>JAEHOF010000087.1:2414-70322 GCA_018257905.1 Gillenia trifoliata | reverse complement strand
AAACATCGTTTAAGTTGTAATTTCTTCGTTTAAGTGGTAACTTAATGCAGAAATTCTCGTGGATAAGTTTATGCAATTGGCAAACAGTAGGCTAGTATCTGCATAACATTATGCAATTGGCAAACAGTAGGCTAGTATCTGCATAACAACATGCAATTAGACAACATTTTAAATGGCATACTAACCATATTTTTGGTGTTGCAAAACTATCGTTCAAGTGGTAATTTACCATTTAAACGAGTCAATCGATCGTTTAAGTTGTAACTTAACACTTGAACGACAAATTTACCATTTGAACGGCGTTTTTACTATTTGAACGTGTTGATGGGTTCCATTATATACAATTACAACAAAATTTTCATGTCTTCATGTCTTTCACCAACTATTATTTTTACAAAAATTATAGTTATTCATTACGTAACCATTGTGAAAGCGTATATGATGAGTTGAAAAAATGAAGTCACATTAATACCTCTTATTGGGAGCAATAAAACTTTTAGTGACAAAATTCATACCCAGAAACAGTTGCTAAAAATATGAACAACCTTTAGCGACTGAAATTTCTTTGAAGATCGTCACAAAAAATAGATTTTATGACCAAAAATCTGGAAAAATTATGCAGCAGTTTTCATGATTTTTTTTTTCACTTTTTCAGTTTCTAAACCCCTCAAATGTCAATGTAGGTCGATTACCTCCCCCAAACCTATTCCAAAACATCATATTCAACATTATAAACATGTTTTCAACATTAAATTGGCATAAAAAACATCTAAAATTAAATTAGCCAACTATTTTGATTTGACTAAAATATGAACTGAAAATGAATTTTTTCTATTCCTTTCGCCTTTCATATCATGTGCAACATCAATAGTCATTACACCTAGTTGAAGGACGAATAACCAAAGCAAATGCAATAACCAATTACAATCTGTACAACACATTTTCAAGTTCCATGGAGAAGATATAAGAATTATACAAGCATTTAACGAGCAAAATTAAGTACGGATAGTTCAATCCAGTATTTACAGCATCTATCAATACATCGGGTGTAAGAGATCAACAACTACAAAAAATGGATACTAATATTAGTGGATTGGTGCCTTTCATCTATGAAGCCATTTTCATGGCGCAAGTCTATATACAAAATTGACTTCATCTTCTACCATATTTGTTTCTGAAAACTGAATCATCGAGACTGTTGGCCATGGCCATGGAAACCCCCTCTTGTAAAGCTAGGCATTGGCTCATCTGTTCAGAAAATTAAAACAAAAAAGTAAATAAAATGAGAACAGGGGATTTACAAACAAAATGTCCTCAAATATAAAATGAGAACATGCCTCTAAATAACACAATCGGAAACTTTAATCAACCACCGAATCCTTAGGCAATTTACAGTCTCATTCAGTACGCACAGATCATAGAATTTGTGTACGTTAAATGCACAACCGGCAACAATCTTTGGCTAACAATAAGCACACATAAGTGCACAACTTTGTTTTACGGTCACAAAATTGGCTTCCCTAAACGAGTATGTAATATGATAGTCTATTTACTCTAGCGACCCTGCAAAGAATCCGAAAAGTACTAAACTCCAGAGAATTGCACTAAATCTATGAACCATATTCCCTACTAAATGAGAATCTCATTCAGTAATGAAACTATTAAACCATATTAGTCTAGTGCAAAAGGGTTTGAATACGTCTATTAGGCTCTATATATCGTAACTATGTTAGTAGTTGGGCCAAAACTATCAACCAAGCATACAAAGAAGCTATTTTAAGGATTTGATACTGCTACTGCATGCAGAAAACGCGTACCTATGAGTCAATTGATGCTTTTTTAGGAAGATCATCCAAGCATTTTTCTTGCAATGTTAATCTATTCGTAAGGCATTTTGGTCCATCAATTAGTTATTTAAATTATAGAATTACCATATGCATTTGTTAACTAGTGAAGTGTGAATGAGATGAAAATAGCAGATCAAGAAAAGCATCGACAGTGTGATACCCTTTACAGGCATAAAAAAACCTTGGTGAATCATGATACTTGGGCATTAGAAATAACTATGGGTTGGTAGGGTAAAAATCGTGTTAAGTTGGAAAAGGAGGCGATGGGCCTCACGTTTTCAAGCTTATATCGATTATGCTTAAGTAAGTCGATGCAGAAGAGTCCATGCTTTCGTGTACAAAGAACTTGAGGACTCGTTACAGCAAACAGACAGCCTTGAACTACAAAAAAATGGACAAGGACATCTGTTTTTACCACTTCCCTATCACACATATGAAAATGTCGATTCACAGTACAATCATTCAAGTTTTAGGTGCTTGCGTTGCGTGTGTATCTAGAACATGTCAAAAATGCACTACAAGAGAGTCGAACAGATCAAATCAAAGCCAAAAGCAATATTTTCAGTCTGTAAATTGACAGCATTTTGCTCACTATTCACTAAAAAAATTTCACAAGTAAACCCTCGATAACATTACACTTTAGAGAAAAACACGTTAAACTCCATCGGTTTCGAACCCAATTAAGCTTTTGAAGTGTTTTCGTATAAAACTTATAGTTGTCGGGGTGTTTTGGTCATCCTGCAAGTAAAATTGACCTCTAGGCTCTATGCCTAAGAGGAATTTTCACAAATATATTGTAGGCAACTAAGCATAGTGTTTTTATACACAAAAAAAAAACAAAAAATTCATTCCAGACAACAGGATACAACATATCTACTGCACATATTTTCCAACTGAAACCAGAAATTTCACAAAACCCATCACGAAAACTCAATAAATTTCACAAATTTCAGAACACAAAGAAAAACCCAGCACATAATCGCTGAGAAAATCATAGAAAAATAAAATAAATTACCTTGGAGGAGGATGACCCAGGTAGCAGAGGAGAACGCAGACGAAGAGAGGTAGCTCAGAGCTGAGGGAGCAGCTAGCAGATGGCTCGCGGCGACCGGATACGGCGGAGATTAGCGGGAACACTTGGTGGTTGAGACGGCGGAGGTGTCGCCGAAGAACAGAGGTTCTGAAAACGACGCCGCCGATTGCGGTGGCGGTGACAACGCCGTTAATGTTGATACAGCTGTGACGGTTGATTGCGTCTCTCTTCTTCTTCTTCATCGTTGGTGGTGTTGTTGTTGCAGAGCAGAAAGAGATCGTCAATGGTGGATTCTTCAATTGGGATTTTGGGTTTTTACTAGATTTTTGAAGAACTCGTCTTCTTCCCCTGGTTCTTGAAGATCTGTGTTGTTTTTTTTTTTTTTTTGCTTTCAACTGTTGCTCCAACTTGCAAAACATTAGTTTCAACATCTGTAAGCGCTTCCAAAATAAAGAGAACAGAAAGAAAGAGAGAGAGATAAGGAAACATGAATGCAATATTTTTCTCAAAGCAGATTCTTCAAGGACATATACAGTTCAATAATATTAGAATTAGACTTGTTCATTATGCAACAATGATGTGTCAAGGTATGGAAAAAGGATTGGTTGATGGCCATCATGAAATCATATTCCTTGCTAACAAAGCCAAAAGCAAACCATGAGAGTTAACAAAACTTTTAATAATCCATTGAGCTTAAGAAGTAACACTTGCTACAAAAATGTGAACATGAAGGAAGGCAATGAGGAATATGGAATTTATGAGATGATAATGACTCATAAGACATAGAGTAATAGCCAAGTCCTTTCATAAGAAAGTGCAAATTTGAATAGGGCACTTACAAAATTCATTTGAATTTAATGAGGGACGAGATGTGGAAGAACCATGACATTGCATGGAATGATATTTCTTGGGGTAAAGATAGTGACAGAATTCCATATTGTTTAGTGAGAGAGAAAGGAGTCTTTGCTCCTAAATTCTATGGGATGTTTCCCCTTTTTTTTTTTTTTTTTGTTGTTGTTGTTGTAGAGCAAGCACACACCAATGCAAAAATAAATACCAGCCCCAGGAGAGATGTTCACATGCGAGGAAAAGAATTTCATATTATAGAGCAAGTACAAACACTATATCTCAATTAAGACCAAAGTAAACTTAACCAACTAATTCTACCCAAGCTTTTTGTGGAGTTAGGAAAATGATTTTCGAGAGACCATCATTTTGAAAGGGAGAACCTTTGACATCATGGTCATACTTACTAAAGTAGAATCCGCACATTATAGTACCATGTATGGCCAGGAAGAAAAGCAAGCGAGAGAGAGAACAAAATAGCTATTTGATGAGTGAGATGAACTAATCAGGAAATATGCCGCAGAATGCAGTGGAAGCATAGCTATTCCAGAGCCATTTTCTTTAGCACAAATACCAATAGATTGTCAAAGATTTTCCTTTTTAACCGATTATCTAGTGCTTTTGTGAAAATACTCAGCTAGTTTTTCGGTTGGCACAAAGATTAAGGTGAGAATTTTACCTTCAACAAAGTCCCGAATGAAATGGTATCGTATGTCAAGGTGTTTGGTTCTTGAATGTTGGGCCGAGGGTTCTTGAATATGTCAATGACACTTAAATGCACTCATTGAGCGACATGATGAGTACTCGGGGGATATTAATAGTCTCTTTCTAACAACATGGTGCATGTCCTTCACCAAATACAACTCCTACCACCAAAAGATTGCATGAGAAGCAATGACTTCTTTGTCTCCAATCATGTACTTGGAACATCCATTATCGAGTACTTAACATTTTCCTTGGTAGTGAAGGGGCATTTACGACAACCATACATCTTTGATCTTTTCTTCTTAACCCATTTAGAGAGATGCCTTATAAGTTTGAGCTCGAGAAGGATGGTCGGTTGAGCAGTGCAGTGACTTACTGTGACTATTCGGTCAACTTGATTCTTCAAAAGTCATTCTTGTTCGAATGGAGCTTCTACATTTTGGCGGATGTGACCAACTTCACCACAATGATGACATGAAGGAATAAACGCTTCTCACAGGTTGAGGCAGAGCTTGGAAGCAGCTGAAGCCTTGAGATTCATCACAAACTTTGTCTTAACGAGTCCCACCTTTGATTATTTTCAGCAAAGCCCAGGTCCCTTTTGTCACCATGGCTTTCCCAAACTCAACATCTTATCAACTTACGGCGCAATAGTCAGTGAATAATTTTGTTATTTGTCTCATTTAAATTCATCCAATTGCTTCAAGTTGGCATTATGGTACATGAGCATTGCTTGTATACCAAAGTGCAACAACTTGATTTGACAGTTATCACGGCGATGGATCGTTTAACGAAGCAAGGAAACTATCAACAACGCCAATACGGATCTCTCTTGAAGCGGGGCGGAGAGACTTTAGCACTACGACATGTCTTTGGTTGTGTCTTCAAGAGCGAGGCAATCTTCTCTTCTGTTCCTTTAGAGCTAGTCACGAGGGCTACGTTTTCATACAGTGCGAGGAGACCCTTTTGTTGAGTTCAATGCTATTACTCTTGGCATTGCATGTTTCATCAAAGAGAATCATACTTGAGACACAATACATCATAAAATAAATTCTTCATCCACTAGATTTATCATCACGAATTGAAGCTTAACAAGAGCAACAATTTGTGCTTCACATCATTTACGATATGGCTGATTGTTGAGAGTGCTCACTCTCATTATCACTCAAAGTTTCATCAAATTATCTCTTTTGTGGTGATCTCATATTGTTTTTGCACATTGACGACTGAATGGCCAACTCCCCACATGTGAAGCACTTCGATTGTCATTTGGAAGATTTTAACATTTACGAAGTTGGAGAGATCTCTCGTGCTTAACACCAAGATCTTTCCTTGTAATCTCCAATTTTTGAATCTTTTGATGTGTTTCCTTTGTTCCCACTTCTTTGTTTGTCTCTTCCTTATCAGCAAGAATTCTCCTGAATTGTTTCACAAATAATGTCAAAAGTCTTCCTCTAGAGAGAAAGTTCTTTAGCACCCTTGGAAGTATGTGACTCTTCAACCCTTTGGAAACAACATTCTTTCCTTTCAAATCACCTTCTTCCATCTCGGCTGCATCTCATAAGTAATAAGAAACTGGCGACTAGTTTCGAGCTTGATTTCATTTAAATCTTGTACCTCTTGGATAGGCTTTGTCTTTTGCCTAAACTTCTTTGTAAAACTCTTAAGATATCTTTACAATGGTTGTCTCATCAATCTTGTTTCCCAAGCTCATAGCCTCGTTTGTCAACCACTTCCTGGCCTTTCATAGAACACGAGAAGGATTGATTCATCCATTTTCAACTCTTCAAACCTTGTTTGAGTCATTTGGTTGAGATCCTTTACTTGCGTGTCACCCTCATGCATAATTTGAGTTTATCCCATGCTTGTTTGGCGGTTGCACAATGTCGAGTGTAATGGCCCGAGCCACCTGAATATAGGTGAAACAATTGCATTCCTAGCCTTTGTTTGCCATTGCAGCGGTCTCACTTCACCCGGTGGTCCAATCACCCTTTGGTTTCAACACCTTCTAGCCATCTTGTTTTTGAAGGGCCTTCCATTCAAGAGTAAGGAGTAGTCAGTGGCATTGAGATCCACGAGCATCGAGGAAGATGCGGAATTTTTCGCTCCATCTTTTGCATAGTCAGTACCATCGAAAAGCAATTTGCGTTGCACGCGAGCCAAAGAGATGTCCTATCTCGATCCATGGTGAGATTCACCAATATCGATAAATCGAGAGATCACTCTATGAGTTTAGAGAGTGACGGCTCGTGCACCAATTGAAATTGATGCAAGTAAAGATAAGCCTACCTTCCCAACGCAAACTCATCATATGACTAGTCGAAACACTAGTCAACTAGATACAAGGCAGATTCTTGACAGTAAACCCAGATATAAGAATCAAACTTAATTGATTAGAACACACAACTAGTAGAAACAACCGCAGTTGATTTAACACAATAAACATGCATTTAACATATCTCACAAATCAAATAACACCGTCAATTTGGTGCGGAAAAACCCCTAAGCTGGGTTAAGGCAGGGCTTCCAAGAGTCCTATCACTGTAATGAATAAGGTTCATAGTCACACTCAACAAGCTCAAATCCTAGACATGTTCGGAGGGCGGCTTGTACCTTTGTGCAACCTTATTTAGCACTAAATGGAAATCACTTCGGTCTTCACGAGGCGACTTGTTCCTACAGGCTCATCTTTGTGGCACCAAGTCAAGTCATGAACCAAGCAAATGGGATGAAGATGTAAGATAGAGGAAATGCAAATGTGGATTCAATCGACCCCGATCGATTTCTCGCTCGAAATATTGAGGAAAAGAACCAACGTGAATCCAAGCACAGAAGTCTATGAAGATGTAGAAATATTAAGTTTTAGACCATGAACAATGCAACTCACAAGGTTTCAAGCGATTTGTGTGGGTTATACAAAAATTTAATGTACAGAAAATATGATTGCAGGCTGGGTTTTGAAAGGCCGAACGGAGAGGGAAGCACAAAAAAGCTTTAAAAGCACTCTCAATGTCCAAAAAGAATATTTTGTTCAGACCATGAACAATGCAAACAAGTTTTCAAAAGATTTGTGTGGAGTTGACACAAGAATTTTAATGCACTTAGCTGTTTGTTCTTTGGGTTTTAACCTGCAAGGACGAGAGAGAAGCAAAGGAGTACGTAAAAACACTCTCAGTTTTAGATATGTTTGTTTGTGCAAAAACCCACTTGCAAAGAAGACCAAACTTCAGCAAAAGTATCGGACCACCCAGTGGTATCGGTGCAAAGCAGTCTCTAAAGATCAGCGATGGGGGGAAAAACAGCAGGAGTGAATAGTGTCGGTGAACCCATGTGGGTATTCTTGAATTGGTGTGCCAATGGATAAGGCAGACTCTATTTGATTAGACAAAAGAGCTAGTGAGGAAAGACATAAAAAACTATGACGTGAAATGCATTAAAAATATGTGGCAGTGAATCATATGCATAAACCTCTCTTGAGTTCGTACACAGTTCTTCAAAGTGATATATCATCCTTAATCTGGCCAATCTAATTGAGACTCATCTAAGAGCTTGTGTGATGTAAATTACAATTTTGACAAGAAAGCCAAAAACACTTAAATCTAGACTTTACACAAAGGTAAACCAAAAATCAATGAGGTGATGCTGTCTTCACGGGCGCCATTAAAAGTGCACAACATATGAATATCCTCTTGCTCCATTTCCTCTACAAATATCCCCTCCATGTCTAAGCCGGAGTCATTCGTAGTCCCTCCTCCCCAACCAGCTACTCAATTGTTACTTGAACTATACAAATTTGTCTGTCTAGGTGTTTTATACACTCCCGAGTACTATAACGGTAGAAAAGAACATATAAATTTGATGTCTTCATTGTCTCTTCCCTAACAGGACAAACCTGTCATCATCAAACTCATACCACGAACCATTGCGAGGCTACACATGAACAATATTGTTTATAAAAACCACTGTCATCATCAAACTCATACACCCTGGCTTAGATATTTTGTCATGCATTGGATCCATTAATTGGATATGTTTCACCTTACCTCTCGCCAAATACCCTTCACGCTAAATTTGGCATAAACTCAACCTTCAGCCAGCACAAGCAGATATTACAACCCCGAATGGTCATGAATAGCTTGACCCAAGACACAAAAACATGCACTCTCCACGAGGAAGGCAGTGGCAGAGCCTCTGATTGACAAAGCAACCAAGGAAGAAAAAAAAAAGCTGTATTCACAAATGGAACTGCATAGAGGGAGGCAAGTACAACAGTGAAAAGCTACATGAGACGTGTATTTTATAAGTTGAGATCCATTCAAGCACGTTTCCGACCACTTATCAAGCCACATACCAACTAGATGCGCAACTATAAATTTCAAATCAAATTTCCCCATGAGAAGCGGTTTACATCGGCTAAAAGCCTAAAAGTAAGTGGGGATTGCATTTTTAGAAACTTCTGCAATTTGCAAGCAAATACGAAAAATTTAAGATATGATGTGAAGTGGTAGACAATTCAAAAATTGATCGAGCGGATGCTTATACTAAGCTTCTGTCAAGGTTTGGACTGAAATTGTGTTAACATCGAGGGAAAAGAAGTAGAGAACCATAAGTAACACAAATCAATATCCTATACTAACAGGACAATTATTCTATTGGTGGAACAAAAGTATAGCTAAATCTTTGCTTGCAAGGATAAGTAGATCTGTACCTACCCTTGCTTGATGCTTTTGTGTGTGTGTGAACAACTCTTTTAAGTTTTCCGTTGTGCCACTGAGTGTATATGACTAATCTTCGGGGATCTGCTGCACAACAAAAATGACAGCATAATAATGAGAATTTATTTTAACACTGCATTCCCAATATAGAAAATAAACTTACATATTCTTAAAGACAAGATCTCTCTTACTTGATTGCTTTTATTCCGGTGAAAAATTGCACCATCATCCATTCCCTATTCTAGCCCCTCAAGATGCCCTTGTCCTTTCCCACCATCAATCAATCTTTGAAAGTTTGTACACCAGAAGCTAAAGAATAAGCTAAAGGATTGTGGAGGAAAGCAATAAATATTTAAAGAAAAGTAACAACTAAAACTCAAGCATTGAAATTGAGTGGTAGATAACAATTTTGATATCCTGTGCAGATGAGATTAATTGAAGTTTATGTATACTCTTGTGATCAAAATCTAATACTTAACACTATCATGATAGCGAAGCTGTGATTAGCTACCTTTGGCTCCTTCATAGGCGAACCGAGATTGCAGCCTTTGTAATGGATTGAGTACTCAAACAAAAGCAAAAAATTATAGACATTAACTTTGTAGCAGAAAAATAAAGACTTCTTACGGCTTCATATATGATTCACTTCAACCCTTACAATAAAAGTCACAAAACTATCGTGAGCAAACATTACTGCAACTCTACGATGGAGTCATAGAAATGATTCTTTACAAATTGTGGTATAACATATATCTCAAACTTAATTATGAGACGATTGTAACCTAAGTAGATTCCACATCATATTTACAACAAGTAAACATGGCGAAACAAAATTTGGAGAAAAGTGAAGGACATTTGAAGAGGGCACATCATGTTCATCGAAATCCAAAGACAAAATTAAAGTTTTAAATGGGGTCAAGTAAAATATCAACAACTTCCGGGACATGATTAACTGTGCATCCGGTACATAAAAGATGCACGTACAGATACACTTCTAAATATCTGCTCCAAGGAATATGGCAATTTGATCAACTAGAAGCATCCAAGCATTTTTCTTATCTTATTTGAGTCCAATCAGGAGGTAAACACAACTTTCCTAGGTTGAACTCCTAATAACATATTAAGGGCATTTTCTTAATTGGGTTAATTCGAGGAAAAACAGTGGCAAAATCTTGTGTGCGTGTTGCTACGAAAACATCGAAAAAGAAAAATTGGTCCATCTTTGGGTGCGGAAGAGAACTAAAACACAACTCAACAACAAATTAGCAGTCCTAAACATTCACATACAACAAATATCAATCTCTGTTTGATCACCCCACGGCTATATGAACACGAAAACCCTTCACCATGGACCACAATCGAGAAAACCGAATAACCCCAATCCTATCAGGACATTTCCCTCCCTCCAATTTTTTAAAAAACTAAAAAAATTCAACATTTTCCCTCATTTCCTAGCGTTATCTCCAAACTTTCTCAGCAACCAAACAAGCACATTGGAACTAAAAAACAACATAGAGGAAGGAGCTTAGGAAAAGGCCGAGTGTGATGAGCGGCGCAAAGAAGTGGTGTCTGAAGAAAGCGACAAGAGAGGCGATGGAATGCGAGAGAAGGTGGTAGGAGAGCGGAGTGACCTCAAATATTGTTGGTTGAGGGTATAAATGGCGCGGTGGATGTAAATTTAAGTGGAGCCTATTAATGGATCATGATTTACCGGTGTCTACAATAGAGGTGAATAATCCAATTGTGTTGGTTTGTTTGAAGTTGTAGCTCAAGTGAATTGGTTCGGTCGGCATTCAAACCTCTCCACTTGATACAAGATTTCAGAACCAGACACAAGCTTGAACCTTGGATTTCATGCAGTAAAATCAAGAACTGCATAAATGTCATCTGAGAATCAGTTAGATTTCATGCAGTTCAGTCAAGAACTTGCAGAACCATCGTCGTGATGTTTGGCGGAGTGAACCATCTTGAATTTCTTCAATATGGGTCGCAAGCGAGAGAGGTGATCTTAGGCTCATCTTTGACGAAGTGAGGAGAAGGAGCGTCTACTCTCTCGGGCTTGAATCTTCTCATTGGAAGGATTCCAACTTAAGCTCAATTTCATGATTGCAAATTAGAGAATGCGAGACTCCGGTGTAGTTTCTCGAATCGAGGCATCGAGAAGAACCTTGACTTCCATGGCGTCAAATGTTGGAGAAGCACATTGAAGGTTATGAGATTCGATGAAGCTTTCTTAGTGAAACTTCCAGTCATCACGTATGAAGGATTTAGGATCAGGTAGCTTTGAAGAAATTACGTTAACTCTACTTACTCAGGTTTTTGGCTCCCTTAATACGGTTGCAAGTTAAAGTTCAATCAATTCCTCCAACGTTGGATCAATTGATTCCTCATCTAGCGTCCATTTTTCCGGAGTAAATTTCTCCAGGCATATAAAATTTTTGTTTCCTAAGCAAGCTCTGCATATTTTCTGCTTGCTTCTTAATTCTTCTTCTACCCCTTTTCTCCTTCTTTTTGTGTCTTGTCCGCGTTTCTTACTCTAATTTTCTTCTTACATGCCCTTACCCATAGGTGCTCTTGCTCTAATCTTCTTCTTCTTGACCTGGGGCCGAGGCGGCGATGTGGGTCACTCGTATGCACGGCGCACCGTTGATTTCCACAAGGATTTGAAAGGTATGTAGCTTATTATTACTGTTTTTCTTTTGAAATTTCCCATGTTTGCTGCTTTGTGAGAAAAGCTTCTTTTCTAATTATATTTTGATTCACCCATTTTTTTGTTTCCGCTGTTTCAGGAGTGGGTTTTGGGCGCTTGTTGCTGGCGGGAGATGACATACAGTTCTCTCAAAAATCAGACATGCCTCTGAGAAATTTTTTGTTTGTTTATTTATTTCTGAGTTTTTGCTTTCGTGTGGTTAAAATTTCTGATTTTATAAATGATAGCGCTTGAATAACGTGCAATTATGGCGAAAAATTAAAGCGCATACCCTTTCCTAGTGTGCATCAAAATCTTCTTGCATGAGCATTGTTTGTATGTACCCTTTGTGCTCTCGATATCTATGCTTCACTGCACTGGTTTCATTTTCGTTGTTTGAGGATCTAAAATATATTATTGCATAATTTGTTTGCTTGGTAGTGCCTCTACAGTAGGGTTGCATTGTATGATGATAATTAGCTTGGCATGACGGGTTTTCTTCAATCTCGATGACTTGACATGGCTGGATTTTTATTATTATTGTTATTATTCCTAGCAACAAGCATGACTAGTTTTCTTTAGTTATCAGCCTGATTTCAATATGGACATTCGTATGTCTGTCTTACGCTTTGTTTTATTTGATGCTTGTCGACATAGTAGAAATGAACACTGGTATAAGGTGATATGCTGACAAATGAAGCTTCCCGGCTCTAAAGATTGGAAGTCTGATGCACAGATTGTTTTGTTCAAGCAGCATGATTATTATTTATTATTTTTTTTGGGCAGGTCTACACCACTGTAATGATTGTTTATTTGCATGGCGTGTCAATTTGCATCAGCATTATTTTATTTTTGCTTGAATTTTATTTGCTAAGCTTGGTATGGGTGAAGTTAAAGAATTTTAGAATGTCCTATGAAGTTCTTTGAACCATTATAGAGCTTTTGGGCATACTGTATTTTCCATTTGCTTGTCTTTTGCTTAAGCGTGAATTAAACATCAGCACCTTGCTTAGTATGTTGGCAATTTAAGAGGTTTTGTTGCCTTGGGTGATTGCTTGACTTGCTTAGCATTGATTAATTCAAGTGTTGTTTAAAAGCTTCATTGTAGCGGACACTTTGCTTATGTGGCTTAAATTAACGATTGTGAAAGATTTACTGTTCTTGGCAAAGAATTTGCCTTTATCTCGAATGGTTTGCGTGGCATGTTATAATTGATCCTCTGCTATCTATTATGCCACAAAAAGTGGTTTGGTTTGTCATGGAAGTCTGTTCTATTTTGTTTTACCTTGGTACGATAGTGGTATGAGTTGGCTGGCGTATTACTCCTTCTTCAGCACTAATGCTCTTTTTTCATTTTCATATTTATTTAGCATGAGTGTGTACTCTGCAATTTTCCGGTGCCTTTAAAGTCATTACTTGATGATCTTGAGATCTTTTGGCACAGTATTGTATTGAATTTGCTAATTTAGTGTTTGAAGCAACTTGGCGTGGTCGAAGTGATTTAAACCATGTTTGCATGACTTTCTTTTCAACAGCAGTATATTTATTAATTTGCAGAATTAAACTAGTTGCCTTTTTTTTTTTGTTGCTTCTTGAAATCTTCCAGCAACTTTTTTTCATTCCCTCACCTAAATGCCAAAATGTCGGCAATTTATGTTGGGAACCTTTGTAATCGAGCAGAGTGGGGCTTTGAGGCGGCAGGTCCCTGGTTCGTTTCCGGCACCAAGCCATGCGTGATGTGTGGTATGAGTTGAAAGCCACAAGTTTGGCAAGAGGGTAATGGCTGTTATGTTAAAGGAAAGTAAAGCTTAGAAGAAAGGGTGAAGATGAGGGAAAGGAAAGAAAAAAGCCCAGGTAGAATGAAGAAAAAGGAAAGCGCAAGGAAAAGAAAAATGAGGAAGAGCTAGCTCAGGAAGGTTAGCTCATGAGGAAAGAGTTAGCTCATGAGGGAAAGGCTAGCTCGCCGAGGGGAAAGGTTAGCTCACGAGGGAAAGAGGTAGCTCATGAGGGAAAGGGAAATGCTGGCTCATGAGGGAAAGGCTAGCTCTTGAGGGAAAAGGAAATGCTAGCTCATGAGGGAAAGGTTAGCTCATGAGGAAAGGCTAGCTCATGAGGGAAAGAGCTAGCTCATGAGGGAAAGGCTTTAGAACCCAGAAAAACTGAGGTTTTGGTATTAGAGATTGTTTGCTCTGTCTGGTACCTCCCATTCCTGCTCTTTCCAAGCGTGTTGATGAAAACTGGTTATAGGCACAGGACTTACCAAATCCTGTTGGATAATCCATTGGTTTTCTTTCTGCTCCCGTTTGTTTAAGTCTTCCTTCCTTTTCCCTTTTGGTTTCCTCGTGAACCGTGAATCTCATGAAACTAGTATTAGCAAAAGGAAATATTGATTTGTGTTGTTTCTTTAACTGCATGCTTTATATAGCCTGGAATCTAGTAGGCTCTCACTTCGCTCGTCAAATTTAGACGAGATGCCAGCTTGGTTCTTGTTTAAGCATGTTAAGATGCAATCTTATTGCCAGCTTTCCTTTTCCTTCCGGCACTTTAGTGCCACTTAGTGCTGATTTTGCTTAAGCTTTCATGGGGCTTTCTCAAGGTTTGAGAATATGAGTAACGAAGCGAACAAGATATGATAATAACAATCTTCTTGTACGTTTCTTTTAAAAAAGATGTTAGCTATACTTCTACCCTCAAGTATCTTGAAATTCATGACTTTCTTCTGTGGCAGTTTTTTTCGTCTCACTTTCATCACTTAAGTTTGATTTTTAAACACTTTCATACTTCCGTTCGTAATATTTCCGTCAAGTGCTTTGTTAGCGTGACGTGGCGCTTAATTACGGGCCGATCGCGTGCGGCTTGTGTATAGGCCCCACATTGGACAATTAAAAAGGGTAATTCTCATTTTACTATCCTCAAGTATGCGTAAGAGTCGTGCTTTGCTACCCTTAAGTTTTTCGTCTCACTTTCTACCTAAGTTTAATTTTGTGGCACTTTTATACATCCGTTAGTTTATCAAAGTCAAGTTTTCAATTAGCGATGACGTGGCAGGACTCGGCCCACTAAAAAATATAAATTATTAAAAAACTAAAAATAAAACAATAAAAGAAAATAAACTCTCAATCTCAAACAACCAAGCAGGAAACACCCGTCAAAGAAAATTTGAAAAATTTAAGTTAAAAGGAGTTTGGTATAAGAGGACAAAGTGGAAGGATGGGGTGGATGTGCAGTGGAGTCGAAGAGAGGGGAAGAAAGGGTGTTTTCTTTTTATTTTAATTTTAATGTTTGTGTCCATGCGGCACAAATTTGGTGGGCCACATATTTGCCAAGTCGTAATCAATTAACGGAGCACTTGATGAATAGACTAGCAGAAGTATAAAAATGCTTGAAAAATCAAAGCTTTGTATGAAAGTGAAGGCGAAAAAACTTAAGGATAGCAAAGTGCAAATTTCACGATGCTTAAGGGTGTAAAGTGAAAATTATCATTTTAATTGTCACGTGGGGCCACGGTGCCACGTTGCGATCATTGTCCGTCAGCGCCACGTCACGCTTTAACGGGCACTTGACGAAAATGCTAACGAGGAGTATGAAAGTGTCGGAAAAATCAAACTTTAGGCCTGAAGTGGGGGGCAGACAAAAGTAAAAGGTAGCCAAAGTGTGAATTTTCACGATGGCGGGAGTAGTAAAGTGAGACTTACCCAAAAAAAAAGTGGATGTCGAATAGAAAGGCAAAGGCATTCTAAAGAAGATATTCTTCTTTCGTTTTGCTTCGTAACTGCTAATTTCTTGTGTTGGTTTGTAATGCTGTATCTTTCTTGGCATGTTTTGGTACTCCTTGGCATGATATATGTGCTTGCTAGCATGTTACGGGAATGGTTTTATTGTGAATTTTTGTATTAGCGGAAGCCTGGGATCTGGCTTCTTGTTGGATACATGATGCAATGTAAGTTAAGGTGCAGAAAATTATATTGGAGCTAGCAGTGAAACTAATAATATTTCAACCGCTGGAAATACGAGTTGCTATTGCACTGCTTTTGCATTTTCTCTCTTCTTGTTGAAATTTTGACGGCTTTCTCCCATCGTAGGCATGATTTCTCAAGTCATGTCAACTTCTTGCATAATTCATTAAGATTTTGAGTATGGTGGTTCTACCTGTGGTTTTCGGATGGCATGTATGTGCTTGTGCATGGTGATGAGCAATAATCTTGTGGTGTAGCAATTGGGCTTTGCAAGAATCTTGTGGTGTGGAGCTAACGACATCTACAATTTGCATGGACAGAGCTGGAGATGACGAATTTGTACTTTTCTTTTTCCATCATTTTTTATTTACTTCATGTGTTTACGATTGTAGCCTATTTGCTTGATTTAGCATGAATTTGTGCAGCATGTTATATGAAGGAATTCCTTTTGCTTGGCTAGTGCAGGAAGATGTGACTTGATATTGCTCAGAAGAAAAGATTTTGCAGTTGCTTGGCGTGTTGAGAGTGTATTCCAAAGGAATGAAATCGTTTTTGTGCCTAACATATATGTTGTATGAAAAGAGCCCCTGAATATTAATCAGAAAGCTGCCATGAGTTAAGAAAGCGCTAGTGCTGGATGAGGGTTGGATTATGGAGATCTAGAAAAGCATTTAGTGAGGATGAGGGGCACAGAAGTGAGTTAAAGGTAAGGACGAGCATAAGTGAATTAAAGGTGCATGGTTTCCCTAGACATTTGGGTTTAGCTTGAAATGCATTTATTTGAATCTATAAGTTAATGTGATTTGACTTTTGGCCTGGAAATTGGAGCTTAGTTTGAAAAACTTCACATAATCTATATTTTTGGCTTATAGGATTAGATAGGAAATATTTGGGGCAAATAAAATGTAATAAGGAAGTTAGAGAGGGTTTGGTTGTAGCTAATAATAAAAGAGTGAAGTTTGCGGCGTGGGAGTAGGAAAATCATAAGTTTTGGTAAAAAGAAAAAAATTATGGCAGTTTGCTTCTTTGTTTTTAATAGCTTGGCTCTTTGGAAGCTCAAAAGAAAACGTAAAGGCAGTTTCCAGCGGCCTGAGCTTGGCCATGGCATGTAAGGTAGGAGGGCATTTTGGAAATGAGATGCAGATAAACGGGTTAAAGTGGAGGTCTTAGATCTTTCCACTTGGAGGTTAAATATTTTGAGCCATTAGGCATGGTGGCTAAAGCTTGAGTTATTGGATTTTGGCTATGAAGGTGAGGACAGCCTACGAGAGAAGGGTTAAAGCAGAGGAATTTACGCACTTTCCAGCACCTAGAATAGGCTTGCTCGCATATTTGTTGTGTGTTTGATATCTTTCCTGAGTGCTTGGACATTGGCATATGCGGTCAAATCGATCCAAATTGATTCTATGATGCTTGGCTTGTGGTCTTTGCATGGGTTTTCAGGACGCCCTTTGTAGAGTTTATTGACCGGAGTACTAGGCTTGTATGTCCGTCGAAACAACATTGGGTTGCTTAACGCGGACAATAGCTTGATGAGTGGTAGTTTGTGGCTTGAAATCTCCTCGATATCACTTTGTGGCTTGAAGTAGGCAGGCATGGCCTTGAGCACAACTATTTCATGATCTGGGGTGAAAAGGAAGAACAATGACGCTTGCTTTTTTTATCATTCTCCTTCATTAAGGTGATCAAATCTTATCTTTTGTAGCCTGGCATGATATATATATATATATATATACACGTATATATATATATATATACACGTATCTGCTATATATGTGTGTGTGTGTGTTTTGGTTCTTTTCATCTGCTTGGTATAAACGATCTCGAAGCATGGGCTTATTTATTTGCTTCACGCGCGATAAATTAAATTTTCTTAGCATGTTGCATGAGAAGCTCATCTCAAGCATTTTCCAGCAGAAGATGCTAGTACTGTGGTTATTTGTTAATCTGCCCTCATTATATAGTTATGGCTTGGTGTTCGTAAATTCACAATTTAGCTTCAAATATGACCTTTTGGAGTTTCAAGCGAAAGAATGGCGGGAGCAAGGCATGAGCAATGTCGTTGCAGGGTCCACCAGTGACAACGGCATGTAGGGAGAGGCTCCCAAGATTGGTACTGGGAGTTCATGGGGATTTATGGATTAAAAGCCCCCTGTGGTTTTAGTGGTAAGACCACATCACTGTGTGGGCGAGGAGTTGCGCAATTTCCGGCGGTGAATTGGTGACAGTATTTTAGGTTTCTGTAAACTCGAGCCTTCTGAAATTCATGGCTTGGTTGGCATGGCCAGATTGTGGCCGTGAATGTGGTATATCTCTAGGTCCGGAGTTTGTAGTGTTGAACGTGCATTTATGATGGTGGCACGACTTTCTACTCCAAATTTTTTATCCTGCTGCTTTGCTTCCTCTTAAGCCTGATGAGATTTTTATTCTCATTTCTATAACGTCTTTGGTCTACAGTGGTTTTGGTAAATGAGTGCTCCATATTTTTCTTTCTTTTTGGAGGCTAGTTGACAAATGCAATTGGCTATTTCTTCGTCTGTCTGTTTGGCCTAATGGGTTAATTGTTGTTGCCCCTTGCTCGCTGGTCTTCAGCTTGTTTGTATATTAGTTGTCTTAATTTTCTTGGTGCATTCTTGGCATGTGAATTTGATTGATTTTCAAAGTATGAATTGTTCATTTTCTTCATTTGCTTGGCACAAATTAAATTATGCCACATTGAGAAAGTTCACTTTAGCAACTTCTAGCACGTCATTTTGTTTTCTTTCGGCGGTGGCGGTTTAGAAGTCCTTTAAATATTATGGGATTTAATTATGCGCTTTGAATCTGGGGGCATAAAAGAATTAGCCCCCATGTTTTTGCATTCTGCAATGATTGTGAGATTTATCGTGGATTTCTTCCGGCATGTAATGTATAGGCTGAGAGGTGGGGTTGTTTATTCATGAATACTACGATATAGCTGGCATCAATTTATCTCTGATTATTCTGGGGCTGTCTTGAGATCTTTAGTCAACTGCAATATGCTTGCTAAAGGTTATGAAAGCTCTGTTCAGCACCTAAGTCTTTCATCAATGTTTGATCTGCTTGGCATATGGGCTCTCTTGTAAGATTTAGTTTAGCTTGAGAATGAACACAAAAAGAGAGATAATGGCAGCAATCTTTGTGTATTCTTACTCGACAAAGAAATGACCAAAATGAAATTGAAAGAGAGAATGTTCTTATCTTTCATTGTTGGTCTGGTCTGAGCATGACAATGAATCATAGAATTGGTGACGGGGAAGGAGCGTGCAAGAAGAAATAGCCTAGTCCACAAAATGATCAGCCAATTATGTTGGGGTCTTTTTATTGGAAGGCTTTCTTTAGGTTTGTGTGTTGTAAAATAGGTTGATGAAGCCTTTGCGCCCCATTTGAGTTGAACTAGGCCCAAAAGCATCCCAGGAGGAGAAGGCAGTACGAGGAATACTTTGTTGTTCTTAAATGGTCTAAGTGTTTGATTTGATGTTGCGTTGAATGTTCCGGCGATGACAAAGTATTTCCAGCCCGGTTTTGAAAGGTACTTCCCACGATTAATAATAAGTTCTTCTCAGAAATTTGTTGAGAGTTCTTCTTAAAGAGTGAGGCCGAGTTCTTCTTCGGGGCTGTTGAGTTCTTCTTCAGTGTTAAAGTTCTTCGGGGCTATTGAAGTGATGAGTTATCATTAAAAAAAAGAGCAGCATAGGAACTTGAAGTGTGGGAGCTGAGATCCACAAGTTTAGCAAGTGGATGATATTTGGTGTTAATTGAAGCCCAAGTTTAGCGTGAGAGGTTTCTAAAAATTTTGGTGGTGAATGAGTTAGTCATGGTGTTTGGATTCATGTGTAAGAAAATGGGGAACTTAAGGTTTGGCTTATAGATTTGGTGTTTTTACGGTGGATGGAAATGAAACAATTGGAAGCAAGAGAGTGAGAAAGCTTGAGGCTAACCATGTGGCTAGTGCGAGGAAGCTTGTGATGGGAAAGAGAGAGAGAGATTTTAGGTACAGGAGTAAGGTTTTCCTCTTTTGCTTGTAGCTCGACCACTTCCCCCACTCCATATGATGACTTGCTATAGGGTAAAAACTTTCTCTTATTTATGGGCAAAATGGTGTCTGGAAACCACTTGTTTAGGTAAGGTAAATGGATGGATTGGAACCTTCTTATTTCCTATGGATAATAGGAGCACTTTGCGATGGCTTATTTCCAACGGCTAAAGTGAATGAAATCTTCTTGGTATCCTATGGATAAAAAGAGTGAGATGGGTTGCGGCATGAATAGTTTCACGGGAAACATATGTAGTTAGGGAAATGGTGAGATAACATAGTGTAGGAATATGTTCCACGAGAAACATATGTCTTAGTGCGAGGGAATGGGTTCACGTAAAACATATGTCTTGGTCTGGGAAAGGAGAATATATATATGTAACTTGGGTGTATAGGTTATTGTAGAGTAGTGCACGACTAAAATAGAGTGTTGGGAATTATCTCATTTGCTTACACCCAGCTGGGAATACTTCAAGCAATAGGCTTGGACACTGGTGCTCCCCAAGTAGACCAAAGTCTCTCTATTATCGAAGAGTTTCCATGAGACTTGTGGACCTCCGTAACCTTCCACACCTCAACCCCTCAAGCAAGTCCGTGAAACCACATGTCTAGGTCCATGTGAGCTTTAGTAGCTGATACAGGTTTAAAGAATGTGCTTGGCATGGCTTGATATGTTTTCCTTGTTTGGCATGGCGTGAGAATTAATTAAACTTAGGTAAACACATACTATTAATCTTTTTAGGTAAGTATATATAATAAAATTATGATTAGCACAAAACCATATGACAGTATATGTTTCATTTGGGCCTTCAATGCTTTTTCGAAACTGCGTGAATTTTTAGGCCTTAATAGTGTGGTTACCCTATTTAACCGTGTAAAATACAGTATCATATTTCGCAAACATCCAACTAAAAAGTTAGTACGAATTGAACCAAACCAATTCATTTGGGCATAGGTTTGGTTCAGTTCATTTCCTTTATGAAGTCCTTCATCAAATATTCTATAATTTCTCACAAGTTGTTTTATTTTGTCATTTGAGCATTCTTGGAGTGCTTTTGGCCACTCCTATGATCTTTATGATTTAACAAGTTAAATAAAAGCATCAACTGGTCAAGCTTTTAAGTGCCCGTTTGGGGTTGATTATTTAGTACTTCCTGTTTTTTTTTTTCTTCAATTTTATTGCTAAGTTGTTCAGTAAAAGCTGTGGTGTTAGAAATTTGTGGTGTGAGAAGGTTAATCTAAGGAATAAACTTCAAAAACAACTATGATGTTGCTTTCATTTTCGACTTTTTGCTGCAAACCAAATTGGAAGTCTTTTATTACCATTTCGTATTGTGTTTTCTTTTACATCAACAGTAAACTAAATAGCTAACTCTTGATTTAGTAAAAGTTGGGTTCCAAACTTTTGCCACGGATCATAACTTTTGAATTTTACTTTCTCACATCTATAAAATAAAGTTTCAAGTCTCTGCATTTAGGGTTTGTGCATTTATACGCATTTCGCTTAATCTATACCATTATAATAATCCAATGATCTAGAGACGAGGACACATAGTCATCACCTATAATTATGTTTAATTATAGGGTAAATTACATTACACCTTTGAAGTTTGAGTTCGATTACGCTTCATACATCATCTTTAAAACATTGCAATGTCATACACCAACTTGTGTTTTAGTGCGATTTCATACATCCGTTAGTCAACCCGTCAATATGACCGTTAAATGATGATATAGCAACTACGAGCAAAAAAAAAAATTTAATAAGTTTATTTTTCTTAAATTAACATTTGTAAAAGATTTTATTTTTATTTTTCCTATGTGCTATACTTGTGACAACCACATTAACAAAATAGTGGGATTCGCAGTTGCCACTGTCATTTAACGGTCAAATTAGCGGTTTGACTAACGGATGTAAAATACAATTAAAGCTCTGAGATTGTGATATTTGATGAAATGTTTAAAGATGATGTATGAATTACAATTACTTTTAAACTTGAGGAGTATGTAAATCTTACACTATTTAACTACAATTAAATTTTAGTTTTCTGAAAGAAAATAATAAGTTTCCTAACATAAGTTCCAACTCTCATTGCCGTTAGGTTTCTGACTCTTATCGGCTTGTGCATCTTCCTCTGTTTGTTAGTGTTTTACCTTTCTCCTTCAATACTACTATTGTTTTTCTTGTTTGGCTCAATGGAAAATTTGCGTTGAAGATTCTCAATGGAGTAATGTCCATTGAGCCACAAAGAGAGAAAGGGCGTTAATGAAAAAAATAAAGAATAGCAGCAACAAGCCCGTGAAAAGGGTTAACCACATTAGGAAACTAGTTTAACCCACAGAAAACTAAAAGACTAATTGTAATTAAACAATCATGAGTGATAGTGTCATATCCTAGATATTGAATTATTATAATAATAAATTAAGCGAAATCGTAAATACACAAAGTCTAAATGCATAGTCTAAGATTCAAAATAAATAAAATAGCTAGACTTGAATGATAAATGCAAAGAAAATATAAGTTGCATATTCAAATGTCATTTTCTTCTCCCTTCACACACACACACACACATATATATATATATAAAATATCTATCTTTCCTTCCCACTTTGTCTTTACTCACCTTGAGCTAGGTTTGCAGCAAGCGAATTACCGTGTTTGGCATGATGTTAACATTATCGTTTTGTATAATACCATTATCTTGTAACAGGTCGTGTCGTGTCAAACCCGTTATGTACGGGTTCTCAGCGAGTGAGGTCATTTACACCTGGTAAACCCGAGCGGTTAACGAAAATGTATTTTATAGAATTTGCACCAGGTTTTGAAAAGGTGAAGGTTGCATGAAGAATTGATTTATGGGTTCAAAAGTCTTGACTCATTGATTTGTACATTATTTTACAAAGGATGGACTCCTATTTCATATATCAATGAACCTAAAATAAAATAAAGGATTAAAACCACGTAAGCGATTACAAGAAAATCCTAAAAATAAAATTAAGTTAGCCGGTTTACTTGCATATGACCCAGGAACTTAAGAAGTGGTTTGAGGCGTCCTTTATTCTCGTCATATTTACTTCAATAAATAATCAAATGCAAAATGTTATATTAAATTATTAAACACGCGATATCCACTAGAGTGCAACTTGGATTAGGTCAGCCGAATCAGCCCATGCCCAACTTCGATTTCAAACCCTGTCCCGAGTGGAGTTTAGAATGAAGAAAAACGCCCAAGGCCTGGCCAACGCCTTGATCGTTTATTGGGTTGGGTTAGACGATACTGCCATACATGTCAACCCAAACCTAAGCTATTTTGAGCCCGAGATTTACCTATGCATATATGTAACATCTAGTAAAAGTTTGTTATAAAATAATTTAAAGAATATTTTTCTACACGTGCGTGTTTATTTCGTGCATGAGCGTGTAAGTTTCTTGTTTGAGTGGGTGCAAAAGACCCCCAAAAATCTCTTTTCCTTTTTCTTTTCTTTTTCCTTTCTTTCTTCCCCATCATTTTCTTTGTCCCCAATTTTTTTCACTTTTCTCTCTCTCTCTCTCTCTCTCTCTCTCTCTCTCTCTCTCTCTCTCTCTCTCTCTCTCTCTCTCTCTCTCTCTCTCTCAAGTCGTGCCACGATTACTGAGTACTGACGAACCCGTCCCGAATCGGCTGACGAAAATCTGCCACATTCTTCGTCTCGGCCGCGTGGAACTCAACGGTGCAAACCGTTCGTCTAAACTCCCAACCGTTTGACGGGGAAGCATCTTGGAAGAACCGGACGCTACGACCATTTTAGTCAATCTAGACCGGTAGGAGTTTCTAACTACCACCATTGTATTTCTCTCGTTGAGTAGATGAATTTTCATAGGTCATTTGCTGAATTTGGTTGAGTTTTGACATAGATGCGAAATAAAGCTAGGTGAACCGCAACTTTCGAGCAATTGGGGCCTTTTCTAGAGCTTATCGACCCGTCCCACAAGGTCAAGTGATTCTAATTTTCTCAAGCTTCATTTTGATATGTGGAACGTAAAATTTAGCCTTGAAATGAAAGAAGATATGGAGCTTTAAAAAATTACTGACCGTAGAATTAAAGCGGCAGTGAAAGCGTGGCCCAGTAGCGGCAGCTGGCCGGCCGGAGTTTTAGTGGGGATCAGCCGGCGTTAGCCGTCGACAAGCCAAGTTCAGACCGGCTGACCCCGACAGCTGTTGGTCGCGCATGGAAGTAGCGCGTCGTCGTGAGGAGCAGCGCGTGGGCTATGTGTGGGCCAGCAAAGCACCGCGTTGGCCATGGCAGTGAGCGCGTGAGACTCTTTTCACGATCCCCGTCTTCGCGGCGACGCTCGTGGCAGCCGTACTAGGGGCAATGATATAATATTTTCAGTGTTTTGGACCTCTGGTTGAGTATAAACAAGGATATGTGTAATTAATTAGTTATTTAATAACCTTGATGAGTTTAATACATTATTGATGATATCTCATATAGGTGAGACTTATCCGGGAGGACTCACAGGGCTACCTGAGACGGGGCTACGGCCCGGCTACTTCTGGTGGTGGTGGGTCTTTGTTTTGGTAAATATTGTAATATGCGTATGGTTTTTTCAATGCTTTCTTCAAAGGCTTTGATACCAGCATAATTCATATCATATCGTTTGTTGGAGGTAGAACATTTGTATTATATTGCCATACATGTTTTATCTTGTTGCTCATCGATGGAGTGTATAACACCCCAGGTATTAGTACTCGAGTCTTGTGGCCGAGACTAGCGCCAGCGTTTGGAGTAGTCACTACCGATATCGCTACAGCAGCTTTGGATCCATTGTAGGTACTAGCCTGTTCTAGGTTGCACTAGGCAGCTCGAACTTGTGTGACTCACTTTGTGCACGGTAGCAGCGTTGGGCTCGCGTCATTGTAATACTCGGTCTGTATTACTTTTTTATACCTACTTTGTTCCTCGTAGTTCGCTACTTGGACTTGTGTGTTTACATATGGTGACATCTTCGATATAAATCATTATCAGGGAAATGCGATATATTTTATTATAGTATTTTGAGGTTCATGCCGAGAGGGTATGGCGTGTTTTAAAACTATACTTATTTCAATGAGGGGGTGGTAAATTTCTTGAAAACAGCAGTTTTTATAAACTTTCTTTTTGACCCACTCACCGTTTATGTTTTGCGCCCCTCAGGACCTAGTGACGATTCATATCGTGACTCGAGACTCTCTTCGGCGGTGAGTCGACGGTTACGACATTTCTTGAGACTATGTAAGAGTTCCACTCCTACTTGCTTGATTTAACTTTTTATTTATCCATCCTCACATGGATGTGAATAATTTATACTCCACACTATTACTTTGCTCTGAAATTGTTATGCATCTGTATTATAGGTTTTAACCTACACACTTCTACTTCCATACTCTTTCTTCTTACATTCTTACTTTTCACTTAATTCTTGCATAATTGCTTCGTCACCTAACACATTAATGGCTTGACACTTCCACTGCTTGGCGTGTTAGGGATGGGGATGTCAATATATTACTCATCTCACTTCATATTATATAAGTTATGTATAAGTTTGAAATGACTATACTTGAAGTTTATTGTCGCTTTCATGTTGATAATATGAATGATAATGTTATTTTATTTCTTTTTGTTGAAGATTTGGTATACGTCTTGTAATTTAATTCCAACTTTATGGTTGAAACATTAGAAATAGTCTTCAAGTTGTTTTCTTTAACTTTTGTGTGTAAATGAAATTTTAGCTAATATTGACGTTGTTTGGTGTAAAATTTGAAAAATCGCTAAATAAGGTGTTATAGATTGAACTTCGATAAAGTTGGCGAACCCGAATAACCGAATCGGTCCAAACCTAATTAAAGCTTAGAACCGACTAACCCATATGAACACATTGACCCAAAACCGAATTTTGAAGATTAGGTTAAGGTTGGAGATTGACAAAGCTCCAACAGCCCCAACCCGCCCGAGTTGCACCCCTAAGTATCCACATATCACATTGTCCACATAAATATTACTTCAAAACATAAAAAACACATTTGTCTTTCAAATGCTACATAGTGCTGGACACGACAAACAAAATTAAATGATATTCGTGTAGTTTATGTGTAAGTAAGCTGTTATCTTAGCAGGTAATCCGATAATCTACGACTCATTAGGATAATACGATAACGACTAACTTCGTTAAGCTGGTTGACCTAAAATTTGTTATTTTCATATTATTATTTTGTGTCGGATTAACGGAGTTATGCAAAAATTGCTAGACCTACTTTGAGCTCGGGGCTAGGGGTTGTGGTATATATGAAAACGAAATAAATAGAAAAATAATTCAGGATATGCTCTCAGATCCAGCATGAGATCATGGTCATGGAGTCATAGAGGTCCTGGGTATCTAATATCTCTATACAATATCAAATTGGTGCATGGAGTGGGGACCACATAGGGCATATATTACATGGTTGGTGTGTTGGTGAGTGACTGAGGGTGCGTTTGAATAAAAATTCATTTTTGCTTCGATTAAAAGAAATCAATGTATGGCTCCTAATGTAATTAAGACTTTGTTTTAGACTTTTGCAGAACCAGAAAGCAAGTTGAATGTAGAGGGAAAGGTGGCAAGTGGCAGCTATGCACTTCACTTTATATTCACTTTTTTATTCCTGCCGAGGAATAGGCTACGAGTGCTCGCAAGCATTGAATGCTCACACCGATCTCACCATTAAAAGAAGGGAAGGGAGGAGGAGAGAGGGGGGAAGGAGGGTGAGATAGGTGTGAGCATTCAGTAGCTGCGGCTTAGCCATGCTTGATCCCTTTTTCTCTGTAAAGCTTTTATAGAATTTATATTATAATTTAATCGCAAATCAACATAGCTTTAACCAATGATGAGTAAATTTTATATTATATATTTATCCTATTCTTTGTATATTTTAGTTAATATTTTGGAAGAATTTTGGTACTTTGGAATTGTATTTTCAATATAGGACTTTCAACTTCCTCTAGAGCAAAAACGTAATCAAATGGACGAATTTTGGAAGTAATTCCAGTTGGAGGAGGGCGTTCGTGAGTCGCTAAGCTTGATCGTATCAAAATATCAGATTTTCCTTAAGTAGTTATTTTCTGGCAATGAAATAAAGGCTGATCACTGTGAGTGCTTTAGAAGAATACGTTTTTGAGTTTTAAATTGCATTTTTGGAGCCCAAGATGACCTCGGATAAGTTCGTGACATACGGAGATGTGTTGGAACGTTAGAAGCCATCTTTAAAACAAGCTATCTTGGGCCGGATTTGGAGGATATTTGAAGCTAAAACGTGGCTGGACAGATTATGTGTAGATTCTCCTAGATTAGGACTCTATTTTCTATTTTATTTTGTTATTATTTAGTTTCCTAGTTGGAACAAAAGACCATTTATTAGGGATTGTGAGGAGGGGCATAGGATATATAGTTCTTACCCGATCCTGGTGTAGGAAGAGGGAGCTGATTCTTATTCAGCACACAGGGTTCTTGGGGGCTCTACATCTTAAGGTGTTTTCATTCCTTTTCTTAATAATATTTTCTATGAGTTTCAATTATAAATATGCGTAACTAATTTCCATTAGCTAAGGTGAAACCTTAAGCCTTAGCATGAATATGTAGTTTTTATTTAATTGCTTATGATTGATTGCATGCACGCTTTGAATTAGTGATCCTTTGTTTTTAAACTATCTAATTGTCTTGATGTTGGCCACCATTAGGATGTTTAGAAAAGTAGTGGATGCAGTCGGTCGAATATCACCGGAGGATTGAGTTTTGCTTCTTGTGATTCGTAATTGTAATTTCACCTAAAGCGAATATCACGCTCTTAAGAGTTTGCATGGTTTTTCAAGGTTTTCATAGACTTAGTGAGTCTTGCATGTTCATATTTGATACGAATATACAGGGCAGATTGCATATTAGATATACGTTCTTGCTTGAATATCACGAGAGAATATATATTAGGAGAAAACCTAACCTTCAAAGTGGCATGTGTAGATCATAAGTAGTGTGTTAAATTCATAGATTGCTAGGTGATGGTGGAACCCTAGTGCTTTTATAAATTGGTTTTAAAACTCTTTTTTTCTTTATCATATTTGTTTTTAAGGTAAAATTCGTTTTTTATATTACCTAAAATCAAAATCTCTTTTCTCAATTTCAATTAAGGTAGTTAATTAAGTTGTTTCTACAAAAATTATCCAAATAGTCCTTGAGAGAAACGACCTTGCATGAAGCTCACATCTTCTGATATCCTTGTATTCTTATGAGTATTTCATGTGATTTTGAGCCCCTAATTGCATGAACATTAAAATTCATATCAAGAAATTGGCTGTGGACTAGCGTGGTGTTGTTTTAGATCATTTGTTAAACTTTTTGAATTTTTTTTTTAAATTTTCGTAAAAAAAAAAAAAAAAATTCAAATTATTTTTAATATTTTTGTTTTATTGCGAGAATGCACTTACGATTACATGGTGAGACTAGATCGGGAACTACGGATTACGGTTTGATCGAACTTTGAGCACATTATGCGGAGTGACGGAAAAGAAAATAATTTGGGTTGGAACTATTCACTACAGGACACTTTACTGCATAGATTTGTTCGCGATTTGTGGACAACGAGTTACAATGGCATTAGCAATACTGCGGCCAGGTAGGCCTCCCGAGGCGTGGTGGTGCCAGTGCCAATGATGTTCTAATTGCATTGTATCACGAGCGAAGGAGACGCTTTTTCGAGATCCAAGCACCATGCTTGAAATTTTACCAACGTTTCGTAGGATGCCTAACGAGGATGCGAACATACATATTGCAAAATTTATTGTGGGTTGCAAAAATATTTTGATCAGGGGTTTTGCGAGGCTATTAAGTTACGTCTTTTCCTTTTACTTTGAAGGATAAAGCGAGAAACTTGGTTGTTCACTCTACCCGACTAATAGCATCACTACTTGGCAACAATTGCATACAAATTCTGACGAATATTATCCAAGCATCGAACATTGAATTACAAGCGGAGATTATGACATTCGGCTAAAGGCCTAATGGGGATTTCATGAGCGTGGGAGAGATATACAGGAGATGTACATTAGTATCACATGCTAATATTGATTCGAGATACAAATGAATATTTTCTTTGATGGACTTAATCCATCCAAAAGTCATGTCAATGCATCGGTGGGGTTCGTTTGTCAGGAAATAAATCTGCCAAGAGAAGCATTTGAATTATTGATATGATGGCTACGAGAATCTCAACAATGGAAGCGTGAACATTCCACGAAGAAAGGGGCATTTTAGCGCGGGTTATGACGGAGTTCTCTAACGTATGCGCACAAATGGAAAAAATGGAAGAAAATGGATGCAAAGTTTGATATTCTTTTACAGCAGTTGCAAATTCTACAGCAACTACTGCGACGGGTTTGCGAGTATTTGCGGCGGCGCAGCTGCGATATAATGGTGCCCGTATAAAGAATCGCACCCCGAGGCTTGTTGAGCAACATATTAATATGATGAGAATGGCTATCAAAGGCTTTAGGAATGATGCATATGCAACTCACTACAATCCTGGATGGAGGGATCACCTAATTTCAAGTAGAGCAATTCAGACAATAAGCTTGTTCAACATGCACAAAAAGCATTTCATTTCCCATCAACCATGGCCCCGGAAGATCCCAACTTGCTAGTAGCGGCGACAACTCAAAACATTCATGGAAAGGCGGCGATCAAAGATTTCAAAATGTTGAAGCATCAATTTAAAAATTTGGAACAACAATTTGGGCGACTAGGTACGTACAACTTTCAGGGCAATGAAGAAAAAGGCAAATTCCTAGTCAAACGATTACTTGCCTAATCAGAGGACATAGAAGTGCAATGTTGTTCGGACATTGCGGTGTGGAAAAATTTTGACAATCGTAAGAATTTGCCTTCCAGACAAAATACGCCGTGATGAAAATGCGGCCCAGTCGCCACACTGCTTGGCGGGGAAAAATTCGACGAGTACAAGCAGGAGACCACATTCATTACAAGCTTGTCCCAAAACAGGTTCTGAGCATATTTATGAGGGCCCAATTCCATATCCGGGCGTTTGAAGCCAAAAGCAAAGATCGACAACTCAAAGATTTTATGCAAACTTTATCCAAGGTTCAAATCAACATTCCCATCTCTTTGGAAGCAATCAAAGAAAATTCCATCATATGCCAAGTTTTTGAAGAGGTTTGCGGCAAAAAAGCTTGCAGATTTGGACAAAGTTGTTTTTGGCCAGAAACTTGATGCGGTGCGGAGTTCTACAACACAAATTGCCTCCAAGAAAAAGATCCGAGGGGAGTTTAATATTTCTTGTACTATTGCAAATTAAGTTTTAAAGTGCTTTAATTATTGATTTGGGTGCAAGTATTAATTTGATGCCTTTTACGTTTTCAGGCGCAGGACAAGGAGAGATCCTAAGCCTACACATCAATTATGTGACTAGGTAGTCGTTCAATCACTTATCCAAGAGGCGTTATTGAAGATCTAATCATTAAGGTTGATAATCTTTATCTCTGTGATTTGTGGTTTTGGACATGGATGAAGATCTTCAAACACCTATCATTTTGGGACGTTTATGTATGACTAGAACTTTAATTGATGTAAATTTTTGGAACACTAACTAGAGAGTTCAAGACAATGCGGTATTTAATTTGTTTAGGCGACCAAAGCGTCTGTGACAGACAAGGTAATATGCGTGTTGACGTATTGGATGGATTAGTTCATGCCACTTTTCTAACTAGATCGTCAAGCAGTGATTCTTGAATGTTTACGGTGAATCTGACGAGATTGATAAGGAGGATGTGGGCAAAATTGTTCTTTGCTTGGACATCGTACTAACCACAATTTTGCCAAAGTGGAGACATGCCGCGGAAAGAGGAAGTTACTTGTTGAATGAGCTTGAGAGGCTTCGCAATGAAGCTTACAAAAGGGCAAGTCTCTAAGGAGAAGACTAAGGCTTTTCATAGCGGCAAAATTCTCAGGAAGAATTTCACCCGGGAAGGAGGTTTTATTTTTCAATTCAAGGTTGAAGTTATTTCTAGAAAAATGCAAGTCTCATTTGGAAAAGACCACTGATGATTACTAAGGTCTGTTCCACATGGAGCTATGGAGATCAAGAATGAAGCTACGGAGTTTGAGTTTAAAATGACCGAGACATCGATTGAAGCCATATCTTGAGTTACCCTATGACTGCCACCGAAGTCATTGACTACGAAAAACCTTGATGACTTGATCCTTAGGCTTTACCTTTCACGTCTAGCTATAGACGATAACTAAAGCGCTTATTGGGAGAGCAACCCGAAATTTTTCTATTATTTCACTTATTTATTTTTCGTTTGATTTTCTATTTTATTTTTAATCCTATATTTCTAGATGCATTTAAATACCTAAGTTTTCCAAAAAAAAAAAAAAAAAAAAAACCCAAAATCTTTTTATCTTTTTATTCTTAGTTCGTTGATTTTAGTTTAGTTTCTAAACTTTCCTGAATTTTAATTTCATTGCGGTTTGCTACGAGAAAATTATCAAGCAACATGAACAAAGACATCTATGCTAGAATCACCGCGGTAAATCTACATTTCACAATAAAAAGGCATCCTATCTTCCGAATCCACACGCGGCAAGTCTACATTCACACAGCTGATTGCAAACATTCACAATAAAGCCACATCCTATCTTGGAATCATACGCAATGACCAATTTATAACCACACAATTTTGAAAAATTTAATTTAAATCGTGCGTCTTGATCAATTATACTAGCTGAAAATTTTTGCTTTGCGGATCAGGGAAGCTATCACCTCAACATAATCGACATGTTCCTAAATATACAGTTAATCACATATGCGGATATACCACATGTTCACATATTTAGCATGCATATCATAATTTTCATGGAAGCGGTTCTTGAAATGTACCGGGAATCCAAGCATCAGTGTCCTTAGTGCTGCCAAATGTTGTTCCCCATTTTGAACCATTATCCATTCACCGAAGGACATACGAATCACGAGAGACAAATTCCTGTGCATATCAGAAATTTTCATCACAGATTCATCAAATTGCATAAATTGAATCAATTGCAGAAGATTAGAAAAAATTGCAGAAGTTTCATCAAATTGCAGGGAGATTGAGCCACAACGGAATTACCTTTCTTGGATCTAGGGAATTTCCAGGTGGGTGCAGTAAACTTGGCGATTCTTGGATGTTTCCAGACCGGCTGTTCCTCGAGACAGTAAGTGAGGACAGTGCAGAAGATGACTAGGAACCAGGATGGTCGGTGATGGCGGAGTTGTGATGGTGCAAATGGATGAAGAAAAAAGATTGGGGTCAGCCTCAAGTAATGGTGGTCTGGTGATTAGAGGCTTGGTGGTTTGGCAGCGTCTATGGTGCACTGGGATGCGGGCAGAAGAGAGGAAGCAATGAGCATAGCCAGGAGAGGAAATGCAAACTTTGGAGGCTAGAGGGTTACAAAATGAACTGCAAAACTTGGAGGCTTTGGTTTCTAAGAAACAATATTATATTCTTCTACAAAGGAGCTGAAAAAGAATGGACAGAAGAGAGCCGTTTGGCCCATGGCAATTGGAAGGGGATCAATGTTATTTCACCCTACTAATGGCACGTGCTTGGAAAAGACATTGCAGCACCTTCCCAGGTGTGTTCTTTTCCATTTTCTTTATTAATTTCTATTTCTATGTTATTTATTTTTTATTTATTTTTCTTGAGTTCTTTTCTTTCACTTTTCTAGCAGTTTATGTTTTATTTTAGGCTTTAATATTTTTTGTTTTTTTTTTTTTTAATTTATTTTCCACACCTTGAGGACATGTGTGATTTTAAGTTTGGGGTGGAAATAAGAAGTGTTAGATTTTAATTTTGAGTCGATTAAAGTTTCGTTTTAGAGTTAAGCATCCATAGTTTATTTAGCGTTAGAACAAATGGACATAGTGAAGGTTAATCTATGATAGAGTCTTTTCTATTTATGGAATTTGCTTGAACACTAATTCGTAACTTATACTTGGTGCACATCACACCAACATGGTTTGTGGGAGTGAGATTAAACACTTACTTTTTATCAGAAGTGTATTATATTTTTGTTCTATGTAAAATAAAGTTAGTATGTGTTATAAGTAATAATTGTCTCAGGCTTGCTAATGCTTAGGAGCGATCTGCCTAATCGCGGTGATTCTCGCGTCAAGCGGTGGAGTTTTGGCATGAGCGGGGTGGTTAGTTGGTTTCGTGGCCTTTCGGCTCGGGTTAATAAGTCCTTAGGGAGTGTTCTACACCTAGTGCCTGAAACCTTAGTGGTTTAGAGTCATTGACCTAAAGCTCGCTACATGGGTTGGGTCGAAAGCTTAAGGGAACCGACATTGTGAAAATACCTCTTTATTTACTAAAAATATATATATATAAAAAAATAAAATAAAATAAACAAATAAACAAATAAAAAAAGAAAAAAAAAATGATTATATAGATGTGTGAGTGTTAACTAAGGAAATGGATAAGAGGTAAGAGTTTGGTCAGAGTCTCCTTATGTATGATGGTTCACTTTACACGAAGGAAAGTTTGTGAATTCTTTTCTAATTGATTCTAAATGGCTTAGACTGCAATGGTGGGATTAGTTGGAACTTATGAAAAGATGTTCTAATTTTTAACATGTTCTATGGATTGCAGCAGGCGAAAATTTTGTTTTTAACCGGTTTTTTATTTAAGTTTTTAGTTCATTAGCTTTTATTTTTTACATTTCTCTGGAAATTTATTTTGCTTGAGGGCAAGCAAAAAGCTAAGTTTGGGGAGTATTTGATGAGTAGATTTTATATATATTTATCCCTGTGCTTTGTATATTTTAGTTAATATTTTGGAAAATTTTGGTACTTTAGTTAGCAGTACCAATATAGGACTTTCCAGCTTCCTCTGGAAGCAAAGCGTAATCAAATGGACGAATTTTGGGTAATTCCAGTTGGAGGACGTTGGCGTGAGTCCCTTCATAAGCTTGATGCGCATCAAAATATCAGATTTTTCATGAAGTAGTTATTTCTGGCAATGAAATAAAGGAGCAGTGCGTGGTGCTGGAAAGTCACGTTTTGGGTTTAAATTGCATTTTGGAGCCCAAGAGATGACCTCAGATGTGGATTAAATTGGCAGCCACGGAGATGTGTTGAACGTTCGTATCTTTAAAACAAGCTATCTTGGGCCGGATTTGGAGGATATTTGAAGCTAAAACGTGGCTGGACAGTTTATGTGTAGATTCTCCTAGATTAGTGGGACTCTATTTTCTATTTTATTTTTGTTATTATTTAGTTTCCTAGTTGGAACAAAAGACCATTTATTAGGGATTGTGAGAGGGCATAGGATATATAGTTCTTGCCGATCACAATTGTAGAGAGAGGGGCTGATTCTTATTCAACTTTAGGGTTCTTGGAGACTCTCTATCAAAAATTGTTTTCATTCCTTTTCTTAATAATATTTTCTATGAGTTCAATTATAAATATCGTAACTAATTTTCATTAGCTAGGTGAAACCTTAAGCCTTAGCATGAATATGTAGTTTTATTTATTGCTTATGATTGATTGCATGCCGCGAAAAGCTTTTGGATTATTGATCAACACATTTTATTCTCTGGTGTCTTGATGGTAGCCACCATTAGGATGTTTAGAAAAGTAATTGGATACAATTAGGTCGGAATATCACCGATTGAGTTTTAACTTCTTGTGATTAATAATTGTATTTCACCTAAGGCGAATATCAGCGCTCTTAGGGTTGCATGGTTTTTCAAAGGTTTTCATAGAACTTAGTGAGTCGCATGTTCATGTTTGTTCTGAATATCGCAGACGGTGCATATTAGATATCGTTTTTGCTTGAATATCCACGAGGAGAATATATATTAGGAAAACCCTAACCTTCAAAGTGGCAAGTGTGTGAATCACTAAGTAATTGGTAGAAATTCATAAGATTGCTAGGTGATGGTGGAACCCTAGTGCTTTATAAATTGGTTTTTAAAACTCTTTTTCTTTTATCATATTTGTTTTTAATTAAAATTCGTTTTTATATTACCTAAAATCAAAATCTCTTTTCTCAATTTTTCAATTCTGAGTGGATTAATTAGGAATTGTTTCTACAAAAATTATCCAAATAGTCCTTGAGAGGAAACGACCTTGCATGAGCATGTACTACAATATCCTTGTATTCTTGCAAGTATTTCATGTGATTTTGAGCCTAATTGCATAGACATTAAAATTCATATCAACCAACAAAAAAATTGTTCAAGCTGTTATGTGGATGTGAAGCTCTTGAGCAACGGAAAGACCTCTCTTGTTTCAAATTCATGAGTGATTTGTTCAAGGTATCCAAAACTATTATTTCATTTGTATTATAAACACGTAATGTCTTAGTTTGTATTCTAGGCACGTTAGTTAATTCTTTTGATCGTAGTGTATATTGTCGAAACGGTGATATACTGCTAAAATTATGTCTTAGTTGCGAAAGATAATTCATTTCGAAAAGATCAGCGATGTTATTAAAATTGACTTTACAATACTCGTATGCATTACTGAACAAAAATAATTTAAGAGTATGAATTAGAGCACAAAGGTGCAAGTTGTAACATTTTTTTCTTAAACCAACATGGTTGATGATTGAAGTCACCATCTAAGCTTTTTCAGAAATACTTGTCAATAAGGGATAAATAATGTAAACTGACCTTTTCGACGTCAATTCGAACTTTGCTCTTGCTGTACAGGTCATATTTGTTGAATATTGAAGCCACTTGAGATTTTCTTCATCTTCCTTGTTCATCAAGTATTTATATGCCTCTGCCTTAACGGATAAAGCGAGTGATGCGAATGATGAACAAGCCGGCCTGAGGCAATGTTGTTCCGATACTCCTTGGCGACCAAGTACATGTAGTCGTCGTTGCCCCCTGACATAAGTCACATTTCAGTCCACACCCTTGTGAAGTAAATTCCACATTTGTGGTGTTGGCAAGTTATTGTGGTCAAGATTGTCCTTGAAATACTTGTGAACAATGGAGTCATCAAAAGCACAGCCTAGAGGGTGTGTGTCTCCGACAACAGCCCATTGAAGTCTCAATTTTAGGAAGAAGAAGCACTTTTCACAGGGTCATGAATTAGGGCAGTCAAGTGCAACCAATCCTCGTCCGGATAGTCTTTCCGAATTGCTTCAGCTGTTTTGCAACAAGTGCTCAATCTGCAGGGTTCATCAGAGTCAGGATCACTATCATCCACAACCTCATTAGAGAAGTTCACAGCATTCCCATATGCTCATTTCTCTCTATTCAACTTTGCTCCTCCTCGCACTCTTCACAAAATCGTATGTTTGATTAATGTGGTTCAACCGATAGAATTCACCGGCCGGCTTTTCTGCCTTTGCTTTTTCCGCGCCGTAATCTAAGCGACCGTCCAAGCGAATTAATTTGGGAGGCAGATGCATTTGCTTGATCGCGGTAATTTCAACTGGGAAAGTCATCCTTGCCCCCAGGCTTCGAAGCAATGTATGATTTAATGCAAACAAAGAAGCAGAAGAAGCAGATAGTGGGAAATAAACGAGGGTATTGATTTGTTATGGCACACCACATTGCCAAAGTGGGTTCTTATAGTCACATACTACAAAGTTCCCAGATGGAAAAATCATCTATTTTTATCATATTAGTCCGAAAGAAACGTTCAAATACAGTGTTGAAAAATTATAAAATTAGTTAAGAAATTGATAAAGGCGATGCCACCGTTGGAGTATCACGAGCTGTCATTGAAACAAAGTGATTAAAATTGAAGAAAAAGGATGACCAAATAAAGTAAAAGTTTAGCCATTTTTGATATTAAATCCAGTTCTTGAAGTACATTTCCGCACTGCAGGATGTGAGATCAACGTCTAGTTGCAGCCCTCTAAATTAAACATGTACCTCACACAGCCACTCAAATGGTAACCGATAAACTGTTTGTAGCAAGTTAAGCGACCTATAGAGACGGGTGCCGGTAATGGCTCAACATCAATTGCACGGATGACGTCATTACTAAATTATATCTTATTTCCTTTTACTCATTCCATTTGTTACTTTTGGTTTCAAATTATATGTAAATGGCTTATTACGTTACATGAAAATTAAAGATATTACTCTTTATTTATAAGATGGTAACACATGAAAATCACGTAGATAATGCTTTCGTGTCACCCATTTACAATTAATGAACATTCTGGATTCGAGCATCATCATCGGAATCGTTTATTATAGCATTATCAACTAAAAATCATATATAAATCATTCAATTTGGAAGTCGTTTAGTCATCCATATGTGTTAACCAATCAGCGGTTTGGGTAACAAGTAGCATCCTCATGATGAACCGTCCATTTGTTTCACGCGCCAGATGGCTAAAGATCTCAGAATGAAATGAGCCCACAGCAGTATGATCTTTATATGATGTGAAGATGAGCGATTCGATATATGTTTGAACGCGTAAAGGTCGTTGTCGTAAGTAAGAGACGAGAATCACGTCATGGGGCGAACACAAGGATTATCTATCTCGTATAGTATGGTGTAACTAAGCCTATGTTTATGTCGTATAAATTAAGAGGTAAAATCATATACGATTGTGTGATATATTTGATTAGCAACTTAACGAGATATATTAATAGTCTTACTTTATCATATCATATAATTTTCTAAAGTAGACTTCATGAAGGAGTTCAAAACTGAGTCAGAACAATAAACTTACTTTAGAATTGACTCCATGATTTAATAAATGGAATCAACATATAAGCAGGGAAAAGTTTGGCCACCTAACCCAAAAATTCCATGAATAAAGGGAGATGATGTTTACACACACTGGCCTCTCACGCACCTCTATGCCTCTCTTTATTTTTGGTCATCGATTCAATGAATCAAGAAAAACAACGAGTCGAGAATCACAGGCGTGTGTAAGCTAAAACTAGTGTGTGTTTATGGTTTCCCTTTTATATGTTTTCCGTTTTTCTATGTTGCCCTTGTTTTTACTATTTTGTCATTCTTCTTGCAAGTTAAGAGTCGATCGATTATATATGTTGAGAGTGCAACTTTGCTCACCTCTTCATTGATACGTTAGATTTAGTTTGATTTAAGATAGCAAATCTCAAATTTAAACTAATTTAACGGCTTGATTAAAAAAGTGGATGACCTCACACCCACACTTTTAGGAGTGAGCAAAAATGCACTCATATGAAAATTACACGCCACTCTAGACTTTGCCAGTCTCAATTATACATAAGCTCCCTGCAGAAACAAGATCTTACACCGGCCAGAGTCACATGGGCCAAGCAGAAAGATGTGGATGTTTGTCACCTGCAGAATCAAGTCATAACTGGTTAGCAGTTTTGAGGCCACAGACGTTGTGGGGGACGTTACAAGGATAACACTCGGGATGAGATGAACAGACTATATGGAAGTCAAGGCATATGAGCTAGACGTGCCTGAACCAAATGCCAGGTCGTCGTCACTTTCTATCATGACGGTTAAAAAGATGTTCAAAACGTGGAGAAAGAATTCAAGTGAAGAAAAAAGTCGTTGACAATAAGTTAACCACGGTGCGATAAAAACGTCCGGAAAAAGTGGCTAGTGTTGCGCTTTAGTTCAGGACGGCGAAGATGTGGACGTGGGTGGGAAGCGGCATGAGATGATGCACGCACAGTCGGGCTTCAGGTTGCGAAACTGGAAAAAAAGGAGTTGAAAGAAAGGTATTTACCTGTGCAATGGCATACAAGTGGATGGAATGGTTTGCTCGAGTCACTACAAAGAAAAAATGGAAAATGTACCAAATAATATATGACCCCAATAAATTCGTCACATAAGATTGGAATATGTGGAGGAATGACATTGGTCGTCACTTTTTAATTTCATTCGAGGATAAATAATTTTGGACGGATATCATTCGCATATAGTTTAGCGCTCCCTAGAGAGGATTAGGCAAAAAAAATCTTGTGACTCTCCTTTCCTCACATTTAGAAATGGGCGTCGCTTATTCTTTTAGCGGGATTTCACCAAATGAAATAAAATAAAAAGTTTCTAGCGGGATAGTTTGAAGGTAGCCCAACAATAATTTCTAATTTAGATTTATTTATTTATTTATTTTATTACTGCAAGTAACTCACATATACACAAAAATGAGGGATAAATAAGCAAGAATAAAAATAAAAATAATTAACTATCGCGTCCATCCACCACATCTGCGTCCTAATAATATAGAGGTATGTAATAATGATTTTAGGATTTTTGGTTGTTGGGATTTTGATTTTGGGATTTTTATTTTTCTTCATAATTTTGTTTAGTGTTTGTTGGTCATGTAGTTATAACCCCGATTTTACTATGCAGAATCTAATCATTTTCCTTCCCAATGTAAAAACGAATTTCTCTTTTTCTACCTTTATGATTTTCATAATTCTGTTGGGTCTTTTTTATTTAAATTAATTTGTTGTAGTTTATATATTGCTAGTATATGATCTTTTTTTTTTTTTTTTTTGGAATTTATCGCGTTGAATGTGAACCTAATTGCCAAGCAAGATCACTTTGTTACTAGGGGTGCGAAAACTGGAAGTAAGTCCTTAAAATTGATGGTTTTATTCAATAGGATAGACAATCGAAGAAAAGTATGCCAACTCGTTGAGAAAGAAAGGATTTTGATATTGCATATAAGTAGCCATTTCTAAAATTGCACAGTTTAAATAAACGTACAAGCTTTTCAATTGAGTGCAGAGGACGAAGGCCACTGTTGGTCTTAACATGGCTCTGGCCCTGCTTACAGTGCAGAAAAGTTTTCCCTAGCACCCTATAGTGCCAGGATGTAAATGGTCTGTTTTGGATTGTTTCTCTAAAAATGGTTTACTCATTGGGATGTAAATAGTGTGTTTTAGGGCCTTACCAACTAATTATGGGCTTTGTAAATTCTTTAGTTATGTGGCTATTATGTAATTACCATTTACCTCGCGTATTCATCTAGAAGAAATTAGTTAAAAGCACAACTTGTGAACTTTTATAATTGTCTTTACTCTTTATACTCTTTGCCAATTGTCTTTACTCTTTAAAGGCTTATTTCCTTTCTATACATCTGTTAATTGCTTCTAATAAATTGTATATGCCAATGTAAAACCAATTACTGGTTCATTGTGCTTGTAGCATACATTTGAATCAAGTTCTCAACCTCTTTCAAAGAAAAAGGTCAGTGAGCTCAGCTCATGATGCTCAGACTTTCACATATAGTTATGCTTTTTAGTTACTATGTCTACTATTTATAGTCTTGTAGCTTGAATGGGTACATTTGAGTTGTATATGATCTATATCATATCCTTAATATGATTGATTTTACATCCATTCCTATCAATGCGCATATGTATATTGTTGTGTAGAGTTCTAATTGCTCCATGTGAACTTAGTGACAGCCCACATAATTAAGTGGTGTGACTAAAATTAATTTTATAAAAATTAACTTGAATAAAAATAGACCATGCGTGCATTATTAATTAGAATGTTTATGAAATCTTTACGTAGTTCAATTGGAAATGAACATTAACAAAAAGGGCGATGTTAATGTTAATCATGTGTCATGTTTGTATTATTTTTTTTTATATTGTAGATGAGTCTTTCTCCAAAACCAATGAAGTCGGATGAAAAGCGACACGTGCCCTCTATATAGCAGGGACTGCTTATGTACTGGCATTAATAAACTCGAGAAGATCGTGTGGGAAAGGCCTCCACGAACTCGAAGAGGCTAATGATGGCAAGCCCTATTGTGGTTTCACTCGTAGAGCTAATGATGACAAGCCCTAGCCAGTTGATGTGCCCCTGCCCAGCCACACGTCTCTAAATTTGTTCACGCCAAGATGACAAGGGCATACACTGATTTCAAGAATAGGCTACATAAACACTACAAAAGTAATGTCACTACTCTAGAACGTGCATAGGCTACACACTCTCAAAACTCTATGGAATTTGTGACGCCCCCTTTGTGGTAGCTTAGTACCTCCACATTTGTATATATGTGATGCTTTTTCTTCTTCTGTGAGAGATTATTTTTCTCATATTCCATTGTGTTGTAGTGAGTGGTGTGGAGGCTCCCGTCTGAGAACCAACGGCGGGGCGCAGTCCCAGAGGGACAATGGCAGCACAATCCCACCGCCAGTGCATAGTCATAGACCAACAAACAACATATCAATAGTCGGTTCCAAAGTCCACTAGTCCAAGCACCTTAAAAATGCTTGTGCTAAGTAGGGTCGTTGTTTACTTAAAGGGCAGCATGAAATTGGCGGTTTGACTAACGAGATGTGTGAAATTGCAATTAAAATACAAGTTTAATGTATGACATTGAAATGCTAAAGATGATGTATGAGATTACATTGCACCCAAGATTGAGGGTGCAAAATGTAATTACCCTTAATTTTAACTACAATTATATTTAGTTTTTCTGAAGAAAATAATGAGTTTTCTAACATAAGTTATCGTTGCCGTTAGGTTTTCACAGCTCTTATTGGCTTGTGCATCTTCCTTCTGTTTGTTCGTGTTTACCTTTCTCCTTCTATACTACTATTGTTTTTTCTTGTTTGACGGCTCAATGGAAAATTTGAGATTTGAAGATTCTCCAATGGTGTGTCGTCAGACACAAAAGAAAGAAAGGGCGTTGTACGAAAAATAAAAAATAACGAGCAAGCTTGGCCGAAAGAGATTTTAACTTATGTTGAAACTTTTTAGTTATTTTAAGCTAAAATTCATTATCGTTAACAATCACGGGTGATGAGTGTCAGCTAATGTCTGATCATTGGATTATTATAGTAATAGAGATTAAAGCAAAATCTGAAGTAAATACACAAAGTCTAAATGCATAGTCATAGATTAAAATAAAATAAAAATAAGCTAGACTTGAATGGTAAATGCAAAAGAAATTATAAGTTGCATATTCAAATGTCATTTTCTCTCCTCCCACACACACACTCACACACACACATATATATATATATATATCAAAAATATCTATCTTTCCCTTCCACTTTGTCTTCCTCACCTTCTTGAGCTAGGTAAGCAAGCGGGTCACATTTGTAAATGTTATGCAGATTTTGTATATGCATTATCTTAACCCGAATTAGTGGCGTGTCAAACCCGTTATCTTGACGGGTTCCTCAACGAATTCGAAGGTCATTTACCTAATAAAACACGACCCGTTAAGGAAAATATATTTTAGAATTTGCCGAGGTTTTGAAAAGGTGGAAGGTTGCATGTGAAGAATTCGGTTATGGGTTCAAAGTCTTGACTCATTGATTTGTATATTATTTTACAAGGATGGACTCCTATTTATGAGATCAATGAACCTAAAATAAAATAAAGAGGATTAAAACCACTTAAAGCAGTTACAAGAAAATCCTAAAAATAGGAAATTACAAGTTAGCGGAGTTTCTTTATGACGGAGAACTTAAAGAAGTAGTTGGAGCGTCAACTGTTCTGCGTCATATTTACTTCAATAATAATCAAATGAAAAATGTTATATTAAATTATTAAACATGCGTTATCACTAGGGGTGCAACTTAGATTAAGGTCAACCGAAGATCGCCCGTGCCCAACTCGATTTCAAACCCAATCGAGGCGGGTTAGAATGCGAAAAGCTTGGCGTCAAAGCCAGCAGAGCCTCAGCCGAGTCATTTATTGGTTGGGTTGGGTTGATACTACTGCTCGCCCATGTCAACCCAAACCTAACCCTATTTTGAGCTCGAATTTACCTATGCATATATTACTCAATCTCCTTTGCATATTATATAAGTTATGTATAAGTTTTGAAATGACTATACTTGAAGTTTATTGTCCGCTTTCATATTGATAATGATGACGGTGTTACTTTTACATTTCTTTTGTTTATGGTGGTAAGGGGTCAGGGGCGAAGGCAAAAAGTTAGTCCTTTGGGGGCACAACTAAGTGATGGCAAATGCAGGACTTTATTCTTGTTGCATCCCAACAATAGCGCGCACATCGCTAAAATTTTTTATCTAGTTTTTACGATGAGGCATTTCGTTGAGCACTTGGCTGACCCTTACCATTGTGTGCTTAACATACATTCCGGCCCTTAAGTGCTCTTTTATTATGTCTTTGAGAATAAAACAAAGAGTTAAATCATATATGTATAGGGTCGGGAGCTCAAATTTATAAGACGATTGGGAGGAGGGAGGGTTAATGAGCATTTTATTATATTAAGAAAAAATGGCTAACTTTAAACTTTTCTAACAAAACGGTGTCGTTTCACTAAGTTTTTCCCTTGTTCTTCTTCTTCTTTTTCTTTATGAGCTGCCATAATCAACTCGAATATGCGTCTCTTGATGGTCTTGGACGAGGATTGAGTGATAGAATTGCACGGGAGAGATGTTGATGCTGTTTTAGCTCTTATTGAAACTCGTCTGTTTCACAGAGAACGGTTGAAGAAGATATATTTTGGGGGTAGTTTTGTCAAATTACTTAAAACTAAATATATTTTTTTAGTGCTAACTCATCCCATTGTCCTATTCTGACCATGCACAGCATAATCGCACCCTCTATAAAAAAAATTAAAAAATTAAAAATGTTACAACCCGTCCCAAAATTTATGTGAAATTACCAAAATACCCCTAGTGTCAATGTTGACTTTTGTTGACTTTTCGGGACGACTTGTAAAAATTTATTTCTTTACATATTCTTGATGTACTCATCGATACGAACGCGTGGACGCAAGCGGAACTCAATTCGGAGTTAAAACGAACGTTTTACGAAGTTTTGAAGTGTAGGGGCATTTTAGTAATTTTACTCCGTGTGTGGGAATTAGGGTTTTTGGCTGGCTGCTGACCCTCCCCATCATTCTGCACGTCTCACAACCTCTCTTCCTCTCTTTCTCTCCCATTTTCTCTCTAAGCCAAAAACATACCGAAACCCTAACCTTTGGACGAATCACAAAACCGTCGAACCATTGCCAAAAATCCATACCATCACGATCGTCTCGTCATTCTAGACGAGGCTGTGATTTTAGAATTTCCAAACTCGAGCCCAATCGTCCAAACCGACGCCGGAACGAAAACGACGAACTGCCATTCAAGTTGCTGTACAATCCCGACAGAGGTAAGCCTCGAAAACAATACCATTGGTTTTATTGGATTGAGTAGGTTCAAATTGATATAAGGAACGTTGAATTTGGTGCAGTTTTGAAAGAGAACGGAATTAGGGTTTCTCGAAGCTTCCCGGCCAATTTCAGGCTATCTCCGGCCATTTTTCCGGCCCCAAATTGGTATGAAAATATTCTACACTTCAATACCTTCAATTTGATATATGGCACGTTGATTTTGGCCAAAGAACGAAGAAGATAAGAATTTTTAAAGTTTTGGACATTTTCGGAAAATTTTCCAGAAATTCCGGCGAACCAGGCGGCGGAGGACGGCGGCGGCTCCGGCGACCGGCGAGAGGAGGAAGAAGAAGGAATATTCCGTCAACGGTAACGGAATATTCCTGACGGCGTCAGAATATTCCGTCAGAAAGGTATATTCCGTTAACTTTAACGGCCATGACGTCAGCAGGCGCGTGGCTGACGTCAGCATGCGCGTGAGGGTGACGTCAGCAAGCGCGTGCAGGCGCGTGGGGACACGTGCTAGCGCGTGCCGGCGCGTGCCAGCGTGTGAGGCCACCTCCCGACGCGTGGCGGCGCGTCAGACCGTTTCCCGGCGCGTGGACGGCGGCTGTAGGTTTTCGGGCTCCGGAAATCGTTTTTCGAGCCCGTTTTCGCTAAAATAATAATATTTTTGGGGTATTTTTCTATAGGGCCTATTTTAGTTTATAATAGGGAGGTTCTAATTGTTCCCCTAATATTAAATAGGTAATTCTTCGGCGCCACACTTCGAGGAGGGCAACATCGAGGGAGATTTCACTCCCGATCACCTGTGAGTGGACTTTTGCTTTATTAAATGGCTTTTATGATTGAAAATAAATATGAACTTGGTTTCTTTGTGGTTTTAAATGGTTTTTGAAGTATGATTATTTATATATATATATTTATTTATAAATATATATACATGTTGATAATTGTTTACGCAACCATATTTAATTTATTTATGATTATAAATTGGGAAATGGATTTAAATGGTGATTGTGGTTTTATACCAAAGTATGAATATATGTTATGAAATGGTTTATCCTATGTTCTTACTTTTGCATAAGTATGAAACGTTATATGATATATGGTTTTGAGAGAAGGTATTATTTATGCAATATTAATTATTTGGGATTTATGAAAGGGATTTTGTTTCCTATATCTAAACACATGAGTATGTATGTATGTATGTATGTTTTCAAACACACTTGGTATGCTTTCACTACGTTGTAGTACCGTCTCACAGCCGTAGGACAAGTCTCACATGTTTGGGTCACACGCACTGTACTCCAGGGGTATTGTCCGGTAAATACCTTCACTAGTACAAATAAGGCTTTAGTCGACGGTGGAAAACCGTCATCTCGGCATACACAAAACCGTCGCGCAAGTGAGTGTCGTCCAAGGTAGTACATTAGACGACGGTATAAAACCGTCGTCTGGTGTATTCCCAAATGACGGTTTCTGACCAAAACCGTCGTCTTGTCTCTCAAAAAAGGAAAAAAAAAAAGAGTTTCCGTCATTCGAGCATGTCGTAGACGACGGTTCAAATAGTTACCAGACGACGGTTCAAATAATCTCAAGACAATAGTTAATAATGAAAACCATATATCATCCGTATAGCTATTAGACGACCGTCGTCCCATTTAAATAACGAAAGTGCTGTTGCTATATTTTGTGCTCATGTATGGTACGACAGTTCTAAAACAAATTGTCATTTTGATTGCCATAAGTGCTTCAAATAATTTCTATTTGACTCGGACCTGTTCTAAAAAAGTCGATAACTTGCATTTGATCCACAGATTTCAGTTTGAAGAATTTAGTTATGCCAATTGGCATTTTGATGCACAGATTACAACATTCATTCTAATTACCATTGGTGCCAAAATACACAGATTGCAACTTCAAATATTAAGAAACATGAGAGTACAAAAAAGATAGATATAGGATGAACTTAATCCTACCAAATATTCCAAAATAACCAAGAGCCTTAAATCCTGCCCCTGCCGTACAAGATAACTTAAGGGCCTTAAATCCTACACAAAAAAAGATGGCTCTAGAACTAGTTTATATCCATGTACCCTTTTGTAGATCGATAACCAAAAATACCATGAACTGCACACATACATGAATAGACCTTGTCCCATATTTGATGTACGGTCACTCAAAAAGTTAGCCACAATGTTTATGCATACCCCCTACGTGATCCAAAATTATGAGCTCAATCATCTTAGAGGTAGTTTGCAAAGGCGCCCATTCACCACGCACTTCATCAATCTCTTCCTCATTCCAAGTTCTATCCATTCTTTTTTCCCACTGCCACACTTGATAAATGAAATATTAAAGAACAATGTACGTAACAACTATGAAACACATGCATGCATAATTAACAATAAAAATGCTTCCTCATTATAACTACCTAAAGTTTCCATAACATATGAAAAGGTCCTGCAGAGGGAGAGCTAGTTTTCTAAGTTTTACCTTGTCATAGCTGTGGAGCATCCATCTTCAATTATTTCCTTCATATAACGCATAACAAAATAGCCACACTCCTTGTTAGTTGGTTGTTGAGGAACACCTAAGCAGATAAAACATTAATACAATCCACAACCACATGTAAATTACAATAAGTTTGCAATCTTATAACATATAGCATAAAGAGTAGACACACCGCCAAATTTTCCACTGAACTAATTTACGCATATGCTTATTCCCTTTGAGTGTTAAATATTTTTTAATCCACTGCATCAAAACGTAATCATTCATCAATATTATACCAACCACATATTGATGACCAAAGTACTAATTTATTCATGGAACAAATACTTACTTATCAACTACCGATTTCCAATCATCTCAGTCAAGCGGCGCTTCAGTGGGTCCATGAAATAAACAATTCCTTTGCGGATTGATAATCGTCAATGTCCAATGTTTGCTGCTCATGAGAATATCCTTATCATTTAGGATGAGTATACATTGGAAATTAACGAACTAGTTTTGAATCTAAACTTACCTAGAATTACCAAGGAATAAAAGATCTGATCATCACAAGCGTTTGAGATGCCCTTAGCAATTTTACGTGATCGGTCTTCCACATTACCACACCCCATTTGCACTAATTAGAGCAGGGTCAACAAAACCAACCATTCTTAACATGTTTGTTTTTCGACACATAAATATAGGTACCTAATTAATAAGATGAATTAGCTTTTTGTATTAAAAACAAAATAGTACTAAAGATGCAAAAAAACAACCAAATTGTTTGCATAGATTGAACTAAAGATGCTGATTTTGATGTGGATCTCATGGTGTTTTGAATGTAGATACCTCGTATGCGATTACAATCGCGGTGGAAGGCGAAATCTCTTTCGCCTTTTGAAGCTCATTATATCATTCGCGGGAAGATACAAGATTTACGAACATAACCAAATGCTTCCTATCCTCATTGTGAGTTGAATATACTGCCCTTGATCCTCATCCAATGAGTCTCTTGCATAAAAATAAGACATTTTCAATGCCTTTGGCAGTGAGTGCACATCTATGACTGGTGTTCATCTATTGCCTTCCTATCTTCTTTCTTCATGATTTTCTAGGTTAAGGCAATCCAAATATGTTAGTTCTCTCATATGAAAACAAAAAAACATATCCAGTTATTATAAAGCATCAAATATTAAGAATAATAAGTTTATGAATAGATAGAATATTTGTACCATGCCTCTTTCTTTCTAACACAACAGGATTCTCTTTTGTCCCTAATACAACAAGATCTTTTGGCCAAACTACTATAAAACCAATGGCTTTGCCAACAGTATCTGCTTCTCCAATCACCGGGAAGAAGGTGAGCTTCACTATGAAGTGCACGATATATAGACACTCGCCATATTATGTTCTCCCAAAGGCCGACAATGAATAGTTGGGTTGGCGGCATTACATTCAACTATTCTAGCATGTTGCAACAATATGGTTGATGGAGCCTACCGCCAAACCCATTCTACTCATCCAGCTACAAACATGATTAAATGGTTTAATTACATTTTCCTAGCTATAGAAGAGATGTACTAAAGTGCAAACAAAAAGAGGAGAATGATAGCCCATACTTTCTGAAGCAATTTTTGAACTTTTTCAGAATTTGGTCCCCAATTGTGCTTCTCACCAAATACCAAATCCACAGTCTTCATATTAGTTGGCACCTCATGAACCACATTAGGAATTTTTGTGTTGCAGCTTGCTTTATCGGATCCATGTTCACCGAGTATAGGGCGAGGAGGAGTGCCAGGAGCTTTACCTATGATTGGGGCACTTGGTCCCTCTCCTGCTTCTAATTTGCCTCCTAAATCATGAAACCGATTAATCAAAATTGGCGCTCCTCTAACACTAACTCTTTTGTCTTCTCTGCTGCTTTCTCTCTCTTCTTGAAGCACTTTCTTAAAACTCTCCATCCGACACTTAGGAAGTTAAAAGAATGTACTTGGTTTCACCTACCCTCCAACACCTCTTACTCGTCCCCCATGCTCGGGAGTTCCCAATGCCATTGTAAGCACATCATTACTACCAACTATTGTCAACTCCCCCTCAGTTGCTGCTTTTCTTTAAATCTTCTGAGAATATTGGAAGTTAAAAAAATCCAAAATTGATATTTAACATATCCAACAGTAGGGAGAAATTAGCATCCCTGGAATTTCATGCTCTTACTTATTCCGGTATTCTAAATTGCCATTACATTGCAAAAGAAATCAGAACATTGTGGGTATTCCATGCAACTTTCAATTATTTCTCTTATTATTATTGGCTATCATTGTAGGCAATAACAACGAGATGGTGAGGGAAAAAAAAAAACTATAATGGAAGGAAGTTCCATTACTAAACTTAACAACTCATAAACCAGAAAAGGTTCATATTTGTTAAGTTTAGTTACTTACAATTTCTTTGCCTTTGCTGCGGTTTTGGTTGGTATTTTTCCTTGTTTATCTTCCGTGCTTTTATCAAAGATAGCTCTATCAATTACAGTGTGATGGGGATCTTTTTAATAGCTGCCAATATATATATATATATATATAGCAAACACATTAGTTTTCATCTTCATGTATGAAAACAAATAATAGCTCTGATATGTTGAAAATATATACTAACCAACTCATTCTCTAAACCAGCGTAGCCGCGCGACATGTGATGATTATACTCATTATGTGATCGTCTTTCTGACTGAACATGAGTTCTCTACAAAAGCAAATACCATGATAATGCACAAAACATATAATGATCAGTGCACAAACATATATAATAAAAAACTATGACAAAAAAAATATAGAAATTAGGTTGAATAAACACATTACCTCCCACACTTTTGTTAACCTAGAGGCTACAAACTCATCCCAAATTGGCTTTTAATAAGCTTACAATTCAGGTGGATTTTCTAATATCAGGCTGATCCTTGAATGGCAGAGATGTAATCTGTAGTAAGTGTACACTTGAATTCTCTGAATTTGTTTCCACCAGATGTCAATACCATTTTCCTACTCTCCGGACCAAGTAAATGCAGCCTGTATGAACAAAGAAGTATGTTATATAAGGTACAAAAATTGAACTATGCATGATATGAATTACACATACCTCTACAGTTTCCCAGGTTTGTTTTTCTTCTGCCAGACACTTTTTCCAACTTATATATGTAATGAGAGGGATCTTCTGGCGCACTAAAGACCCAATATAATTTTGCATCTACGAGTTGACTTTCCCGATTGGCTGCCCTTTTTTATTAAACTGAACTTCGGGCTTCACTCCCTGGCATTTTCTCCAATCACACGCTGCATGGTAACACGACCACGGGCTTCACTCTTGCCCCTTCGTTGGTGACTTCAATATGCTCAGTTTAGTGTTCATTTGCATGAGATGCGTAGATTCAACTTCAGCATCCTTTTAAGCCAGCTTCTTCTTACTTGTTCTTAAAGGAGTAGATGTTGTAGCTTTCATAAAGCAAATAATTTCACCACACCTCAAGATTAGAAACTGTTCATACCCCAGATTTTCATTAGAGAGTGGCACACCCTTCAGTGTACTCATAGATCAGTTTGCCTTAAATAAGAAATATACGCAAAATACACAAAAAATATTTTATTTAATCTTTGATTATAGGTTAGTCTGAATAATTACAGCCAAGTATACACTTACAATGTAATATCTACAATAAAGAAGGCAAATTTATATAATATTTTGAATGTCAAACTTTATAACAACTCATAAAATGGCAGTCATACCCACTAAAAAAACAACAAATACATAAAAACAGATTATCCAAACACATCATCCTATCTTAATCTAACCCAAATACGCTCCACCCCTAGTCGCATATAGCTGATCTCATCCTCTCTCTCGGCTGACATCCTCAAATGTCTCTATTGGTAGCAAACTTCTACATAAGGGTTGATGGTCAATGACTGTGTCTTCTAATTCATCATCATTGTAAAATTTACATACGGCATATTTAATACCACATGCCAAGTAGAATCAACCGGGTCTTCAATGTAGAGGAGCTTGTTTCCCTTGGTTGCCCAAAACAAATGGTTCATCTTGTGTTGGCCTTTCTTTTTAAGATCAACAAGTGTAAACCCCAGATCATCAACTCTAATTCCATTCTTGCTCACAACCCAATCACATTTAAACATAGTACGCGTGAACTTCACATAATCAAGGTCCCATATTTCTTGAATTATTCCATAGTATCCCATGTCCTCAATTATGGGGTTCTTATCCTTTGAGCTAGCAACTTGCATCGTATTTGCCACCACATGAACTCCGCTATTTGAACAGCTCGTACATCATCACGTGCCTTGGTACTAAAACTCACACCATTAATTCTGCTTAACTTTTATACTTCAATACATCTAACGAGGCCCATCTGCTAGCCACCTTATGGTTTTAGATATTTTGTTGCATACAAGTGAGTTCAAGTGCCACCTAGAAACATATCCAGTTAATCTCTTACATGAGAAGGACAACAAATCAATTGAACAATACTTATTCAATTTTTAAGTACAAAATATCGTACCGTTCACGAAACCATACAATGAAACTTTTTATTATGCCTGACACGTAGCCACTGTGCATCTTTTTTGTATTTAGGATGAGTATTCTCCAAATACAGCATGTGCTCCTCTAAAAGCAATTTAATTATTTTATAATCTTAAATGGAAAACAAAGACAAAAGTTGGAAATGTATTCAAAGTGAAGCTTCTTACGCGATATATGGTTCCACTTCACTTGTATTCTCTAATACACAGAATGTGCCTGGTCAATTCTTCATGATTAACAGATTGTATAAAGCACCAGACAAAGGCTTACAATCGTTAAATCCCAGATTGTGATGCTTGAGCGCCAGCTGTCTTAACGATTGTTAGACATATGTTCGTGTAAAAAGCTCGATAACTTCTTCTAAAAATATAACGATCAATGATGCATCACTTCCGGACGATTACGATTCCTTACATACCCTTTAGCACTTTCATGTACCTTTCAAATGGATACATCCATACGAAAAAAACAGGTCCGCAATTGAACTTCTCTGATAAAGGGTGCACTGTTAGATGTACCATAGGGTCAAAGAAGAATGATGGTGGAAAATACTTCTCAAGCCCACAAAGTGTTTCCACAGGATTCTTCTTGAATTTTGAAGCCTTGAAAGCGTGGAGCCATTTTTTTGATATTTCGTGTCCCACACATAAGAAATGAATCTGATTACTGTAGACCTCACTGGCTTATCAACCTCCCCGAATAGCCACAGGAAGTAATTGTTGCATCAAGTATGACAATCATGAGACTTTAAGCCAAGCAATTTGGAGTCCTCCATGTTTACTAGACTTCTGACATTTGAAGAATAACCTTCAGGGACACCTTCATGCCATGAAAAGATTGGCACACACGGATCTCTTCTCATCTTTTAACAAATTCCAACTTGCTGGAGGCAAGCGCGTGCGTTTCCCAATTTTTCTGGAGCCTTCAAGTCAGTCATTATCCCCATTTCCAAGATATCTAAACGGGCAACAACCCCATCTTTAGTTTTTCCAGGAATGTTCAACAATGTACCAATAAGGCTATCACGCGTTTTTCTCAACATGCATTACATCGAGATTATGCCTAACATAATGATACTTCCAGTATTCAAGTTCAAAAGATATCGACTTCTTTTTTCAGCAGGTCTACACTCATTCTCATCACCAACTCTGAAGCTTTTTTCTTCCATATTCAGGCAATTTATATCTTCAAGCTTCTCTAAAATTTGTTCTCCAGTTAATGCTTTGGTGGTGGAGAAAATTCTTGTTTGTTGTTAAATGGTTTCTTTTGCCTCCTATATGGATGATGACGAGGGTAAGAATCTTCCGGTGACCAATGTATGACATTTTATTACCATGTACCAATCTATATGAGGCTTTTGTCTCATCACCACTATTGGACCGCGCGTTATACCTTCACAACACACATCCAGATAAGTTACCATAAGCTGGAAAATCATTTATAGTCCACATTAGTATAGCCTTGAGTGTAGAAGTGTTCTCCTTTGTGTGCGTCGTACCTCCTGGAACTCCATCCCATAGTGCTTTCAAATCTTCAATCAATGGTGCTAAGTAAACATCTATATCATTTCCTGGTTGTTTAGGACAGAAATCAACAAGGTTAGCATCATGAACTTCCTTTTCATGCACAATTCTGGAGGGAAGGTTATAGTTGACAAGAATAACCGGCCAACAACTATATCTCTACTACTTAGAGAGCTATGTGGATTGAACCCATCAGTTGAAAGTGCTAGTCTGAGGGTTTCTTGGTTCTTGTCAGGAATTCAGGCCACTTGTGGTCCACTAACTTCAAGGCAGGGAATCCAGGCTGGATGGCGCATCATACCATCAGTCACTCTTCTATTAGCATGCCAAGATAAATCTTTTGCTACCTTGGAAGATTGATGACAACCTTTTAAGCTTTGGGATAGGTGGAAAGTACCACAAAACTTTACTGGGCCCCCCTCCTTGACATTTGAATTATTGCATACCTTCCACCTTGAGGAGACAGCATGGGCAATTAGTAAGATCACAATACTCTTTTCTGTACAAGATACAATCGTTAGGGCATGCATGTATCTTTTTGTACTTCATTCCCAATGCACGCAAGATCTTCTTTGCTTGCGTAGATGAAGGTAACTCGTGACCTTCACCAAGATAACTTCCAAGCTCAAGCAACCACTCACTGAAACACATCACTCATTCCATGCTTGGCTTTCAAATTGTATAGTCTGATAAGTGTGCCTATCTTGGTGAACTTTGTACGAAAGCAGAAACAAGGGTTTGTCTCCATCTGCCATGACACATTCATAAACTCATTACACTCGTTCTCTACTTCCTCACATATGCATTGCCTTTACATGTCTACCGTTTCAGCTACAAACGCATGATCATTTTCAGTCACTGACACATTTTATTGTTGCATTGGCAGCTGACCTAGAAGGTTGCCCACTTGCCATATCCAATCTTGATAACTTTTGACCAATCCCATTGAAAAATAAATGCTCCTTCACAACGAAGCGAGAAAAATGTTGCATATTTCACACTTCATACGTGGACAACTTATGAAGTTTGGTTTGTAACAAATTCCAATGCAATTTTCAAGAATCTTTCAACCCCCTCACTGTATAAATATGATCTTCTATCTGCAAACATCCACTCATTCTCCATTTGTAGAACATGATTAAAAAAAAACAAATAGAGTTTTTAACAACTTAAATACTATAACTTAACTGACAATAACTTGGAAAGAAAATATATACTAATCTAGTTATAGATGTGCAATTATAAAAATATAGAATGCCAACACAATATATACATGTTGTGATAACCCAAATTTCTAGCAAACTCTCTAACTCACTACCGATTTATAATAAGACTGTTTTGATGACCAAACTCTTTCCAAATGTCCAAAATTAGTATAATTTAACAAAAAGAAAAAAATTCAAAATTTTCTTATTACATAGTGATGAAATCAGTAGAAAAATCGCAAATTTTAAACCCATAAAATTTATAACAACACTTTAAGTTCCTAATCTATGGATTACTAAAAAGACTCCCGATGACCGGACATTACGCGATAGACTGATTGGACCGCACTTGTTAGGAATGGGATCCTTTCAGACAAGCAGACCGGACATCTAGCTAGGACAGAATTGACCACATCGAAAACGGACCAAAGGCATTCCCTAAAGCGGGGCTTCCCTACTAGTCAAGCCCTCAGAAGGAACAAGTAATCCTGATGCCTCGATCTATTTCTCCTTAGCCTAAAGTGGAGGTTCAAGATGAAAAAAACCAGATTGGGAATTATGCCAAAAAATTCCAGGTTTCTGAAACTTTGGAGGATTGAAGGATAGAGTTAACGAAATGGCCAATGGTCTGGTAAGAGGTTTGCCATTCTGGCTGTCGGGTATCAGAGTGAGGGCTCTTTAATAGAGTGTCTATACTTCTTTCAGGAGACTATTTCACACAACACCTGCTACAACAATTAAGTGAGTTTCTAACACAAATCATGTAATGAATGGAATTGAAGACAAATAAATAGTAAAGAACATTACCCGTTGACAGGCGATATTCGCAGATCAAAATTGAGACTGGGTTTTTAACTATTGAGACTGGGTTGTAGATGGTGCAGCCCGATCTGGGATAGAAGAGAAGAATCGGAAAGCACTTGAAGAAAGAAGACTGGCAGGGGCACAAAAAAGAAGGAAAAATAATCAAAAACCATCAATCAACACCAAATTTGAACATTCATGAGGATTAGAACTCAAACCTAAAGACCCATCTTACGTTCAAAGAAGAAATTAGCGACGGCTAAGTGGCACCAAATAAGGGGTTCATCGGAGGCCGCTTTGTCGGGATCCACCTACAGGGAATTTCGATCATTCTTCAAGGGACTGGGTTGCTCGAGGATGATGATGGTGGTGCTCGCAGATGCAAGATTGGACTGAATGAGGTCGACAATGGCAGCAGGATAAGCTCGGGTGACTTGAGTAAATTTGGTGAGTTTTGGTTTCACCCCAGAGCTTGCGCCAATTCTGTGTGTGGATGGTACGGAAGAAGGTAGAGTAGAGGGTAGTGGAGGTGAGGCACTTACTTATTTGATTTCTGATCGAGTTTCAAGCTGGGTGTTTTCAAGTAGAAGCGCCTTTTTTGCGTTAAAGAATTTCATTTTCAGCGCCTTTTTTCATTTGGCCTTTGTTGTATTTTCACACTAACGACACTTTTACATATTCTGTCGACTAAGTAGTGGATAAAGTTTCAAAATCTCATTTTATCTCACAAATATGACCTTGCAAGGCGGTTTTAAACAAAACTGACGTTTGCAAAATGAACGACGGTAATGCACAATAAAACGTCGTCTGGTTAGGTAATCGATCTAAGGACTTTTTGTACTAGTGCTTAGTGCAAGAAGCAATGCTTACGTTTATGTTTTATGTTGAGAAAAGGCCCACTGCATGTAAGGACTCAGGTGTGACGCTGCAGCTAAGTGCTTACATGTGTGTGGTACTGGGAGTACAAATTAATGGATAACGTAAAGTGCTTGTACGGTGATTGAGAAATTTCTTCCTCAACACGATTACATGGGTGATCGGCGCATATACCCTGTGTTGGCTTTCCCATATATATATTATTGGAATTATTAATTGTGATTTACGAATATTATACTTTTATGCGTTTCAGTTATACTCATAAAGTATCTTTTGAACTATACTATGATAGTATGTTTTCGGCGATTATGCTGGATTTCAAATAGGGGGTTAATATATTGAAAAGAGAAAGGTTTTGCAGCTTTGATTTTTGTCCACTCACCTTTTGTTTGCGCCCCTTCAGGACATAGTGATAGTGCATCCGGCGAAGTTGAGACTTTTGCGTAGCTCTGATCATCCATCCCGACCATGTAGGGATTACATTCTTTTCCGGTTTCTATAATAATGTCCATCCTGTTATGGATAGAGATTCTAGGAACTTATTTTGTCATTTGATTTCCACTGTTTCAAAATTAGTACGCTCTGAACCATATGCATATTGACATTGAATTTTCGTAACTTTATTACAATTAAATTTTGTTTCCACTAAGTGTTGTCATGCATCTATTAGCCGTCGCCGGTATCGACCAGCCACGCCCAAGCTTCGGTATCCACGTGGGTATCGAGGTGGGATATTATCAAAAATACTATTTCCCATTCTATTATTTTAAAATAACCTCTAATACTTATATATCTAAATTCTTTTAATTTTTAAAAGAATAAATCTTTATATGTTTTTAAGTTTTATGCACTGGCTCCTAGCAATTCCCTTCTCGTGAGGGTGTGAGTTTTTCTTCTCCTTCGTCTTGGGTTTTCCAAGCCTTCTTGGTTTTCTCTTGCTACATGTTCAAAATATTGTGGTGTGCAATTCTTGGAGGTTGGTTGGGGGTGGTGGTACTTGCCATTTTAGTCTTCTGGTTGCGGTAACTGCAGTTGCAGAGAACATTTGCAGTCGATTAAAGGAGCAAACTTTGTGTTCCTTTTTGGGTTTGAAAATGAAAGGAAAAATGAAACTAGACGTTATTTTGTTTGTTTGTATGCTGTAGCAGGGGGGAGGAAACGGACTGGCGGTGGGGTAGAGGAAATGTGGCTGGACTTTTTTAATTTTGTTTTATTTTATTTTCTTTTCTTTGAGCTATAAAGAATATTATAATGAATTTATGAATATTATAAAAATCTTTACCTAAAAAGAATAAATATGCAATGTTTTATTAAAATGTAAATAAAAAAGAGACAATAAGATGAATTTACCATCACTCTAATTTTTTTTTACAAACCTAGAGAGCACTCGATCACATTCGCCTCTGGCGGCGGTGACATTTTTGAATGCAGAAAACAACAAGAGTGATGACCAAGGAAAAGAAAGAAAAGAAGATGTGAACTCACTGACGTGGAAGTTTTGCCGCCGCTTCTTGCTTGCACTGCCAAGACATGCATGCATACGTGTCTAAATCAATGAAGTGAACAGCCCAACCTCTTTGTTTGAGCTTTGCCACGCACGACCCAACAGGAACGATTTCTACGACTCTTCGCGATTTTACTGTTCTTTCTTAAAGAGAAACAGTCAAAATCGTGTCCCCTCACCTAATAAAAAGGTATACGAAAAGACTCGGTTCCGATGATTTTTATAGAATGATTAATATAAGCAGTTTCGATGATAATCATAAAAGTTTTGTGAATTGGTGAAAAAAGTTAAGTTTCATCATAAAATCAATTGACAATATAGAAAGTAACTTAATTACTTATAGCTTGTATGCAATGTCCTTCCTTTACCCAATGTGAAATTCAACTCTCAACTTACGCCCTCTCACACATTGTGGTGAATTTTCAAGCTTAGTATGTGGACAACACAAATCGGGTGACGTAGAGCACATATAACCGTTAGACTTTTACATTAGAGACAACCTGCTCTGATACTATAAAAAATTGAGATTTCATTATAAAATCAATTGGTAATATAAGGGTAGCTAAATTCTATTTTTTTAATGTAAAGATTCAACTCTCAATGAGTCGACTCATGAGGTTTTTGATGAAGAAATCCTTCTCAATTTTAAGGTCTCAAAATTATATACTTCAAGAAAAACTGTCAAAAATATGTAATCACAATGTAGGAAAAACAATGCTAGTTTTCTTTATTTGCGACTCCTGCCACTTGAATTTTAAACTAGTTTTTTCTTTGCGTGTCAAAGCAATGCTATCTTTTCTTATGATGGTTCAATCTTTGCCATCCACCGTACTAGTTTTGCGTGTCAAAAGCAAAAGCAATGCTATCTCAGTTTGTTTATTTTTAATTATTATTTTAAATTAATTTTTGCAAAGGATTTAATCATATATATTTGAGATCATTATTGATTTATATACATCAAACAAGACAGTTTTTGTACCAAACAGCAGCATTTCATGATAAATTGTCTATCGTGTTAGTTATAAAGGACAAATTGATCACTCTGATTTAATTAATCTTTTCGTAGGGATAATTTTAAAATAATTGTGTAATAAAATTAATGATTTCAATTAAGAAATTTGTACGTGAAAATTTGAAAATTTTAAAACTTGGACAAAGGGAGTGCAGCCAGAGAATCGGTACGTATTGTCATGTTGATTATTTACATCTAGCTGGTTGGACCTTTCCTCATCCAAAGCTATAAAATCAAGCATCAGTTAGCATTCATAATACAGAAAGAAACAAACTGAGACCTGGTCCAAATCTAAACAGCCCAAAAATCTCTCTCAAATTCCCAAAGGCAATGGCACTTTGGATTTGAGCAACAATTGGTGCTTGCACTTGTTCATCCTGCAAATATGCATATCAAAAGCCAAGAACAAGAACAAGATGCTACCTCCTGGTCCGAAGGGTTTCCTATTTTTGGCAGCCTCCATTTGTTAGGAAGTTCCTAACAGGGATCTTCATCAACTATCCCGGAAATGCGGCGACATCATGTACTTACGGTTAGGCCTCCCACTCCCACCGTTGTTGTCTCGTCCCCACGAGCATGAAGCTGTTCCTCAAAACACGACCTTGTTTTTGCAAGTCCCGACCACCTCATGAAAGGTGCAAAGCACATCTCCTTGGGCAAAGGAACCACGAGCTTTGCTGAGTATGGCTCGTATTGGCGCGACATCCAGAAAGATGTGCACGCTCGAATTGCTTAGCAACCACAAAATCAATTCTTTCAAGTCACTAAGGAGAAAGAGGTTGCTCTCATGATTCAATCTGTTCAGAGAATGCCAATAATGGACGCGTTGCCTTATCGATCTCAGTGACAAGGTCATCGGTCGGCGTTGACATGACTGCAGGATGGTGTTTGGAAGAAAGTACGAGGAAGAGGTTTGACGAGAGGGTTTCACGGCTGTGGTGAAAGGGGCTATCAGATTATCAGCAGCCTGGCAGGAGATTACATTCAGCGTATTGCGCCGCTAGACCTCCAAGGTTCCATAATGAAAGCTATTAACAAGGCGTTTGATGGATTTTGAGAAGATTATTGACGAACATCTTCAATCCAAAGGATGAAGAAGAAAGAACTAAGGACTTTGTTGATGTCATGGTGGCCTTCATGGGGTCTGAAGAGAATCTGACTACCGAATCGAACGCACCAATATCAAAGCCATAATGTTGGTAAGTATCATTTTACGTATTTCTCTTTTCATTCCTGCTGATATCATTACAACGAAATTGTTTCAGCATTGAGACAATTTAGCATGATGTGGTCTAAAATTGTAGATTATGAACCATTGATTAGGTAGACTTTTGTTTTGAATATACTAGATTGACCGTTGATGGTACAAATTTGTGATATATCATGTACAATAAATTGTTATCTATATAAATATGTCACACTACTCTATATGTACGTCATCTAACAAAAGAAAAATTTATTGGCAGGACATGTTTGCGGCCTCAATGGACATCATCCAACAACAGTCCACAGTGGGCACTCTCGGAACTCATGAGGCATCCACAGATTTATGAAAGTCCAAAAAGAACGCTAAGAAAATGTTGTAGGCCTCAATAGAATGGTGGAGGAATCAGACTTGGAGGAAATTGTCTTGGACATGGTAGTGAAGGAAACCGTGAGGCTACATCAGTGGCGCCATTGTTGGTTCCTCATGCAGCCATCGAGGATTGCACTGTCGATGGCTACCACATACCAAAAAGTCAGCGTTATCATAAGCGGCGTGGGCAATCGAGGAGAGACCGAGTGCTTGGGAAGATACAGAAGTTTTACCCAGAGAGGTTTGAGGTAATAATATTGATGTTAGAGGAAATCACTTTCAGCTTATACCGTTTGGCTCTGGTAGAAGACGTTGCCCTGGAATTCAGTTAGGGCTTACTGTGGTACAATTTGTGTTGGCACAACTTGTGCATTGTTTTGACAGAACTTCAGATAACATGTTGCCAAATGGGTTGGATATGACTGAGGTTTTGGTCTTACGGTTTCAAGGGCCAAGCATTTGCTCGTATTCCTTCATATCGCCTTCAGAATTAATGTGTTTGCATGATGTCTATTTTCCTAGCATCAATATCTTTCTGTTTTCTACTGTGTACATTTGTTTTTATGATGATGAACGAGCAATGGAATAAATTAAAAATAAACTGTTGTAAAGATTTCCAAACCCAGTGACCCCATGTTACCTATATAGTAAATCAAGAGCCCAACTGCATGTCATTTTCTGTGAGAGCTATTTGAAACATTGATGGGGATCATGGAAGAATAGCGCATTATGTTCCTTTGGGTTCTATAATTAATAGTTAAAGCGAATACTTTTAACCAACTGATGAGTTATAAGCCACTATTATATTTCTACAAACTAGGGTTACTATGTTTTCCTTCTCTTAAAAATTCTCTTCATTCATAATGAGAATTGGTTTGCCCTATTGATTAAAGATAATTCTCTTCATTCATAGTGAGAATTAGTTTTTCTTTGGATGAACCGGAGTTAGAGGCCATAATATTCGATGAAAATGACGATGATGATGTGGGAATGGATTGAAGTAGTGGAAATTTTTGTAGTCTTTAATTGTTTTTTGAATTGAGCATTGTGTTATGTAATTTGCTACTATGTATTTTTATGGATGTTTCAAGTTATTTATTAGAACAATATATATTTATATATTTAATATTATTTTAATTACCGTATCCAACACGTATCGTATCTATTTTTTTTTTTAATTTACCGTATCCACGTATCGTATCGTATCCCGCACCCCGTATCCGTGTCAGTGCATCATAGGAAAATACCACGCAATTGTTGAATTAATATGGCATTCGTCTCCCAGACAATGATGGATGATGCGTAATTTCACATATTACGTGTTTTTGTTTTCAATTTTGGAAATTTCCATTACATGTGTTATGAGGTAGTTGTCGAATGTAGACAATAATGTAAGAAAATTTGACTATAATTTAAGATGATCGAAGCACCTTGACTTTTCTTCCAAATTTTTTTATTTTCTCAACAATAACAAGCCTTTTTTTTTTTTTGGTCAAACAATAACAAGGCGTTAGTGTCACATCCCGATCCCGGACGAGCCAGGTGTCGGAAGGTGATGGCCGACACGCGTTAGCGTGACGAAAGCCAAAAAGAAAGTTGAAGGATGAAATAAAGAATAATGAATAATTAATTGAATAAAACAGAGTGCGGAAGAATTGTTAGAATACACAGTAAACAGTGTGAGGGATACAAAGATATACAAACGTATAAAAATCCCTACATCGTCATACCACCGCGCCATCGACGTCGCAAGGCTCCCAGCCAACTAACCTGGAGGGGCGCAAAAACGTAAAACGGTGAGTGGGTCAAAAAGCAAAGTTTGATAAAACCGTTGTTTTCAAAAGTTTAGTAACCCCTCGTTTGAAAACAAGTATAATTTGAGAAAATACGTCATACCCGTAGGCATGAACCTCAAAATACTGTCGTGAAAACATGCGGGTACTCCCCGCTAATACTTTACTGACATTTGCTCACCCATATGTAAACACACATGCCCAAGGGGCTAAATCCCACAAGGAACAAGCTAGGTATAAAAGTAATACGCTGAGTACTACAATGACGCGAGTCTAACGCTAAGCGCTGGTGCACAAAGTGCAGTCACACAAGTCCGAGTTGCCTAGTGCAACCTAAGACAGGCTAGTACCTACAATGGATCCAAAGCTGCGTAGCGGTACTGATAGTGACTACTCCTAACGTCAAGGCTAGTCCTGGCCACAAGACTGAGTACTAATACCTGGGGTGTATACATCTACTGATGAGCAACAGTATGAAAACATGCATGGCAGTATAGTACGTGTGTTCTACCTCCAACACACGTAATGAATATGCATCTACGCTAACAATTAAAGAAAGCGTTGAAAAACCATACGTATATATATACATTTATCAAACAAAGACCCACTCACTCACCTGTAGGTAGCCGGGTCGAAGTACCCCGTCCTGGGTAGCCCCGGTAGTCCTCTGGATAGGCCCCACCTATATGAGAAATCACCGGAACAATGATTAACTTAAAAAGGTTACGAATTAACGAATTAATTACACCTATCCCTTGCTTTTGTAATTTGGAGGTCCAAAACACCTCAAAAATTAACATGCATACTACCCCGAGGTAGTACACGTCGTCACGAGTCGACCCGTGAAAACAGAACTCAATTTGGACCTCCCACGCGCCCTCACGCGCGGCTTGAAGGTCGGAGCCTATGGCTCCACGCGCAGCTCCACGCGCGGCTCACGCGCGAGCTGGTCAACTGAGCCGGTGAGCCGGTCAACTCGGCTCGGCTCAAGCCGGTCAACACGGCTCGGCTCAAGCCGTCAACGCGGCTCGGCTCAAGCCGTCACCACGGCTCAGCTCAAGCCGGTTTAAGCTGCTGACGTCAGCAAATCCGGTCTGAACCGGTCTGCTGACGTCAGCATGGCCGATCCAACCCGGTCCGATGACGTCAGCGCCGGTCATCCCTGCCAGGATTCCGGTCACCGCCGCCGGCCGCCGTCGCCGTCGCCGGAATCTGGGAAATTTTGCCGGTTTCTGGGTAAAACTTCAAAGCTTCATAACTTCTTCGTTTTAAGTCCAAATTGGACGATTCAAGTACCAAAATGAAGCTAGAGATGAGGAGAACAAGATTGTACCATTTTGGGGACCAAAAACTGGCCAGAAATGGCCTGAAATTGAGGGGGAAATTCCGGCCAAAATGGTGCTCCTCCGTTCTCGATGCTACTTCGAGTTCTAGACCTTGGGTTGGGTTCCCAAGGGCTCCAGAGGTCATTTGGTGATGAGTTTGGGCTCCCTTGAGCTCCAAAAAGCCGAGAAGAAAAGGAAGAATGCCACGGGGTGGCTTTAGTGATTTTCCTGGTTCTGGGTTCCTGGGTTTGTCCAGGTTTCTGGACACCCACGAGCTGCAGGGTTTTGTGTTTGATTTGGTGCAGGTTGGTGAAGGTTTTTGTCAACAAGGTGGCCAAGGAGGCCACGGCTTGGTGATGAAGTTTTGCAGAAAAAAAAAGAGGAAGAAGAAGAAGATGTGGCTCGGCCACAAAGAGCCAAACCAATCAGACCAAATCCCAGGAAATCTGGGATAGGCCCACGTGGCTGCAGAGAATTGGGCCCCAGCCCAAACAACCTAAATTTGAAATACGGGAAACGCCGAAATTCAACGCCTGTAAAATATTCGTTCGGAGTCCGAACGACGTACGGCTCGCGTCTACGAATTCGTATCGACGAGCACGTCAAGAAAATACGAGTGGATGCGTCGTACGAGTTACGACGCAAAAGTCAACCGAAAAGTCAACCCAGGGGCAAAAACGTCATTTCCCACTTCCGGGAATAAAATAAAATAAATTTTGAACGGGATGTTACAGTTAGAGTATGCAAGATGATTCTTTTCTATGAAATGGTGAAAGAGCAGCCATAACAAGTCAAGCCTAGTTGTAAATTATCATTTTAACTAAGGTATGTTTAGTTATAATAGTCAACTAAATTATATAAGTACAGAAAAACAAGTTAATTATATTAAAAAAAATTCAAAAGTATTTTGTCACGTCTTGGACCCGGGGTTAGTAGAAACTATCGAATCTGAAACGCAAGTTAAATTGAAAAAAAGAAATTGAAACGGGGTTAAATATAATTTATTTAAAACGATGCTGAAGTGAAAAATAGGCTGATAGGCCGAAATAAACCGAATATACGATTTATTTAACATTCGAGTCAAATACATAATATATCAGAGTTCTGAAAAATAACAAAATAAATTTTATTGCCGCCACTGTCATGTCATCTCGCGCACCATCTCCTCAGAATCACTTGCATAGAAAGATATGTAGTGGCAGGGGTGAGCGACATGTACGACATTGCTCCCTCTTAGGGGTGGTCCAGTTTTAATTTAAAAACAAGTATATACCATATACATTTCAAATACAATCCAAATCATAACATGCTCGATCAATCAATTAAAACTAATAGCACGTGATAATCAAGAAATTATAATAATGACCCAAGCCATAAAGCGGCAGGGTACACATAAAGGATATTGTACGCATACTAAATATTCAAATAACAACTGGTCCATCACCACATACAATACGTGTGACACGTTCGGAGAAATCCAAAACCACATCCAAAACACATTTAACAATAATGGCCGATATCAATTCAAATTCAAGGCCAAATGCATACTTACGAATAATAGAATGAGTAATTTTTATTTTTATTTTTTTATGTAGAGTTATACTATGGCACTTTTTTTTGGCGTTTCCCCGGGCCGTCATAAACTACCGGACCGGCCCTGTTCATCTACGACTCTTCATGGTTTACTATTCCCTTCTTTTAATTCTAAGAAAAACTTTGAAAATCGAATCCCATCTCCTTATAAAACTATATTTTAAGTAAGGTAATATGCTACTTTTTCTTTGTTGCGACTATCGTTTACTCCTGTTGAAATCATAATCTAGAAGGGAAATATTTGCATCAGCCGTACGAGGTACACTACTTATATACGGTCAAAATTGTTTATTTTTTCTTAATTATTTAATTTAAGATCATTTCTACATAATAATGAATCAAATTTGAGATCATTAATTATTCATATGCATTGAACAAATAGACTGTCTTAATATCAAGTAACATTTTGTAATAAATCGTCTATTTATTAGCTACATATAGATGACAAATTAATCTCTGATTTAATTAATTTTTTTGTGGAATCGGTGCAAGTATTGTCCTATTTACAATTAATAATGTTTCACATCTAACTAGTTGAACTTTCCACGAAAAAAACTTACATGACACAGGTTCCCCGTTACGTGACATCTCGTGCTAATAATACAAGGACATGTGTTAATTTTTTTCTACATGTTCATATGTTATTGACACGAGATGCCATCATGATAGTAAACCCATGTCATACAAGCTGTTCTCTCTTTCAACTCATCCAAATCTATAAAATCAAGCGTCAGCGCTTTGGATATTGAGACCTATTCCAAAAGTGAAATAGCTAGAAACCTCTCTTAAAAAAACTTAGCTAGCTAGCTCAACCAATTGAGAATTCCCAGAGAGCAGTATCAATATGGCACTTTGGATTTGGGCAACAATTGGGGTGCTTGCACTTGTTCACATCCTGCAAGCATGCATATCAAAACGCAAGAACAAGAACAAGATGTTACCTCCTGGTCCGAGAGGGTTTCCTATCTTTGGCAGCCTTCACTTGTTAGGGAAGTTCCCTAACAAGGATCTTCATCAACTATCCCGGAAATACGGCGACATCATGTACTTGCGGTTTGGCCTCCTGGATACCATTGTTGTCTCGTCCCCACGAGCGGCCGAGCTATTCCTCAAAACACACGACCTTGTTTTTGCAAGTAGACCACCTCATGAAGGTGCAAAGCACATCATCTTTGGGCAAAAGAACTTGAGCTTTGCTGAGTATGGCTCGTATTGGCGCGACATCCGGAAGATGTGCATGCTTGAATTACTTAGCAACCACAAGATCAATTCTTTCCAGTCCATGAGGAGAGAAGAGGTTGCTCTCCTGATTCAATCTGTTCGAGAGGATGCCAATAATCGACGCATTGCTATCGATCTCAGTGACAAGGTCTCATCGCTCGGAGTCGACCTGACCTGCCGGATGGTGTTTGGGAAGAAGTACAAGGACGAGGAGTTTGACGAGAGGGGTTTCACGTCTGTGATGAAAGAGGCAATCAAATTAGTAGCAGGATCTAACTTGGGAGATTTCATTCCTTGTATTGCGCCACTTGACCTCCAAGGGCTCACTAAGAAAATGAAGGCTATTAACAAGAAGTTTGATGAATTTTTTGAGAAGATTATTGACGAGCATCTTCAATCCAAGGATGAAGAAAGGACTAAGGACTTTGTTGATGTCCTGGTGGCCTTCATGGGCTCTGAAGAATCCGACTACCGAATCGAACGCTTGAATGTCAAAGCCATAATGATGGTAAGTATATCATTTTACGTTTTTGTCTATTCATTCTTGCTTGACCTCAAATTAAAACGTTTATTTATTTCTTGTTAGACAATTTAGCATAATGTGGTCTAAAATTAAGATTCTGAACTATTGATTACGTCGACTTTTGTTTGAATTTACTAAATTGATCGTTGACGGTACAAATTTATAATTTATCATATACATTAAATTGTCATCTATGTACATGTGTCACGCTACAATCTATACTTCATCTAACAATGGAAAGTTTTTTGGCAGGACATGTTTGCGGCCTCAGTGGACACACCATCAACAACAGTCCAGTGGGCGCTCTCGGAACTCATGAGGCATCCACAGGTTATGAAGAAAGTCCAAAAGGAGCTAGAAAATGTTGTAGGTCTCAGTAGAATGGTGGAGCAATCAGACTTGGAGAAATTGGAGTACTTGGACATGGTAGTGAAGGAAACCTTAAGGCTACATCCTGTGGTACCATTGTTGCTTCCTCATGCATCCATCGAAGATTGCACTGTTGATGGCTACCACATACCGAAAAAGTCACGCATTATCATAAACGCGTGGGCAATCGGGAGAGACCCGAGTGCTTGGGAAGATGCAGAGAAGTTCGTACCAGAGAGGTTTGAGGGTATCAATGTTGATATTAGAGGAAACCACTTTCAGCTTGTACCGTTTGGCGCCGGCAGAAGACGTTGTGCTGGAATGCAGTTAGGGATTACTATGGTACAGTTTGTGTTGGCACAGCTTGTGCATTGTTTTGATTGGGAACTTCCAAATAACATGTTGCCAAATGAGTTAGATATGACTGAGGAGTTTGGTCTTACAGTTTCAAGGGCCGAGCATTTGCTCGCTATTCCTTCGTATCGCCTTCAGAATTGATCATGTTTTATGTGTCTCTAGTATCTATTTTCCTATTTGTCATATGTATATGTTGTGGACTAGCTATCTTTTCTGTTTGTCTACCGTTTTACATTTGTTTTCTTCACTTGATGAGGAGAACAAGCAATGGAATAAATTAAATAAATTGGTGTCAAATTTTCAGGAAAAATCTTGGATTGTACGTACCATTCAATAGTACAGCCATTGAATGGTACCAGTTTAATTTGCGGTGGCTCCAAATAAATCTTAAACCATTCAACAGGTACTTACCATTGACCATTGAAGTTTGACCCAAATTTTCAATACTTTTTTTTTTGTCAGAGCCAAATTTTCAATACTGAAAAGTCGAGTATGTAACAACCTTAATAACACGCTTACACCACCTCTTATGAAAGGAAATTGATTTTCACACGTTCTTTAACCTTTTTACACCTCTTTATTTTTAGATCATCAAATTGAATAAATCAAACAACAAACATTAAATAGGAGTGCGTAGAGGAGAAAACGGGCTCCTTACGAAAATACCAAAGATGTGCCATTACTATTCTAATTCACTTCAATCACTTGTCATGTATAGAAAATACCTATGAAGCACTGATACACTAAAAAAATTTCTATGCTGTATCCGTGCTGTATCGGATACGGATATGGCTTGGATACGGCATGGATACGCACCTGATACGCAAAAACGTATCTGTTGACTTTTTTTGGTAGTTGACTATTTAGATACGGGTACGATACGTAAGTCAATATATTAGATACGGCCTTGGGGTATTTTAGACATTTCTTATCTCATTAGACCTAAATGTTGGTTTGCTTCTCAATTCGCGTTTCAGAAAAGAAGTCGCTCTTGGCTTCTGCGTGTTCTTCTTTGTTCTCTCCCAAATAGCTACTGTGTTCTCTCAAATATAAAGAAGCCATCAATTTGCTAGTTGGCAGCTGTGTGTTCTTCTTACCCACTCACTAATCTCCATCTACTAGTTGCTGCATGTGGTCCTCTCCCAAAAAGAAAATCTCCACTACTCCAGG
>JAEHOF010000414.1:0-11105 GCA_018257905.1 Gillenia trifoliata | reverse complement strand
TAAACTTTGAAATTCTTTTCTTTCCTTCTTGTTATATCCAAAAAAAAATTACCTTATTTGAGCCTCTAATTTGAAAAGCATATGTTGACACACCCCGACCCGGATAGCCACGTGGACCCCGGATCTCAAGGCGTGCTGACCGACCACTCCGTAGGAGTGACGAAGTCATAGGAAGATTAATTAAGGAATTAAAATGATAGATAAAATTTAAATCAGAGTTTAACGAAAATATGGAAGTGTAATGTGGGTAGAACCCATTATTACATAGTGTCAGAGCTAGGTGCAGTAAAGGAAATTATTCCCATCCGTAGGATGGATATAGCACACAACAAAAGGAAATTAACATACACTGAAGAAAAGAAACGGGCTACCAGCAGCTGCCACCACCGAATCGTCGCCAACTAAAGTCTAAGTCCTGGAGGGGTGAAAAACAAGGGTGAGTGGGCCAATATCAATTTTCTAGTTAAAACGTTTCCAAAACTTTAGTTATAACCCCTCACTGTAAAACCCGTAGATTTACCAAAATATTTACTACTAAAGTAAGTCTCTAACATGAGTAAACGGGTCAACGCCCACAAGGATACGGGTATAAATCATTTATCACAGTGAAAATCAACATTACTTATCACATGGAAATATGCAACAAGTCATATAGAAAGTAGCTACATGACAGGCTGGGTGTTTGATATAACTACGCTCTAGCACTACATACACGTGAAGGCTGGCACAAAGTGTGCGTCACAACAAGTCTAGACGCCAAAGGCAATCTAGAACAGGCTGGCACTTAATCATGGATCCATGTCGAGCGTAATGGTGCGGGTGTGAACGATCACGTGAAGCTGGTCCTGGCCCGGACAGTGCTAACACCGTGCATAATGTGAACTAAGTAATACAATTAAAATCATGTGTATGCATGCCAAGTTTCATCATAAAACCCAAATCATAAGTCAATAACCAATAAATAAGGATTTAACACAAATTAATCTAAGTTCATAAAATAGGCATGCCATACACATATATATATTTCAAAAATACCATAAAACAAATTATAATACTCTAAAAAGGTAAGTACTAGGCCCACTCACTGATACGTAGTCGGATCGTAGCCCCCGTAGTGTGCTTGAGCTCGTTGCTCCTCCGGATAGGTCTCACCTATATGAGAATTTACTAAACTAATCATTTAACAAGTCTAATTCAATTAAAGTAATGAAAAAGACTTGAAATCGCCTTTGTTTGCTCGAAACGGGACTTGAATTGGTCGGAAATTGTGTTCACGCGCCGCCGTGCGCCGCCGCGAGGCTCCACGCGCCGCCACGCGCCGCCACAAGGCAGCACGCGCCGTCACGCGCGCCCACGCGCCGTCACGCGCCCACACGTGCCCACACGCGCCCACACGCGCTCGGACGCGCCCCCACGCGCTCACACGCGCACGCACGCGCTCACACGCGCACGCACGCGCGCTCACGCGCGGACAAGCGCGCTCACGCGCGGACACGCGCCTCACGCGCCTCACGCGCCTAACAGTCACGTGCCGTTAAAGTTAACGGCGTGCCGTTAACTTTAACGGTATATTCGTTTTGGCTGACGGAATATTCCCTAACGGCGTTACGGAATATTCCGTCGCCGTTAGAGAATATACCTGACGCCGTTAAGGGTTCGACGGAATATACCTTCTGGAATATTCCCCAGTTCGGACCGGGTTGAACCGAGTTGGACCGGGTTGGACCGGGGCTCGCTGACGTCGCGAGCCGGTTCGCTGACGTCACGCCGCTGCAACTCCGGCCGCCGGACGCCGCCGCCGTCCGCCGCTCGCCGGCGCCGGAATCTGGAAATCTTCGCCGGAAATCTGGAAATTTTGTAACTTCGTCAAATCGATACCAAATTTCACGAAATTTATACCAATTTGAAGCTGGTGTTACAAGGAATTCATTTTTACCTAGGATGGGGCCAAATTATGGCCGGAGACGGCCAGAAATGGCTTGGAAGTTCTCGGCCCAAACTCGAACTCGACGAACTCGCCTCGATCCTCACATAGCAAGACCTGGGCTTGAGTTCCAGAGGTCCAAGGAGGTCGATGGTGACAAAATGAGGTCGATCTGAAGTCTGGGTGGCCGCGGTTGGCCACTGGAGATTCGCCGGAGAATATGGCCGAGCCTGGTTCTTTCTTCGTTCGCCGGTTTCTGGGTTCGAGGGTGGTCCAGAGACGATGACCACGATGATGATGAGGCTCAAGGTCTGGTTCGAGTTCAAAAGGGAAGCTTCGGGTTGGAACTCAGGGAAGGTGGGTGTGTAGAGTAATTTCGAGGGTTTCTGGGTTTCCTCTGCAAGTGGGGTTATCTGGGTCGAAGGCAGTGTAACTTGCAGCAGAATGGAGGTGAGGACTCGAGTCGAAGCTTGCTCACGGGGAAGGCAGAGGAGAATGAGGCTGGTGTCTTGAGCAATTTTCTGGTATTTAGATGGTTTGCATGTAGGTTGAGTGGAGGACTCGGGGAGAGTGAGGGAGTGGCAGAGAGTGAAGGTGAGATGTGAAATACTGCACACTGAGTGCACAGTTTTATAACCTCAAGTCAGTCAAGAAAGCAAATCTCAGTTTGAAATTGTCAGTAATGCCAAGTTTCATGGAGAAAGGAAGCCGAATGATTCGATCCTGAACCCAATGCGGGCCTCGTGCCTTCTGCGAGAAACCATGGGCTAAGCCCACTTCAATTTGAAATAACGAGAGTAAATTTACCATTTACCACTGCTCGTAACTTGTCCAAAACAAGTGGATTCGAGTGTCGTTCGCGTCGAAACGGAATTCAGTATTTAATGTAGATACTAAAAATACACACTAGATTTCTGAAAATGCCTCGATAGGAGCGTAATCCACGAATGATACATTATGCCCTTGGGGAGCATTTTATTATTTGTGCTAAGAATAAAATACAAGCCAGCGGCAGGTGAGATTGCCATGGTCTTTCCACTGTTGAAAACCTAGTCAAAATTTTACAAATACAAATCAATATAAAACAGATCTGAACTAACAGCAACATATTATCTTAAAATCTCCACAGCTAACATAATGGAGTGGTTCTCCAGAACTTTGAGCAAGAGTTCGTTTGCTCTTGGGAACTTTCTCAACAGGTGAGATGTGAAAGCAGGATAAATCATTCAGGTAGGTGTGGTGAAGCACAAGGCTGAAATCTGGATGACATAGGAGGATGGACAGCCTCTCATGACCTGATAATGAAGTATTATAGAACTACAACAACTGGAAGGTGAATTAGAGCGGGCAGAGCGACTGTACTAACAGATGATCCACACAGTAGGAGTTAAGGTAAAAGCAGGACTTAAGCTCCATAACCACAGAAAGCAAACAACCTTTTGCAGTGAGGAACCCAAAAATACAATTAGCCAGCGGCACAAGCGCGATCGATGCAAAGTGTTCACCATGCAACCTTTTATTCTGTATCGTGCAATCGCTGAGTTTCCCTTCAATCACGGATGTTCTTGGTAAATCACCGTACCAGATCTCAGGGCGGCAAATTAACCTCTCCAAACTTGATAACCATGAAGGAGCAGAAGAGTTTCCTCTGGCCGCTCAAAATGTGACGCATGCAATCTCTAAATGGTAGCTGTTATTCTGTCCAAACTCCATGAAGTAGTCATTCTTTGTATTATGTGGCAGAGAGGTGGAGGGACCTCAAACACTCATAAAGTGCAGATGGTCCAGCTCCAGGCATAAAGTAAACACATGGATGACAAGCAGTCTTGAAAAGTGTTGTGATCCCAGGCATGGAAGCTAGCCAAAAACTTAGAAATGACCTCCAGGTCCTGCAGTGAGATCTGATACTACAGCAGAGTTTCATGAAGGCATTTAACGATCTGCAGGAAATAGAGAGTGACTGGCAGTCAGGAAGTTCTGGCAGGTGCCAAAGTGTCAGAACAGTGATGGTCAGCAAATCTACAAACTCAAATCATAACCCTGCAGAAATTTCACAGGCAGCACTTTGCAGGGAATCCTCGATGATCATTCTCCTTCCTTTTCAAGGTGAAGGTGGCTGAAATTCAGCAATCAAGAAGAAACACAACACTTCAACTTTGACCTGTGGCGATCATTATAATGGGCTTCCATACCTCATGAGATTTCTCTCCTTCATTTCAAAGGCCAATAAATAAAATGGCAGGATGAGTGTGTGGCCTGTACCTGTGCTTGGGATACATACTTTTATTTTGAAATATCTTTTTTTGTGAATCTACTTTCAAATCTTCCAGCCATTGAGCATTGTGAATGTTCCCTATGAAATATCTTGTCAGGCTCAGGATTCTGAAGTCTGTACTCCTCTGTGGGCAGGACACAAGCATAAATTGCTAATAAATAAGTCCCGTTTCTAACAGCAGTAGTACGGATGCGATCAAAAACGCTGGTGCGACACGGAAGCGCTAGTAAAAAGCAGATCGTCGTCCGGCCCAGTGACCGCAGAGTACCCTCGGAGTTCGGTCAGGAGAGGAATATGGCGAGCGAAAAGTATTCGAGTCGGCCATAAGATTTCGGTGAAAACACCACGTTTGCATGACCAGGATGGTATTCGATGGTGCGATCGTAGTGCACCGAGTTCCGTCCCGTCGGCCCGGATTTAATGCGAGGTTTTAATCTCGGCGGGAAGAGATATTTGGGCTCTTGTGGTCGGTGAAGGTCGGCGGAGTCTCGCTAGTAAGAGGTAGTGTCGCCAAAATCTTCAAAGCGAAGATGATGGCGCACGAAGCTCCGGTGGGTGATGGTAGGATAGTTAAATGTGCGGCTTCGAGCACATGCCGGAGGCGTAAGCGATCACCGTCCATGTTGCATCGGCACGTGACGAGCCAGATTAGTGAGGCATCACTTGTAGATCTCATAGTTACTTGTTTGTCATGCGGAAGTGCTAACCTTTGGAGCATGAGTGAGAGGCGATGTTTGGCTGATGAGGCTAGTGCTTCCTTTGATCGTCGTCTAAAACAAACTTAACATCTTTCTGGTGAGTCTCGTGAGAGGTAGGGCAATGGAAGAAATCCTTCCTGGCACCGTCGGTAATAACCGCCGGGCAGAAAACTTGAATCCAGGTCACGTTAACGGTCGCTCCCGATTCTCCCTTAGTAGCAATCTTGGGGATGTGAGAATACCATCGAAGAGATTATGCCAGGAGTGATACTGATTAGCCAAATTCACATTTCTTGAACTTGGCGTGGCGGTCTTTTCCCTTGGTCTCGCCGAAACCATGCGCAAGTGTTTGGCATGATCGGCCTCGGTTTAGAATACACCAAGATGTCGTCGTGAAGACAATTACGAATGCGTGAGATACGGACGAAATATAGATTCATCGAGATCCATAAATCTTTCTTGGGGGCATTGGTGATCAAAGGCATCACACCGAAGCTTCGTAGTGGCCAGCTTGAGTTCGGAAGCGATCTTGTGCACGTCATCGTTCTTGATCTTCGGTGATAGTAACCCGGACCTCGGATCAATCTTGGAGAAAACCGCACACGCCTCGGAGTTGATCGAAGAGATCTTCGATTGGCGTGGATAACGGTTTTTTAATCGTCACCGGTTGAGTTGCCTATAGTCGTCTGCGAGTCTCGAGGTGCCATCTTCAGAGCAGATAGGGCCAGGAGCTCCCAGGTGAAGAGAGTTTGGGTCGAATGAATCCGCACCATCGATGAGTTGCTGGAGGTTGTAACCCCAGATTCCCTCGGTCTGCCAGTGCCGTACGAAGGGGTGGGGATATAGGATCGATGCACAGGTAGATCGATGAGTGAACTCCACGTCACGATGCGGGCGATCCCGGGTGGGTCGTCGGGAAAGACATCGGAAATTGGTTGACAACCAAACACATCGTAACCACGAAGATTATTCCGCTGATCGAGTCGCATGCGATAAAGCATAGCAACCACTTGCTCAGCGGCTTAACTGCCTTCATGGGTGAGATCGATCAAAATTGCTTGATCTTCCGTTCACCGTGAAAGTGGCATTAGGCATGCGGGTGGGCGGAATGTAGCAGGTACTTCAGGTCGGCGATCGGCAACGGCATGATTTTGTGCTTGATCCATTCCTAGGAGAGTCACATCAAAGTACGATATCGAGAGGAATGGCGCGAGGCATCACGATTAGCGGTACAACAGGCATCCTCGATACTCCCACGTTGTACACGACACACTTAAGCCTCTTGGCATAGCGATTCCGTTTCGTACCCAGTAGGAGTACTGATGGGGTTGAGTGGTTTGAGCAAACAAGGTGATATAGCAGGAGTGGGTAGCACCGGATCGATTAATACTCAGCAAAGTGACCAAGTATGTTCAACGTACCCATAATGAGATCGGGGTTGTTCGCGAGGCATCCTGGCGATTAATTGTGTTGACTCGTCAATGCACTTTCTTGAGCTCAGCACGACCTCCTTGCGCCCAGTTCTTAGTGTTGTTGTGTTTCCTACGCACGTACCTTAGCGTCCACATGCGCCTTGGCCTCCTCCCAGTGCCATTGCTTAAAATTTGATGCAGCCTCACTCGATCAGTTAGCGGTCTCACGATGCTGCGGGTATTGCGGTGCTCGCCACGTGTCTTTGCGGTGCTGCTCAGGAGGCACGCTGCTTGTATGAATCTTGAATAGGAGTAGGGTAAGGTAGGATCTTTGAGGATGAAGCTAACGGGATATTGAGTAGCATCACCTGGTAGTGAACGGCTCCTAGTGGCGGGTGGGCGTGAGAGCTGTGCCTCCCGACTGTTGGAGTGGAACAGTGCTGAGGCCCGAATGCGGCGGTTACCTGTGTTTACGCGGACCTTTGGGTGAGCGATGACCTAGTTGCCCTGTTTGTAACACCTGGTTTCCTTGCTTACACTCGCCAGGTGTGGCGAGAGTTACTGCCCGGCGGCAGGCGGAACGTGGGAGCCCAGGCTGGAAGTGCCTGGCACAGCGGAAAGCGGGATCATTAGTGAATCTCCGCTCCACGGTTGGGGAGTTCGATCCACCAGGATGATGGGAGCTGGCAACGCCACGTTTGAGCGTCACGGTTCTTGGGACCCGAGGAAAGATTGCCACTACCCAACACTCTGGGTGTTAGATTCCTCGCCCACGTAAATGGTAATGGCGGGGCATTCTCAGAAGCAGCTCGCGACGGCGCCTCGTAGAACTCTGGTAGGTCTCGCCACCGTTCAGCGGCGGCAAGTGATCGGAGCTTCTTATTGGCTCCTTTACCGGGCGAGGTGAAGCATCTACGAAGGGGCGCGACTGACAAGCTAGATTTGTATTGAGATAGAGGCCCCGGTGAACTTCGCGGTACTCGGAAACGGTCGTCTTCCCGCTGGCCCAGTTCATGGTCGTCTCTCGCCCGGGCCTTGTACTCGGAGAGAGGTACTTGGTTTCGAACCGATGTTTGAATACGGCCCACAAACCATGCTAAATGTGAGGGAGGTGTCGCCTGAACTTCCACCGAGCTTTGAAAAGCGATCACGAAGGAAGAGAATGGCGATCGGGACGCATTTTCTCTGGAAAGTCTCCATGCTCGCATCGATTTGAAGACGTCCTCCATATGTTCGAACCAAGATTAGCTACGGTGTCTCGGTCAGGTAGAATGATTTCACATGCACCGCCCTTGATCTCAGCGAGATTCTTCCCTCGCGGGACGAACGGCTGAATGGCTTGAGCGTCGTATTCAGGTGGGTGAAGTGGCGGAGTGCGTCGGGTGCGACGAGGTGGCATGATGCGTAGGAAGGGAATCAAAGAATTATTAGTGGCTTATGCTTTAAGTGTGATGAGAAGTGATCTTGCATAAACACAGGGCTACGATACCAAGCCGGCCACACGCAGGCCAGAGTATAGCCACGTGGACCGGATCTCGAGGCGTGTTGTGAGCCAGCTGGTAGGGTAATGAAGTCATAGGAAGGTGGTAAAGAATTAGAAATAAGCAAAGATTAAATCGAGTTTAACGAAAAATACGGAAGTGTAATGTGGGTAGACTTGGGTATTACATAGTGTCGGAAAGCTAGGTGCGTAAGGAAATTATTCCCATGTAGTAGGATGGATAAAACACAAACAAAGGAAATTAACATACAACTACTTGTGAAGAAATCAAGCTACGTGTTGCCACCAAGATGATGAGTGACTAAAGTCTAAGTCTGGAGAGGGCGAAAAACAAGGGTGAGTGGGCCAATATCGATTTTCTAAGTAAAACGTTTCCAAAACTTTAGTTATAACCCCTCCTTTGTAAAACCCCGTAGATTTACCAAAATATTTACTAATGAAATGTCACGAGCATAATGCAGACCCAACGCCCACAAGGATACGGGTATAAATCATTTATCACCAGTGAAAATCAACATTACTTATCACATGGAAATATGCGAAGCAAGTCATATAGAAAGTAGCTACATGTGTTTGGGTGTTTAATAAGCTACGCTCTAGCACTACATACACGTGGCGGCACAAGGTGTGCGTCACGAGCAAGTCTAGACGCCAAAGGCAATCTAGAAACAGTGCAGCTAATCATGGATCCATGTCGGCGTAATGGTGCGGGTGTGAACGATCACGTGAAAGGCCTGGTCTGGCAGGGCAGTCTTGGCTACCGTGCATAATGTGAACTAAGTAATACAATTAAAATCACATGTGTATGCATGCCAAATTTCATCATAAGACCCAAATCATAAATAATAGTCGCGACACGTGGAGTTTATCACAAAATAAGTCTAATTTCATAAAGTAGGGCATGCCACACATATATATATTTCAAAAATACTTAGTAAATCATATTATAATAATATATAAAAATGGTAAAGTCTTAGGCCATTTCAGCTGATACGTAGTAGGATCGTAGCCGTAGTGTGCTTGGGCTTCGTTGCTCTGGGATAGGTCTCCCATATGAGAATTCTTTAATGTCATTTAACAAGTCTAATTCAAGTAAAGTAATGAAAAGAGCACAAAATCGCGCTGTTGCTCGAAACGGAACAAGAATTGGTCGGAGAAAATGGGTTCCTGCAGCGCCCAGCCGTGCGCCAGCCGCCCAGGAGCTCCACGCGCCGCCACGCGCGCACCACGGCGGCACGCGCAATCCTGCCCAGCGCCCACGCGCGTCACACGCCCCTGCCCAACGCCACGCGCGCCGGAGGGCCGCGCCCGCGCAGCGCTCGCACGCGCACGCGGCAGCGCTCCCTGCAACGCGCCCACGCCACGCATTCGCGCGAACCGCAGCCGCCTCACCAGCGCCCATGATCCTTGCTTGGGTTAAAGTTAACTTGGCGTAGTTAACTTTAATAGTATATTCGTTTTGGGCGACGGAATATTACTATGAGCGTTACGAATGAAAGTCGCCGGGTCAAAGGGCTATGGCCTTGAGATAGGGTTTCGACGGAATATACCTTGTTATATTCCTGGTTTTAGTTTTCCAGGTTGGACCGGGTTGAACCCAGGTTGGACCGGAGTCTGCGACGTCACGGGCAGTCGCTGGCGTCACGCCGGCCCACAGCCTCTCCGGCCGCCCAGGCGCCGCAGCCCGTCACGCCTTCGCGAGCGCCGAATGCAAATCTTGGCGGAAATACGGAAATTTGTAACTTCTTGAATCGGCACCAAAATTTGTAGAAATTTGTACCAAATTGAAGCTTGCAGGGAGTCAGGTTACCTAGGTTGAGGCCAAAAATATGGCTAGGAGGCAGTAGGAAGTAGCCTCAGTTCACGGCCAAGCTCGAACTCGGCAGACTCGCCTCGATCTGCATGCAGACTGGGCCGGAGTTACAGAGGTCCGGAGTCGATGGTGACAAAATGAGGTCGATGCGAGTACGGTGGCCACGGTTGGCCCAGGTGCCCAGGAGAATATGGCCAGAGCTGGATTCTTTCTCCCGGATTCACAGCTAGGTTTACGGGTTCGAGGTGGTCGGAGACGATGACCACGATGATGGCGAGCTGAGTGCGAGTACCGATTCGAAAGGGAAACGGGTTGGAACTCAAAGGGAAGGTGGGTGTGTAGAGTATTTCGAGGTTTTCGGTTTCCTGCAAGTGGGTTATGCAGGTCGAAGACGTGTAACTACTTGACGGGATGGAGGTGAGGACTCGAGTCGGCTTGCTCGCGCGGGGAAGGCGGCGAGAGGAGGGAATGAGAGGTGGTGTCTTGAGCAATTTTACGGTATTTGGATGGTTTGCATGTAGGTTGAGTGGAGGACTCGGGAGAGTGAGGGAGTGGCGGGGGAGTGAAGGTGAGATGTGAAATGCACACGAGTGCACGGTTTTATAGCCTCCCGGAGTCGATCGAGAAAGCAAATCTCGGTTTGAAATTGTCCAATGCATGCTAAGTTTCATGCGAGAGAAAGGGCGAATGATTCGGTACGAACCCAAATGCGAGGCCTCGTGCCTTGCGAAACCATGGGCTAAGCCCCTTTGTTTGAGAATCTTTTGCCAGTAAATTTACCATTTGCCTATACGCCTTGTCAAAACAAGTGTCAGGATTCAGTGTCGTTAATCAACAGATTGGTAATTTAATGTAGATACTAAAAATACACACTAAGATTTACAGAAAATGCCTCGATAGAAGGACGTAATCTACGAATGATACGTTATCTTGTAGGGCATTTTAGTCATTTTCCACTGTCGGGGAATAAAATACAATAAACGTAGGGACGGGATGTAACACCACACAACTTCAACAAAATTACATACATACCATTAGGCCGACTTCTCCTCGACTATTTTTGCAAAATCAATTTGGAATATATGTAGAATCAGTTTTGTATAATTTTTCGTAGAACCTATTTGTATAATTTTTCGTAGAACCTATTTGTATACTTTTTAGTAGAATCAATTTGTATACTTTCAACAAAATTACATACATGCCATCATCCCAACCCCTCCTCGACCATTTTTGCATAATCAGTTTGGAATATATGTAGAATCAATTTTGTATATTTTTTTGTAGAACCAAATTGTATACTTTTTAGTAGAATCAATTTGTATACTTTCAACAAAATTAAATAAATGCCATCAGCGCAACCCCTCTTCGACCATTTTTGCAAAATCAATTTGAAATATATGTAGAACCAATTTTGTATACTTTTTAGTAGAACCAATTTGTCTACTTTTTAGTAGAATCAATTTGTATACTTTCAACAAAATT
>JAEHOF010000289.1:0-18852 GCA_018257905.1 Gillenia trifoliata | reverse complement strand
CCCCCCAGCAATCCACTACTCCAGCCCATGCAATCCAATCCCCCCAGCTATTTCACCCACATTGCCCGAGCAACTACATGGGCTGGAGCTGCTCTTAGACCAACTCCAATGGTGGCCTATGGCCAATAACAGATTTTGGCCTTTGGCTTTTGGCATTTGGCCAGAAACTGTTTTTTCTCTCCAATGGTGTGATCTAAATTTTAGGCTAAAAAGTTGTTAAATATCTTTTTAGCCTAAATATTTTTTTCCGTTAACTTAAAAAAAAAAATTTGTTTAGATTAATTTAGCTTAATTTTCTAAACATTTCTACCTAAAAATATTTAAATTCCGATAAAGTATGAAAAATGACACAGTAGACACATATGAAAAAATGAAATTTGAAAGTGGGTACAATGAAATTTGAAAAATCACACACCTCTCACACCATACATCCTACCAATGACACTCTCACACCACACATCCTACCAACAACATTCCCAACACTCCCACACCACACATCCTACCAACAACAATCTCAACACTTCCACACCACACATCCTACCAACGACACTCCTAAACCACACATCCTACTAACAACACTCTCAACACTCCCACACCACACATCATACCAATGACAACCAATTCATTATATCCAACTCGTACACATCTTGGTCTAATTTATCTCTTGTGACTTTCTTTTCCATTTCCCCGCTCTTCCATTGCCATTTGCCGCTCCATGAGTTTGCGCATTTGCAACTTCTCTTGATTGCTCTCTTCACTACAATGAAGTAGTTGTCAAGCTTTTCCTCATACTTCTCGCTAGCCGAATCCACTTTCTTCCCTTTTTTCTTTGCTTCCTTTTGCTTATCTCGCCCCAACGGTCTTGTTATAGATGAAGATGGGCTCTCATCTACAAAATCATCATCATAATCAACACTTGCCCCGCCTTTAGAAGGTTGTCTTGGAACTTTAGTAGATACATTTTCATTCCACCTAGGAAAATCTTTTATAATGCCATCTCCAATGGAGGGCCAAAGGGTGTTGACAAAAAACTCAACTCCAATGGGTGGGCTAAATAGAATCTTGAAAAAAGATTCCAGAGGCAAAAGGGTGTTGGGCAACGAAAACATAGCCCACTTCATCCCCGGGTCAACATTGTTCAATAAGCCCACCCATGTGTTGCTGTTAGAGAGAGAATGACCTGCAGTGATTCGGTGTAGCGCAACCCACCTTAAAATCATGCAACCTCATTGATTTGGAGAAAACATGACAGTTGCCGTCATCTAGTTGTTGATTTTTTTTTTTAAATTTCTTTAAAAGCTGTATAAAATATATTTAGCTGTCCCACCTCAACAAAAATCTCGCTAATGATTCTCAATCTTACGCGTGTCGTATCCGAAATATTTATCGATATACTTCTTCTTAAAAAAAAAATGTTTCATAAAATATATTTAGATAGGTATAAATAGTGGTTTAATTAATATAAACAATACATAGTAGTTGATGTGTGAGTGATGTACCATAATATTTCTCAATATGCTAAAAAGTAATAAAATATTTAGATAAACAAAATATACCCCTTGCACCATTAGAGATGGAAAATTATAACCCATGCACCATTGAAGATTGAAAATTATAGCTCGACACTATTCTTTTAAGTACTATATTTTTGGAATGCTATATTTAAGAATGGGGGCTAAATTTAGGAATACCATTAGAGAAGAGATGACCTAACACTACTACCACATTAGTGTGAGGTTAATAACTCTGAGAGTTATACTTGTTTACAAAATTAGATTATGCATAATTTTAATTGTGTGGTGTTAAATCATATTTTTATTGCTTTACGCATGAAAATTATACAATTAAATTTATTTTAATAAGATCTTTAATATGAGTCCAATATTGATTATCTTTAAATAATTTTATTTTAGTACTCAAATAAAGTATAACTGACACACCCCGACCCGGATATACACGTGGACACCCAAAAGTCGGATGTGCTGGCCGACACCACGTAGGGTGACGAAAGCCAATTTGAATAAAATAAGGAATATTTGAAGAATTAAAGAATAAATACAGATATCGCACGAATACAAAATACTGAGAATTTACAAATAAAGAGAATTCAGAACAACTTCATACCACCGGGTCTCGATGTCGATAGCTCCAAACCGCTAAACCTGGAGGGGCGCAAAACAAAAGGGTGAGTGGGCCAAAGTTAATTATTTCTGTGAAAACCTTTCCTTTTTAAAACATACTAACCCCTCGCCGTAAAACAGGTAGTAAGCTTCGTAAAACCTTTCTTGAAAAACATAATATAATAGTAGGTAGAAAATCAAGGTAAGTACGGAAATATACTTACCGTCCGAGACGGGCAGAAAGCCACCGTTCGGCATAATTTACTTTATAAAAGGTTCATAAAATAAGTTATACGGGAAAACTGCAAATCAAATAAATGTATCCGTGGCATCAGTGAAAATCAGAGTTAATTCACAATCCAACTATAAGATAGACGCTCGTTTAGGAATGGCAACACACGAGTTCATACAGATATATTCTGTCATGAACAGGCTGGGTGTATAAATAAAGTTACGCTCATGTACTACGATCACGTGAAGCTGGCGCTAATCGCATCACAACGAGTTCGGGCGCCCATGCGACCTCGAACAGGCTGGCACCTTACTATGGATCCATAGTGAGCGTATCGGTGCGGGTGTGAACAATCACGTGAAGGCTGGTCCTGGCCCGGGACAGTACAATAAACACCGGGTGAGCCTTCCTAATTGAGCGTATAAAAACATGCCACGGAGTATTTTTAAATTAAACAGTATAAGGTAATTTCCCTTTTTGGGATAACCTTTAAAACTACCACTAAATAAAGTATTCTCGGGTCCCGTACCCGAAATACCAAGTAATTAACCACAATACGTAAAATACCAAGAATACGCCATACGGGTACCAAGGTATAGAAATACCAACTTAATGGTAGATTAGGTGAACCCAAAATATGATAGGAATTTATCGTTTCCAAAGTTCACCCAAATACGGCCCAAGGCCCGTCAAACAAATATAAGATCAACGCATAAATAGGGAATTAAAATAATTAATTCCCTAAACCCTCGAAAATAGGGTTGGTACGATAATCGAAATACGCATACAAGATAATACCTAAATCACCAATTTAATGGCATAAATCCAAATGGAAATATGGGTCGAGGCCCACTAATTTCCATGGCCTAATACATTACCGAGTCGGTCTAACAAACATCAAGTCTATCCGATAAACCAAGTAAATACTACGAAATACAAGGTCTACCAAATACGGAACAAATACTAAACTACAGTCATTAAAAGTGTAGACATAAATTAAGTTTGCCAATAAGTAAGTTAATAGTCAATTTAAAGTATAGGCAAAACCATTTATATAATTAAAACATATAAAACATTTAATTTAAGTGAGAAAGGGGCCCACTCACAAATACCGAAGCCGGGAGTCAAAATGCACGTCCTCCGAACGCCACGGGTCGCCAAAGTCCAAAGCTTCTGGAACAAATCCAACCCAAAATTATTCTTGTCCACCATTGCTTAATACACCCTAGGCCCAAAATTGATTTACTAGCCCACACAAACTGCACTCTAACTGCACCAACACCAACTGACCAGCCCAAACTATAATTTGTCCATTTAGTTAAATGTACCCGAGGCCCAAAACCATCAAACACCAGCCAGCCCACTTTCAAACAGTACACACAGTCATCATCATCTCCATCATTCCAATCCAGCTGACATCCTCAGGAACTTCTGCATTCTTGAGATACCCAGCAAGGAGAATTAGTGCCATAAAGTATTATACTTCCAAACAGAGCATAATTGCCATCCACAGAAATTTCTTAACAAAAGCCCAAGGATTCAGAAACACCTTCCATAAGAATTCAACTCAAAATTCGACATGCACAGCATGAAATTTATACCTGGAGTCGAAAGGAAACAACCCCGAGCTCGATCGACGACTAAATCATTGTATTTCACCACGAGACTCGTCGGAAAGCTCAATGAGTGTGGTTTTTCGAGTTCACGATCTTCCCAGTCTCCAAACTCACATGCAAAACCATCCCTAGATTCCTAAGGCCACGCCAATTCGAATGGTTGAGGTTTGGTGCTTCGATTTGGACGAAAATGGCGGCGGTACCGTTGGTGGTGCTCGATGGAGGCAAGTGAGACGGAAGAGTTGTAGTGGTCCAGGTTGGGTAAATCAAAGGCAAGGAGGACGATGGTGAGGTTGGTGATTTCATTTGGCCAAAGATTGGCTCAGTGAGGTTGAAATTGGGCACGGGGTGCCATTAGAAATTTTGGTTTTCTGGGTTTCTTGTTTTGGTAAATCAGTAGGGCACCAAAGAGAAATAGGGATGGCTGCTTAATCAGCCAAGAAGGTAAGAGGAGCCACGGGGAGAAACTCAAAATGGCCAGCCATGGATATGGCTTGGTGAGGTTTAAAGGTATTCTGTTTTGGTGCAGCCGAGAAGAAAATAAGGAGGAAGAAGAAGACTTACAAAGTCAAGGCTTGGTTCAAAGGATGGGACAAGGCCCAGACATGATTCCTGGAATTCAGGGATTGCCCACATGGCCATCAGACAAATGGGCTCCAGCCCATTAACCCAAAACAGCCCAAAAATTAAAATACGAAAAACGTCGAAACTAACGCTCGTAAAATATTCGTTCGGAGTCCGAACGACGTCCGACTCGCGTCTACGAATTCGAGCGACGAGCACGTTAAGAAAATATGAATGCGTCGTACTAGTTACGACGCAAAGTCAACCGAAAAGTCAACCAATGGCAAAATCGTCATTTTGCACCTCCGGGAATAAAATAATATTATTCTCCGGTATGGGCTGTAATACCTAATTTCTTATAAAAATTTCGTCCCCAACATAAGAGGTACAACTAGGTAGAAGCGAATAAAAACAAATTACGAATACGTCTCCCTAGAGACTCCTCGAAAGAAACGGGCAGAGACACAACACTGTCTCACCCGAGAGTCGGCTAAGAACACTCCATCATCACAACAACTCATTGTGACAACAAGGCACCGAAAATCGATCAGAAAGAGGAATAACACCCTCTTAGTCAACGAGAAACCGCCGTCCGAGGGACGTTTTGAGGTGAGTACTAGCACATGTTTGCACACTGGGAAGTGGTATGCGGTAGTGCAATCATAGTCACTGACGACTCAAACCATCTCCATGGCTAGATTGAGGCCCCTGAGAATGAGATGCTTCCAGATTTTGGTGGTTTGTAGCACGGCTCACACGCCTCACCAAAAGAAATGTCGCCAGAACTTCAAAATAAAGTTACTGGCAACCAACTACGAATCACGAGTACGATAATTCATCTCACGCTGCTTCAGCCATCTCGAAAGCATGAGTGATTATCCGTCCTCGTGGGTAATAGTAATGCAAGCTAACCCGCCGTGACTCACTGTAGAACACGTAGTACCGCCGCCTGTTGGGAAGCTGCATTACAAGAATAAGATAGGACCAAACTTGAGTAGTCAAAAATTCTGCTCGTGGTCTGTTGCCCACACGAAAATTAACAATTACCTGAAAAGCTCTTGAGAGGCAAAAATAACAGAAGAAGAATCACTCAATAGAACGCCGATGAGAACCGACTAAAACAAGAAAGTTCTGAATCTTGTAATACTTCTGCGGTCGCCCTGGGCATCTCCGCCACCGCGCGATCAACCGAGGATCAACAAGAAAGCACGGTAGGAAATCACATGTCCCAAAAGACACATGATTTCTATAGAATTGGCATTCAAGCTGAAATTACAAGAAATAAGGTCTCAAATTTGTCAAATCAGCAAGAACTTTTGCATGATCGGCCCTTAATTGGAATACGCTAGAAAAGTCGACCTGAAGATTATCAATGAATCAGTTTGGTATATTACAGGTACTCAACCAACAAGTTCATGAGATTTAATAGCGATTGTCATTCCGAAAGGTATGACACAAAGAAAACTCGTAAGGTCTAATGAGTCAAGAAGGTGGTTAAGTAACAACGTTTTGATCTTCGCCGAAAAATCAAAACCTCGATCAATCTCAAGAAAACTGTGCACTTCGGAGGTGGTCAAAGAAGTCATCGATTCTAGGCACGAGTAACGGTTTTTAATCGTCACTGGATTATTTGCCTAAATCGATGCAGAGCCTTAGAATACCGTTACTTGTTCGAATGAATAAGACCAGAGCTCCACAAGGTGAAGTGCGAGATTGAAAGAATACGTATAAAAAGGTTTCTGTAAGGAATTTCCTTTGACTCACACAACTCAGGTGGAGCCAAAAGATGAGGTAAGGGGAAACGAGATACGATCAATACCTGAAAGATCGATGGTGAATTTCACTTTCATCAGGCGGTAATTCAGGTAGATCGTCGAGTAAAGTTCAGAGGATTCGTTGACAACCAAAGGGATCGTCAACACGAAAATAATTTTCTTCCTCCATCGTCGAAAATGTGATACAACCATCACAAACCCTAACTCAACAGTTTCACCGTACTAAACCGCAAGCCGGGCCCACAAGCCGATTTCTCCGGTGCTCACCGGTAAACGTCATACGGTATGCCGTGGCAAGAAGGTGGTCAACCTTCGTCGACAATCCACACCGGAATGAAAATTAGTAACAATCCATTCCTAGGACCACGTCGAAAACCACGACATCTAGAGGAATGAGATTGGCAGTAAAAACTTGATTAGCGATGATAACACAGTATCACCGATAACCTCAAAGAACAAGACATACTTTGCCTCACGGCATAGCGATTCCAAATCGTACTGTGTAGGAGTACAATGGCTGGAGTAGTTTGAGTGAACAAAGGTGAATTAGTTGAGTAGGTAATACTTGGATCCGTTTGGATCTCAAGTAAAACCCAAGAATGATTAACGCCCGGCTGCAAGATCGAATCGCTCAGCATTCTCATTGGCCAAAGTACTGACCACCAAAAGCCAATAGCGTTCAACACTTGGAACAGCCAGGCACCACCAGGATACAGAGCAGAATAACCAAATTGGGAGATAGGTTCGTGAGTATGGAATGACGTTGCCTTGGCAATGTACGTCTCCACCGAAAGTAGATTGTTGATAGAAAGTTTCGCAGGCTGAAATTTCACATTGAAAGATAGATTCTTCGGAGACCGAAAGAATGATCGTCCGATACCCAACCACTGTGGCAAAGAATTCGATCCGTAACAGTGATCCCAGGCCATTTAAGCCTTGTCGAGCCTCGATTCCAGTCCATGGGACTCACTTTTAGAACTCGACTTAAAGCTCCTCGAGGGCTTCACGTGAGTCCTAAAGAATTCAAGCCGGGGCTAATATCGGTTTTCCGGGTTCCGTCCGGTGGTTTGTTTCCTCGTCGGCGTTCAATAAGAAGATTCAGTAAAAGTCGAACTCGTACTCGCGCGGGATACGTCGTAATTAGAGTCAAACCGAAGTTATTTTCAATCACCGTCACTAGTGGATATGCAATTCATACCGCCGCCGAAGCGAATGGCCGCATAAACATGAGGGAAGATATCACTTGTTCACAAAAATCGAGTGAAAGAAGGCGATCACTTAATAAAAAGTTCTTCCAATCTTTTCCAAGAATCAGAGTCATGAAGAACAACAATCATTGAAGATCACATAACAGAACTCAACATCGCCAGACTGAAACTCAACTTAACTACCGGGGTAGGTGGTCACTAATTGTTCAGAGAAAGTCAACATGGTGTCGGGCCAGCACCATCGTTAGTTTGTCAGGCCGCCACACAGGAAAACGTTAAGAACTATAAAGATATCTCTTTTCTCATTTGGATGAAATGAAAAGATTCGGACACTAGATATGGTCCCCTTGCTCCATCGCCAATTTAAAAACACGTCATCGGCCATGACGCTACCGTGTTTCACAAGGTTTTCAGGTACTATCATGGAACAATCTAGTTGAACAATCGCCACCCATGGTATGTGGTGCCGCTGGTTATGGTGTAATAACGTCAAGTGAAAAGAACTGTAAACCAGTCTCATGAATAAGGCTCAGAATTTGTTTGACACAGAAACAAACTGTGTAAGCACTTTTGAAGGCTGGCCCCTAAGTGGAAAGCTACTTGATGAAAGATCATCTACAAAGGCCAAATGATATCAAATAATATCCAATTATGAAATGTCACACCAGAACCAGTTTTTCAATTCAGCATTTACCACGTTGGTAAGGGAACCATACAACCAAACTACGCGTATTCGAAAACGCTGACAAAACTGCTAAAAATCGGAAAAACTACCAAAACTCGCGCATTAGTGACGTCGAGGTGGTATGGACACTAGAAGAACTTAGATTTAACTAAGAAGAAACAATACACCAAAGGTGTAGAGTTCAAGAATATCCTATGCACATGATATAATCATATGGTAAACATTGTCATTGTCATATCATATGAAACATTGTTACATCACATTATATTATGTGCATAGGATTTATCTATGCACATGATATAATCATAGTTAAACATTGTCATTGTCATATCATATGAAACATTGTTACGTCACATTATATCATGTGTGACACACCCCGACCCGGATATACACGTGGACACCCAAAAGTCGGATGTGCTGGCCGACACCACGTAGGGTGACGAAAGCCAATTTGAATAAAATAAGGAATATTTGAAGAATTAAAGAATAAATACAGATATCGCACGAATACAAAATACTGAGAATTTACAAATAAAGAGAATTCAGAACAACTTCATACCACCGGGTCTCGATGTCGATAGCTCCAAACCGCTAAACTTGGAGGGGCGCAAAACAAAAGGGTGAGTGGGCCAAAGTTAATTATTTCTGTGAAAACCTTTCCTTTTTAAAACATACTAACCCCTCGCCGTAAAACAGGTAGTAAGCTTCGTAAAACCTTTCTTGAAAAACATAATATAATAGTAGGTAGAAAATCAAGGTAAGTACGGAAATATACTTACCGTCCAAGACGGGCAGAAAGCCACCGTTCGGCATAATTTACTTTATAAAAGGTTCATAAAATAAGTTATACGGGAAAACTGCAAATCAAATAAATGTATCCGTGGCATCAGTGAAAATCAGAGTTAATTCACAATCCAACTATAAGATAGACGCTCGTTTAGGAATGGCAACACACGAGTTCATACAGATATATTCTGTCATGAACAGGCTGGGTGTATAAATAAAGTTACGCTCATGTACTACGATCACGTGAAGCTGGCGCTAATCGCATCACAACGAGTTCGGGCGCCCATGCGACCTCGAACAGGCTGGCACCTTACTATGGATCCATAGTGAGCGTATCGGTGCGGGTGTGAACAATCACGTGAAGGCTGGTCCTGGCCCGGGACAGTACAATAAACACCGGGTGAGCCTTCCTAATTGAGCGTATAAAAACATGCCACGGAGTATTTTTAAATTAAACAGTATAAGGTAATTTCCCTTTTTGGGATAACCTTTAAAACTACCACTAAATAAAGTATTCTCGGGTCCCGTACCCGAAATACCAAGTAATTAACCACAATACGTAAAATACCAAGAATACGCCATACGGGTACCAAGGTATAGAAATACCAACTTAATGGTAGATTAGGTGAACCCAAAATATGATAGGAATTTATCGTTTCCAAAGTTCACCCAAATACGGCCCAAGGCCCGTCAAACAAATATAAGATCAACGCATAAATAGGGAATTAAAATAATTAATTCCCTAAACCCTCGAAAATAGGGTTGGTACGATAATCGAAATACGCATACAAGATAATACCTAAATCACCAATTTAATGGCATAAATCCAAATGGAAATATGGGTCGAGGCCCACTAATTTCCATGGCCTAATACATTACCGAGTCGGTCTAACAAACATCAAGTCTATCCGATAAACCAAGTAAATACTACGAAATACAAGGTCTACCAAATACGGAACAAATACTAAACTACAGTCATTAAAAGTGTAGACATAAATTAAGTTTGCCAATAAGTAAGTTAATAGTCAATTTAAAGTATAGGCAAAACCATTTATATAATTAAAACATATAAAACATTTAATTTAAGTGAGAAAGGGGCCCACTCACAAATACCGAAGCCGGGAGTCAAAATGCACGTCCTCCGAACGCCACGGGTCGCCAAAGTCCAAAGCTTCTGGAACAAATCCAACCCAAAATTATTCTTGTCCACCATTGCTTAATACACCCTAGGCCCAAAATTGATTTACTAGCCCACACAAACTGCACTCTAACTGCACCAACACCAACTGACCAGCCCAAACTATAATTTGTCCATTTAGTTAAATGTACCCGAGGCCCAAAACCATCAAACACCAGCCAGCCCACTTTCAAACAGTACACACAGTCATCATCATCTCCATCATTCCAATCCAGCTGACATCCTCAGGAACTTCTGCATTCTTGAGATACCCAGCAAGGAGAATTAGTGCCATAAAGTATTATACTTCCAAACAGAGCATAATTGCCATCCACAGAAATTTCTTAACAAAAGCCCAAGGATTCAGAAACACCTTCCATAAGAATTCAACTCAAAATTCGACATGCACAGCATGAAATTTATACCTGGAGTCGAAAGGAAACAACCCCGAGCTCGATCGACGACTAAATCATTGTATTTCACCACGAGACTCGTCGGAAAGCTCAATGAGTGTGGTTTTTCGAGTTCACGATCTTCCCAGTCTCCAAACTCACATGCAAAACCATCCCTAGATTCCTAAGGCCACGCCAATTCGAATGGTTGAGGTTTGGTGCTTCGATTTGGACGAAAATGGCGGCGGTACCGTTGGTGGTGCTCGATGGAGGCAAGTGAGACGGAAGAGTTGTAGTGGTCCAGGTTGGGTAAATCAAAGGCAAGGAGGACGATGGTGAGGTTGGTGATTTCATTTGGCCAAAGATTGGCTCAGTGAGGTTGAAATTGGGCACGGGGTGCCATTAGAAATTTTGGTTTTCTGGGTTTCTTGTTTTGGTAATTCAGTAGGGCACCAAAGAGAAATAGGGATGGCTGCTTAATCAGCCAAGAAGGTAAGAGGAGCCACGGGGAGAAACTCAAAATGGCCAGCCATGGATATGGCTTGGTGAGGTTTAAAGGTATTCTGTTTTGGTGCAGCCGAGAAGAAAATAAGGAGGAAGAAGAAGACTTACAAAGTCAAGGCTTGGTTCAAAGGATGGGACAAGGCCCAGACATGATTCCTGGAATTCAGGGATTGCCCACATGGCCATCAGACAAATGGGCTCCAGCCCATTAACCCAAAACAGCCCAAAAATTAAAATACGAAAAACGTCGAAACTAACGCTCGTAAAATATTCGTTCGGAGTCCGAACGACGTCCGACTCGCGTCTACGAATTCGTAGCGACGAGCACGTTAAGAAAATACAAGTGAATGCGTCGTCCTAGTTACGACGCAAAAGTCAACCGAAAGGTCAACCAATGGCAAAATCGTCATTTTGCACCTCCGGGAATAAAATAATATTATTCTCCGGTATGGGCTGTAACAATGTGCATAGGATTTACTATATGGTTAAGAACAATAAAAATAATTAAAATGACATCAACAATATTTGATGGTTTTTTGTCTTTAGTATAAGCAAAAATAATACTTTAAACTATATACTAAGGGCTAGTTTGGGGTTATTGTATTTTTTTTAAAAATGCTTATAAAAGCAGCTTTTGAAAGCAACCTCCATGCTGCTTTTAAAAGTTATTGTTTTAATGTCATAACTTTTAAAATAAGCAGTATATTTCATTTTTACTAAATACTTTATTTGTTTAACTTTAAAATGAAGCAGTTTTTAGTGAAAAAACAAAAAACAATACCAAACGGGCCTAAGAAAAGGGGGAAATGAAAAAACCGGGACACGGTGATTTGAAAAAAAAAAAGACCTTATCTACTAGGACAATTCACCACTTACAACAATATTTGATGTTATTATAAAATTATGTGTTGTAGAAAGGAGGTTAATCAGTTTTACGTCAAGCCCCCATTTATTCTCTATGACTTGAAGGAAACTTCTGAAAAAAATATCATTTCCTAAAACAACAAGATGTCCGATCCCTAAAGAGACATATATACCAAGCTGTTTGAAGAAATTATTCTATCCCTGCCTCATGTAATCATGGAAAGTATAATTCTTTGACTTTAAAGTTTGAAGAAGCAAGCTGTTGAATCTCATCAGAAGAAGCATATGTCAATTACCTGAAAAGCTCTTGAGAGGCAAAAATAACAGAAGAAGAATCACTCAATAGAACGCCGATGAGAACCGACTAAAACAAGAAAGTTCTGAATCTTGTAATACTTCTGCGGTCGCCCTGGGCATCTCCGCCACCGCGCGATCAACCGAGGATCAACAAGAAAGCACGGTAGGAAATCACATGTCCCAAAAGACACATGATTTCTATAGAATTGGCATTCAAGCTGAAATTACAAGAAATAAGGTCTCAAATTTGTCAAATCAGCAAGAACTTTTGCATGATCGGCCCTTAATTGGAATACGCTAGAAAAGTCGACCTGAAGATTATCAATGAATCAGTTTGGTATATTACAGGTACTCAACCAACAAGTTCATGAGATTTAATAGCGATTGTCATTCCGAAAGGTATGACACAAAGAAAACTCGTAAGGTCTAATGAGTCAAGAAGGTGGTTAAGTAACAACGTTTTGATCTTCGCCGAAAAATCAAAACCTCGATCAATCTCAAGAAAACTGTGCACTTCGGAGGTGGTCAAAGAAGTCATCGATTCTAGGCACGAGTAACGGTTTTTAATCGTCACTGGATTATTTGCCTAAATCGATGCAGAGCCTTAGAATACCGTTACTTGTTCGAATGAATAAGACCAGAGCTCCACAAGGTGAAGTGCGAGATTGAAAGAATACGTATAAAAAGGTTTCTGTAAGGAATTTCCTTTGACTCACACAACTCAGGTGGAGCCAAAAGATGAGGTAAGGGGAAACGAGATACGATCAATACCTGAAAGATCGATGGTGAATTTCACTTTCATCAGGCGGTAATTCAGGTAGATCGTCGAGTAAAGTTCAGAGGATTCGTTGACAACCAAAGGGATCGTCAACACGAAAATAATTTTCTTCCTCCATCGTCGAAAATGTGATACAACCATCACAAACCCTAACTCAACAGTTTCACCGTACTAAACCGCAAGCCGGGCCCACAAGCCGATTTCTCCGGTGCTCACCGGTAAACGTCATACGGTATGCCGTGGCAAGAAGGTGGTCAACCTTCGTCGACAATCCACACCGGAATGAAAATTAGTAACAATCCATTCCTAGGACCACGTCGAAAACCACGACATCTAGAGGAATGAGATTGGCAGTAAAAACTTGATTAGCGATGATAACACAGTATCACCGATAACCTCAAAGAACAAGACATACTTTGCCTCACGGCATAGCGATTCCAAATCGTACTGTGTAGGAGTACAATGGCTGGAGTAGTTTGAGTGAACAAAGGTGAATTAGTTGAGTAGGTAATACTTGGATCCGTTTGGATCTCAAGTAAAACCCAAGAATGATTAACGCCCGGCTGCAAGATCGAATCGCTCAGCATTCTCATTGGCCAAAGTACTGACCACCAAAAGCCAATAGCGTTCAACACTTGGAACAGCCAGGCACCACCAGGATACAGAGCAGAATAACCAAATTGGGAGATAGGTTCGTGAGTATGGAATGACGTTGCCTTGGCAATGTACGTCTCCACCGAAAGTAGATTGTTGATAGAAAGTTTCGCAGGCTGAAATTTCACATTGAAAGATAGATTCTTCGGAGACCGAAAGAATGATCGTCCGATACCCAACCACTGTGGCAAAGAATTCGATCCGTAACAGTGATCCCAGGCCATTTAAGCCTTGTCGAGCCTCGATTCCAGTCCATGGGACTCACTTTTAGAACTCGACTTAAAGCTCCTCGAGGGCTTCACGTGAGTCCTAAAGAATTCAAGCCGGGGCTAATATCGGTTTTCCGGGTTCCGTCCGGTGGTTTGTTTCCTCGTCGGCGTTCAATAAGAAGATTCAGTAAAAGTCGAACTCGTACTCGCGCGGGATACGTCGTAATTAGAGTCAAACCGAAGTTATTTTCAATCACCGTCACTAGTGGATATGCAATTCATACCGCCGCCGAAGCGAATGGCCGCATAAACATGAGGGAAGATATCACTTGTTCACAAAAATCGAGTGAAAGAAGGCGATCACTTAATAAAAAGTTCTTCCAATCTTTTCCAAGAATCAGAGTCATGAAGAACAACAATCATTGAAGATCACATAACAGAACTCAACATCGCCAGACTGAAACTCAACTTAACTACCGGGGTAGGTGGTCACTAATTGTTCAGAGAAAGTCAACATGGTGTCGGGCCAGCACCATCGTTAGTTTGTCAGGCCGCCACACAGGAAAACGTTAAGAACTATAAAGATATCTCTTTTCTCATTTGGATGAAATGAAAAGATTCGGACACTAGATATGGTCCCCTTGCTCCATCGCCAATTTAAAAACACGTCATCGGCCATGACGCTACCGTGTTTCACAAGGTTTTCAGGTACTATCATGGAACAATCTAGTTGAACAATCGCCACCCATGGTATGTGGTGCCGCTGGTTATGGTGTAATAACGTCAAGTGAAAAGAACTGTAAACCAGTCTCATGAATAAGGCTCAGAATTTGTTTGACACAGAAACAAACTGTGTAAGCACTTTTGAAGGCTGGCCCCTAAGTGGAAAGCTACTTGATGAAAGATCATCTACAAAGGCCAAATGATATCAAATAATATCCAATTATGAAATGTCACACCAGAACCAGTTTTTCAATTCAGCATTTACCACGTTGGTAAGGGAACCATACAACCAAACTACGCGTATTCGAAAACGCTGACAAAACTGCTAAAAATCGGAAAAACTACCAAAACTCGCGCATTAGTGACGTCGAGGTGGTATGGACACTAGAAGAACTTAGATTTAACTAAGAAGAAACAATACACCAAAGGTGTAGAGTTCAAGAATATCCTATGCACATGATATAATCATATGGTAAACATTGTCATTGTCATATCATATGAAACATTGTTACATCACATTATATTATGTGCATAGGATTTATCTATGCACATGATATAATCATAGTTAAACATTGTCATTGTCATATCATATGAAACATTGTTACGTCACATTATATCATGTGTGACACACCCCGACCCGGATATACACGTGGACACCCAAAAGTCGGATGTGCTGGCCGACACCACGTAGGGTGACGAAAGCCAATTTGAATAAAATAAGGAATATTTGAAGAATTAAAGAATAAATACAGATATCGCACGAATACAAAATACTGAGAATTTACAAATAAAGAGAATTCAGAACAACTTCATACCACCGGGTCTCGATGTCGATAGCTCCAAACCGCTAAACTTGGAGGGGCGCAAAACAAAAGGGTGAGTGGGCCAAAGTTAATTATTTCTGTGAAAACCTTTCCTTTTTAAAACATACTAACCCCTCGCCGTAAAACAGGTAGTAAGCTTCGTAAAACCTTTCTTGAAAAACATAATATAATAGTAGGTAGAAAATCAAGGTAAGTACGGAAATATACTTACCGTCCAAGACGGGCAGAAAGCCACCGTTCGGCATAATTTACTTTATAAAAGGTTCATAAAATAAGTTATACGGGAAAACTGCAAATCAAATAAATGTATCCGTGGCATCAGTGAAAATCAGAGTTAATTCACAATCCAACTATAAGATAGACGCTCGTTTAGGAATGGCAACACACGAGTTCATACAGATATATTCTGTCATGAACAGGCTGGGTGTATAAATAAAGTTACGCTCATGTACTACGATCACGTGAAGCTGGCGCTAATCGCATCACAACGAGTTCGGGCGCCCATGCGACCTCGAACAGGCTGGCACCTTACTATGGATCCATAGTGAGCGTATCGGTGCGGGTGTGAACAATCACGTGAAGGCTGGTCCTGGCCCGGGACAGTACAATAAACACCGGGTGAGCCTTCCTAATTGAGCGTATAAAAACATGCCACGGAGTATTTTTAAATTAAACAGTATAAGGTAATTTCCCTTTTTGGGATAACCTTTAAAACTACCACTAAATAAAGTATTCTCGGGTCCCGTACCCGAAATACCAAGTAATTAACCACAATACGTAAAATACCAAGAATACGCCATACGGGTACCAAGGTATAGAAATACCAACTTAATGGTAGATTAGGTGAACCCAAAATATGATAGGAATTTATCGTTTCCAAAGTTCACCCAAATACGGCCCAAGGCCCGTCAAACAAATATAAGATCAACGCATAAATAGGGAATTAAAATAATTAATTCCCTAAACCCTCGAAAATAGGGTTGGTACGATAATCGAAATACGCATACAAGATAATACCTAAATCACCAATTTAATGGCATAAATCCAAATGGAAATATGGGTCGAGGCCCACTAATTTCCATGGCCTAATACATTACCGAGTCGGTCTAACAAACATCAAGTCTATCCGATAAACCAAGTAAATACTACGAAATACAAGGTCTACCAAATACGGAACAAATACTAAACTACAGTCATTAAAAGTGTAGACATAAATTAAGTTTGCCAATAAGTAAGTTAATAGTCAATTTAAAGTATAGGCAAAACCATTTATATAATTAAAACATATAAAACATTTAATTTAAGTGAGAAAGGGGCCCACTCACAAATACCGAAGCCGGGAGTCAAAATGCACGTCCTCCGAACGCCACGGGTCGCCAAAGTCCAAAGCTTCTGGAACAAATCCAACCCAAAATTATTCTTGTCCACCATTGCTTAATACACCCTAGGCCCAAAATTGATTTACTAGCCCACACAAACTGCACTCTAACTGCACCAACACCAACTGACCAGCCCAAACTATAATTTGTCCATTTAGTTAAATGTACCCGAGGCCCAAAACCATCAAACACCAGCCAGCCCACTTTCAAACAGTACACACAGTCATCATCATCTCCATCATTCCAATCCAGCTGACATCCTCAGGAACTTCTGCATTCTTGAGATACCCAGCAAGGAGAATTAGTGCCATAAAGTATTATACTTCCAAACAGAGCATAATTGCCATCCACAGAAATTTCTTAACAAAAGCCCAAGGATTCAGAAACACCTTCCATAAGAATTCAACTCAAAATTCGACATGCACAGCATGAAATTTATACCTGGAGTCGAAAGGAAACAACCCCGAGCTCGATCGACGACTAAATCATTGTATTTCACCACGAGACTCGTCGGAAAGCTCAATGAGTGTGGTTTTTCGAGTTCACGATCTTCCCAGTCTCCAAACTCACATGCAAAACCATCCCTAGATTCCTAAGGCCACGCCAATTCGAATGGTTGAGGTTTGGTGCTTCGATTTGGACGAAAATGGCGGCGGTACCGTTGGTGGTGCTCGATGGAGGCAAGTGAGACGGAAGAGTTGTAGTGGTCCAGGTTGGGTAAATCAAAGGCAAGGAGGACGATGGTGAGGTTGGTGATTTCATTTGGCCAAAGATTGGCTCAGTGAGGTTGAAATTGGGCACGGGGTGCCATTAGAAATTTTGGTTTTCTGGGTTTCTTGTTTTGGTAATTCAGTAGGGCACCAAAGAGAAATAGGGATGGCTGCTTAATCAGCCAAGAAGGTAAGAGGAGCCACGGGGAGAAACTCAAAATGGCCAGCCATGGATATGGCTTGGTGAGGTTTAAAGGTATTCTGTTTTGGTGCAGCCGAGAAGAAAATAAGGAGGAAGAAGAAGACTTACAAAGTCAAGGCTTGGTTCAAAGGATGGGACAAGGCCCAGACATGATTCCTGGAATTCAGGGATTGCCCACATGGCCATCAGACAAATGGGCTCCAGCCCATTAACCCAAAACAGCCCAAAAATTAAAATACGAAAAACGTCGAAACTAACGCTCGTAAAATATTCGTTCGGAGTCCGAACGACGTCCGACTCGCGTCTACGAATTCGTAGCGACGAGCACGTTAAGAAAATACAAGTGAATGCGTCGTCCTAGTTACGACGCAAAAGTCAACCGAAAGGTCAACCAATGGCAAAATCGTCATTTTGCACCTCCGGGAATAAAATAATATTATTCTCCGGTATGGGCTGTAACAATGTGCATAGGATTTACTATATGGTTAAGAACAATAAAAATAATTAAAATGACATCAACAATATTTGATGGTTTTTTGTCTTTAGTATAAGCAAAAATAATACTTTAAACTATATACTAAGGGCTAGTTTGGGGTTATTGTATTTTTTTTAAAAATGCTTATAAAAGCAGCTTTTGAAAGCAACCTCCATGCTGCTTTTAAAAGTTATTGTTTTAATGTCATAACTTTTAAAATAAGCAGTATATTTCATTTTTACTAAATACTTTATTTGTTTAACTTTAAAATGAAGCAGTTTTTAGTGAAAAAACAAAAAACAATACCAAACGGGCCTAAGAAAAGGGGGAAATGAAAAAACCGGGACACGGTGATTTGAAAAAAAAAAAGACCTTATCTACTAGGACAATTCACCACTTACAACAATATTTGATGTTATTATAAAATTATGTGTTGTAGAAAGGAGGTTAATCAGTTTTACGTCAAGCCCCCATTTATTCTCTATGACTTGAAGGAAACTTCTGAAAAAAATATCATTTCCTAAAACAACAAGATGTCCGATCCCTAAAGAGACATATATACCAAGCTGTTTGAAGAAATTATTCTATCCCTGCCTCATGTAATCATGGAAAGTATAATTCTTTGACTTTAAAGTTTGAAGAAGCAAGCTGTTGAATCTCATCAGAAGAAGCATATGT
>JAEHOF010000205.1:18894-32114 GCA_018257905.1 Gillenia trifoliata | reverse complement strand
CTTAACTAAGCTCTTTTAAATCCAAAGGGTATTTTTCAGTGTAAACAGTTGCCCCCTTAAACTTACTGAAGCCGTTTGTATTCTCGGCTTTAGTCAAGTTTAACTCCTCGAGAACTCTGTTTTCAGGTTTCAAATCTGTGATCCTTATCCAAATCTTGGAAATGACCATCAAATAAAGGCACCATAGCTGGCCCGGTCAAATCAAAAATCCCTTGGTAATCCCCCGTATCCTCGAGACTCTTCAGAATACACTCTATTTATACTTTGTATCTTCTGAGTTACAGAATCAATATCAGCAACACCATTCTTGGTATCACTTAATATCTCATCTTTTCTTCCTCCTTCATCCTCAGTGATGGAAGGAAATCCTCCACCCACGTCATTAGTCTTGCACAATCCTTACAAAAATGAGAACATGCCCTTAAGGCTTGTTCTCATCGACTGTTTTTCATATCCTCATACACCTTTGTTACCAATGACTGGTATATTAATGGGGATTTCACCATGCCCCGTCCTTGCCATAAGTCTGGAGTTTGTGCGTAATCTCTTGGGGATCCGTTGGAAACTCCTCTCGGATCTCCAAGGCCATTTATCCTCTGGCCTCCACTCCTTCCTCTTCTCACTTTCCTTTATCTCAGGAATGAGATGAGTCGGGATGGGATTCTCCAGTACTCCAGCCCTTCCGCTCCAATTCCTCTGTCTGGCGTACAAGAAGGATGCTCAGCAGCACTGGAAACAGAACATCCCCAGTCTGCTGCCTAACTTTATCCTCTCCTACACTCTCCAGAGTTGTGAGAGCAAGATGGCATCCACCAGGCCCTTCATATGAGTTAATAGGATCAGTATTCATACAGCTCTCCTATTAACCCTGCCTCTCTTCATCGAGGAGGAGGATGATGAAGAAATCAAGACCCATAAGTCTACACCTGGCTAATGATGTAAAAGTTTCCCTAGTAGCTTCTACTCTATGTTGTAATTAGGGTTGTATATTTTATCAATGAACTTTCTCTTTCTTAGTTTATTGTCGGGTTGTAAGAACAATTTCTATCCTATAATAAAACAAGTTTATTTTTCTATCCTATTTGTTCAAACAAGATCTCCCAAAAATAATCTAATTGTTTTACTAATTCACTGATTTTGACCAACATCCCTAACACACCATCGGGTTGAAAATACCAGATCTACCCTTTTTTAACTTACACTAGCCGTTTTAAGGTCGGCTAGCCTAAATCAAAACTGTTCACCTTTTTCTCGGACTTCGTGCATTTATGTCAAGCGCCATTTCTTGGCACACTAACATTAATTAAATATTAAAACGTTTCTTCTTCCCATGATCTCCGAGAAAAGTAACGGGGACCCACAACTGCCTTAACTATGCTCAGTACAAATTGTACCCCCTTTTTCCATTTATAGACATCTATTTCCTTTTCAAAAACTCAGACGATATTCAGAAAGATACTAAACTCCAGCAACCAAACCGAACTCCAACCTTCAAAATCCACTTCTCTCCCAAATTCAATCACTCGAAAACCTAACCATGGCCCCCTCTAAAGAACCCCAGTATGTCACCGGCGAACGCCTTGCCGATCTCAAGAAGAAATGGGTGGCGGCCCTTCAGGCCTGCCCCCCAAACACTTATACTCAATCCGTTCTCACTCCACTCCACGATGCTTACACCATCGGCCCTTGCTGGTTATCTCCCGGTATTCCTCCAGTCGTCGATCGGATTGACATGAAGCCCTGGACGTGCCCCCACCCATATATGCGCACCCTGGAGAATTCCTCCTGGAAAATGGTGGAAAGGGGTTTCCCGTCCCCATATGTTCACGGAGCTGAATCCGATCGACGGAATATGGGCCTCACATGGTCCGATTGGGTTGACAAGTTGGCACCTCGCTTCGGGGATCAATGGCGCAGCAACGACATCTATTATTTGATCCAGATGACCAAGATTCCTCAGGCAGCGGATCTTGGCTTGGTTTTCTCCGCCGCCATGTACTGGAACACCACCACCAACACCTTTGATTTTAGGTGTGGTCCTATGTCTCCCACAGTTTTAGACATGGCCCAGCTATTTGGTCTTCGCCCATCGGGAAGGGTGGTGGATATCACAGGAGACTGGAGTGACGCTTACATCCAGACTGCCCAAGCCAAAGAAGCAACCCGCTCACAGTTCTTCAAGGTTGAACCCGAACCCGACTTCAGCGATCACACTGCCTTTGGCAGTTATCCAAGGTATTATGCTGATCGGTTTACACAAGACCCTGCTCGGGAACATGTCCATTTCCTGGTCTATTTCCTGAGCAGGTTTCTTATTCCAAACGCATCCAAATGCGTTAAGTCGGAATGGTTCCCCTTGGCGTCTGCTCTCCATTCCTTTAACGACCTGGCCATGGGTCCCTTTGTCTTGGCTCATATATATCATATGATGCACAAGATGACCTGCCCCAAGCCATTGTTTTTGAACTTCAACGGGCCCACCTGGATGCTGCAGATATGGCTCCAGTGGTATTTTCCCGATCTTAGGGCCCCAGGCATCAGCTTTAGGGATGACATTGTCCCTGCACTTGAACTGAAGGCTTCAGCTGCAATGAATCTCCCATCTGCCGCCTACATGTTTTATTTTGGCGAGTGTAGGACGAGGACAATGAGCGAGTGGGCAGTATCTGCTACCAGGACCTATCCTTGGTTTGCAGATAGATCCTTTCTTGAAAATTTGGGAACTGACCAAACCTTTGCCCGCCATTTCTTCAGTTGCATCTACCCTCGAGACCTTTCCTGGGGAGTGGGTCGTGCATCCCGACACACCCACGGAGTGGAGGTCTATCATCCCAACTTCCTCTGCCGGCAGTTTGGTCTGCTTCAAACCATCCCGGGACTGTTTTTCGATAGCCTGAATGGGGCGACCTCCTTCCGAGTTAAGAAGCCATCCGATGCCCAAGTAGTTGGAGCTAGAAGGAACCTGTTCATCATTCAGAAGGCGTGGGCCAAACCCGATATCTTCAATGTTCAATGCACCCAGGCCTTTGACACTTGGTGGGAGGCCCAATTCGCCGAACGGTTTCCCGAACACCCACTCCAAGCTAACCGTCGCCTCTTTCAACATTTCGACATCGGAGGTGAAATGAATGCTGACCATCAAAGAAAGCTAACTCGGGATTTGGCCATCAAGAATCGGAAGGTTCTTATTGGTAAGTTCTCGATCCAATCCATGATCAAATTAGTTTCATCCCGTTTATCGGGATGACCCTTTTTCTGGTTAGCTAACCATTTCTTTTCATTTTTCCAGTTGGCATTCCCCCTTACGATAGCAATGACACCGAAAATGTTTTTGGTGGTGATGGTGATGAGGAAGTCCAACAAGTAGTCCTGCCCCCAGTTGGTCCATCCCAACCTCCCAGAAAGGGTAAGGAAAAGATGGCTGAAGCAAGGACTAAGAGACGTGAAGATCGGCCCTCGGCTCCAATCCGACAAAACATTCAGCGGGAACCCGAGGTTCCATCTTCAACTCCTCCTCCTGCTCCTGCAAGTCCAATTGCTGAAGCAACTGTGGCATCTCCTCCCTCCAGTAAGTCTTTCCTCTTTCAGACAAACCATCAATGGTTTCCTTAATTTTTACTAACTTTTTGATCCTGCCTTTACAGATAGGCCATCAAAACGGAAACGAAGAACTATTGGAGAGGAGGATACATCAGAAGGGTCAACTGCTGCCCCCAAGGAAACAACTCCTCAGGTATTGGCCTAATCCTTTAAAGGATATACCAATCCGATTATTTTCCTTGTCAGACCAAACACTTGACCAGTTTAATTTTGATGTAGGATGATAGTCTTCCGGACCCATTTGTGGTTCCCGAAGCACTTCAGGCTCGAGATCCTCTCTACCCTGAGAATTTCATGGGCATTGACACCAATGTCCCCACACCCTTGGCTGTAGAGAGGCCACCTGCTGGAGCTGCTCCTTCCTTTCCAGAACAACTTCTCCAAATGGAAAGGCGTCTGGAAATCTATAGTGCCTGCTTCTTAGGAGAACCATTGGTTCCGGTTGGTTCAGCCGAACCTTCCCAGACTGGCTTCTCTCCTCAAAAGAAAAAACATAAGAGCAGAAGCCATAGGGAAACTAGCCCTCCTTTGCCAAAGGTAAACGTTTAACCCGATCAATCTTCATTTGTTATTAATCTTGTAGCTCAAGCTTCGGGTTGATATTTTATTTGTTCTTTAGGTCCCTGTTGAGCCAACCGGGAAAGGAGAACCAATTCCAGAGACTACAGGAACTTCTCCTCAGCCAGTATCTTCTCCTCCCGAAAATCTGGAGCTGGCCATGGTCCTTGTGGGAGAAGAACCTCCAGTCCTTCCCTCAAGTCCTCAAGTATCTCCTGTTGATCGGGTTGCTACACCACCAAGTCCAGTGGTTCAACCCGATGTTCAGGCCATAATTCCTGAAGAAACGGGAAGGACTGTGCTCATCCCGACCATCAGTGGTTGGGATATGTCAACTTCCTCAGAGCAGCAAATAGTTGAAGAGGTATATTGAACTACTCTTTTCTACTATTTTCTATCTCGAGAGGCTTTTCTAATGCTGATATATGTGATCTCCCTTGTCAGGTAGAACCTTCTCCAACTGCCTCAAGTGCTGCTGAGGTCCTGACTTCCTTTGGAGGAACTCAACCTGCTGAGGTTGCAGGGCCATCAGTGGTCGTTACTCAAGAAGGCCCCTCTTCTGGGTCTAAACCCTCAATTCTCCTTCAGCTAGCCCAGTTAAAAAGGTTAAGCAGTGGACCTCCTCCCAAGACTCCTCAAAGAGATATCGAAGATGCCAAGAACACAGTGAAGTCTTGGGTTAACCAAAACTTTGACATGGATGCAGTGGCTGAGTCGGCCCAGCAAATTCAAGATGCCATCGATTTATTGGCCCGAGTCGGTTTGCTTCCTAAGTCCGATCACAGTTCCTTCCTTTCTTGCTTGACCATTATTGGTCAAGCACATCGAGACTTTGAGGAGGCAACCAATAAGGCACGGGCAGCCCAGTCCTTCATCAGTGCTCACTCAGAGAGATCTTCCCAGCTTCATTCCTCAGTGGAAGAATGTTCTATAATCGGTGATGAGCTGGAGGCTCTGCTGGCTGAAATTAATCGCTTGAAGGCCAAACAATCGGAACTGGAGGAACGCTTAAGGGTTAAACTTGAAGCCATAACTCCTCTTCAAGTTCAACTTCAAGAGATGACTGCTCAGCTGAAGGAAAAAGGAAGTGAAGCCCATAAGCCAAAGATATTAGAAGCTAGAATTAGGGCAGAGTTTGAACAATGTAAACTTTTTGCTCGCTCTCTAGATTTTGGCTTTCCTTCCTTGTAGCTTGTTTGTAGATATGAAGAACAATTCTCGTTTTATAATAAAAATAAATTTATTCTCTTATCTTGACATTGTTCAAACAAAATCATAATAAACCCGTTAGTCGGATTGTTCCAAATAAATATCTCTAACATCCCATAGAGTTGGGAAATATTTCTTCAGAAACTTTCCATTGATGGAATGTTGCTGCTGAACTCCTTCTACCGATCTCAGCTTGTATGCTCCCTTCCCGATTACTTGGTCAATCAAGAAAGGTCCTTCCCAGGTCGGGCTCCACTTTCCAAACCCTTTCACTTGGGTTCCAAATGGTAGGATGGCCTTCCATACCAACTCATCGGGTTGGAAAGTTTTTCCCTTGACTCTTTTATTGTATGCTCTAGCCACGGACTGCTTGCCTGCTAAAATCTTATTCAAAGCCTCCAGCCGATTCTCATCTAAATTTTCCACCTCCTGGCACATAGCCTGTAAATATTCATCTGAGTGTAAACCATATTGGTTTTGAACTCTCAGAGACATTACATTAATCTCCATCGGGAGCACTGCATCTTGGCCATAAGTTAGAGCAAACGGTGTAGTCCCTGTACCGGACCTTTTAGAGGTCCGATAGGCCCACAAAGTATCTCCCAACTTCTCATGCCACTTCCTTAGATTATCATCAGTCATTCTCTTGATGATGTTTACCAAGACTTTGTTGCTTGCCTCGGCCTGGCCATTCTATTGTGGATAGTAAGGGCTGGATTGTATGAGTTTAATTTTGAATTCTTTTGCAAATTCCATCGTTTCCTTAGATATGAAGGACGGACCTCTATCAGTTACGATAGTTTCTGGTATCCCATATCTGTGCAAAATCTTGCTTTTTATGAACTTGATGACCTCTGCAGAAGTGATCTTCTTGACAGCTACGGCCTCTACCCACTTGGTGAAATAGTCCGTAGCTACTATAATGAAAGTATGTCCCTTGGACGAAGGAGGATAAATCTGTCCAATGAAATCCATGGCCCAGCCCCTGAAGGGCCATGGCCTTACTACTGGATTCATCGGGATGGCTGGAACATGCTGAAGAGGTCCATGCTTCTGGCACTCTTCACATCCTTTGGCATAATCCTGGCAATCTTTTTCCATTCTTGGCCAAAAATAGCCATACCTTCGGATTAGCCAACGCATTTTGACTCCAGCCTGATGAGCACCACATACTCCTTCGTGGACTTCAGCCATTATTTTCATAGACTCAATATTTCCCAAACATCGTAATAGAAACCCATCTGGTGTTTTTCTTACTAGAGCTTGGTCCCATATTGAATAGTTTGAAGCTTGAGTCCTAAGTTTCCTTTCCGTCTGTATTAATGGATTGTTAAGATATTTCAACAGTGGAACCCTCCAATCTTCAGCTTCGGGTTCGATAATCATAACATCTATTTCAAATTCTCTATCGAATACAGAAGGAAGTGACCTTGTTTGAACCTCAACCCATTCATTGGATTGGCCAAACTGAACTTGTACTCCAGAAGCAATTTGGGCCATTTCATTGGCAGCCAAATTCTCCTCCCTAGGGATGTGTTCTGCCGTAATGCAGTCTTCCCAGGTTTTTATCAAGAATCCGACGGCACTCATATAACTAGCCATCACCAAATTTTTGCACTTGTATTCTCCAGTAAGTTGGTTGATGACTAATTCGGAATCTCCGAATATATCCACACTTGGTGCCCCCAGTTCCATTAGTATTTCCAATCCGATTATGAGTGCTTCATATTCGGCTCGGTTGTTAGTCAGGCCATCAAAATCCAGGTGAAATGAATAACGATAATGATCGCCTTTAGGACTAACTAATACTATTCCTGCACCCGAGGCTCTATTCGTGCAGGATCCATCAAAGAACAGCTTCCAAGGTGTAAGCCATAAACTGGCTATATTTTTGGAAATCTCAAAAGAAGCATCCTTTTCCTTTCGGATTAGCAGACTGGACACTGCTGCTTCCGATATCTTAGGAGGTTGCTCTTTCAATACTATCGGATTGCTTGGATGGGATGCCAAAAAGTCTGCAATAGCTTGTCCTTTAATAGCCTTCTGAGGCACATATTGGAAGCAGAATTCTGACAGAGCCAACATCCATTTTCCAATCCGACCAGCCATCATTGGCTTGGATAACATGTATTTAACCACATCCGTATTGGCAACTATGTGGACTGTGTATGGCAACATGTAATGCCTGAGTTTGACCGATGTGAAATACAAAGCTAAGCACAGCTTCTCGATTGAGGTATATCTGGTTTCCACATCAGTCAGACTCCTGCTTAGGTAGTAAACCGCCTGCTCCTTGCCCTCTTCGTTGTCCTGGGCTAAGAGACTGCCAATAGACTCCTCCGAAGCTGATATGTACAGCCTAAGAGGTTTCCCTTTCTTTGGTGGCATCAAAACAGGTGGTTTAGCCATGTACTGCTTAATCTCATCAAAAGCCTTCTGGTGACCGACTTCCCATCTAAACTTTTCAGTTTCTTTGAGCTTTAGCAGCGGAGATAGAGGCTTAAGCTTTCCAGCCAAATTCGCAATAAACCTTCTCAAGAAATTAATCTTTCCAAGCAACATTTGAAGCTCCTTTTTATTTCTTGGCGAGGGTGCATCTATGATTGCCTTGGCCTTATTCTTATCCACCTCTATTCCTCTTTGATGAACCAAAAATCCTAAGAAATTACCTGCCCTTACTCCAAAGGCACATTTCTTCGGGTTCATCCTTAACTTGTGGGACCTCATCCTTCCTAGCACTTGTCTCAAATCTGCCAGGTGTTCTATATCGGTTTGAGATTTGACTACTACATCATCGATATAGACCTCTAAGTTATGACCGATGAGGTCGTGGAAGATAGCATTCATGGCTCTTTGGTATGTAGCCCCGGCATTTTTCAATCCGAAGGGCATGACTACATACTCAAAAGCTCCAATATGGCCAGGACATCTAAAGGCAGTTTTATGAATATCTGCTTCAGCCATTCTGATTTGATTATAACCAGCATTTCCATCCATGAAGGATATAATCATATGATTGGCTGTTGCATCGATAGACATATCTGACATAGGCATCGGATAAAAATCTTTAGGAGTAGCATCATTAATATTTCTATAATCGACACAAACTCTTATTGCCTTAGTCAAAACCTTTATTACAGGTACAATATTAGCCAGCCATTCTACATATTTGGCTGGTCTAATAAACTTTGCCTTTAACAATTTCTTTATTTCTTCCTGGACTTTTTAATCTATTTCCTTAGACATTCGTCTTGCTGCTTGCTGGACTGGCTTGTATCCTTCTTTGATTGGCATTCTGTGCTCCACCAAAGCTGGATCTAGACCTGGCATCTCATCATAATGCCATGCAAAGCAGTCCTTGAATTCTGTTAGCAGCTTGATCAGTTCTTCCCGATACTCACTGGACAACAGGGTACTGATTCGAATTGGCCTTGGATCATCTTCGGTCCCCAACTCAATGGTTTCTAAAGGATCCTGGACTTCCGGCAATGGTTGATCTGGTTCACTTGAAACAAACTCTGATATGTCAAAGCTTGGCTCAAGGTCATCAGGCCAATCCAAATCATAAGTATACTCAGCTGCCTGCGCTTCAGTCTCGATAGCTGATATGTCTAAGGCTTTCATGACATCTTCCGTGATTTCTGAGGCGCTAGCGTGATTTCCATCCTCTTCCCTGGATGAAATCCTTTTAAGTGCCCGCCTATCTTTTCCGTACTCTCCTAGCCTTTGGATCAGTGATCGGATAGCCATCACTCGATCTCTATTTTTGTTAGCTGTACCTATCATAAAGATCGGAGGCTAGGGATCAAGAATGGTCGGTCCCATTCTTCCAGGGTCATTGATACACCTGATTCCAAGAGCTTTCGGGCCGTCACCTGTGTAGGGCGGCCGTCTTTATCAGCTCCCGTGCATCGGTATGCCCCCATGTACGGATTATAGAAGTTTGCCTCTGAAATACTGGCTGTCGGGAAGACTGGCCGTGGGTCGGCCTGTACCAGCTCCCAGAACCCTTCCGAACCTTCTGAAGGTTCTTCATGGTAAATGGCAATCTGTTGGTGTAGTGTGGAAGGTATACATAAAGACTGATGTATCCAGTTTCTTCCTAGTAAAACACTATACACAGAAGTACTCTCCACAACAAAGAAGACCACCATAATCTTCTTCGATCCCAAGTCAACCTCCAAGGGTGCAACACCATAGGTTTTGGTAATGCCCCCAGAGAAGTTAGACACCGAGCTTTCTGTAGGCATCAAATCTGCTTGGGTCAGATTTAGCCTTTTCAGCATTTTCACCGGCAGGACGTTGACTGAAGCCCCTCCATCTATCATCACCCTTGGAAAGGGAACTCCTTCCATATGAGCTGTTATATAGATGGGCCTCATATGCGCAGCCATTCGTTGATTTGGCCTTGCAAAAATCATCTGATCGTCATAAATCCGCCATGATTTGTTTAAGATTCCTTCCGAAGATTGAGGCTCATTACTCAAATCTTCTTCTTGCCCTTCAGACACAGTGATCAATGATATAGAAGGATCACTCGAGATATAGTCTCCCTCGAGTGTTCCCACCTGATCGGGTTCAGCATGGAAAACTGAAGAAAGGACAAAAACCATATTGATGACCAAATTAGGAGACTCATCATTGGTTTCACATTCTTTCTCACCTTCCCGATCCGCTTGTCTGGCCTCATTGTCAGCAGTTAAACTCCTCAGCCACTGTTCTGATTCCTCTTCTTCGATAGCCCTCTGAAAGGCTTCCTCGTTAGCTTGTACTGGAAGCATCTCGTCGGGATCGAAGCCATAGTCTAATAATTGCTCAGGTTCAGTATTGACTTCATCAATCATATCTACTGACCCAAAATGGATTTCCACATCTATGGCTTTCGATTGTGAAGACTCTCCAGCCTTCACCTCCATCGGTTTCATCCCGATTGTGTCGACATGGACACCATTCACTGGTTTCTCATGCTCCGTCGGGTTGGATTTCTGCCCCTTAACAGGGACATAAGTTTGTACTACCCTTGCCTTCTGGGTAGTCACCACCTTGGCCTTGGCCTTCTGATCCGCTGTCGGTTTGGCCTTGGCTGTCGGAACCGTTGGCTTCGGTTTAACATTGGCCTGGCTGGTGGAGGCCTCTGAGGTATCGGTCTGGGACCGCATATGTGCTCCATACCTTCTCTGTATCTTCCTCTTAGCTGTTCTAGACAGCTCTTCTTCAGCCCGGCCATTTTTTCCGGCCCTATACCATCTTCCATCCACCTCGACTAGCTTTTCCACCTTAGTCGGGATGGGAGTTTTCACTGCCTCCTTAGGGATTTTCACCCTTAGGACTTCTCTAGGGCGAGTGAGTCGTTCTTGGACTGGCCTTGGAACCCATCTTCTGGTTTCCGAGGTTGATGGTAGTCTGCTTGATGATTGGGGAACATCCTGTTGAGCTCTTCTTTTTATGCCCCCAATCCGCTCAAAGATGCTGCTCCGGGGAGGTGCTCCTCTAGGACTATATGGACCATAATTTCTAGCTGGACTCCTCATCTCCTTGAGTCTCAACCCTTCCTGTTTTCGAACCAGGTCCTGGTCTATTATTGACCCAGGAGCAGGAATCTGGAGTTCGCACTCGCATTTACACTTACTGCACAGCACAACTCCTCCCTTGATGAACGCCTTAGGTATGTCGGGTTGAGATTCAATTCTCACATCCCGACTGGCGCTTGCAGAACTCTTACCCTTCCCAAGGTCCAAGGTTTCTTTCCTTTGGCCACTTCCTGGCCAATTCAAGTTTACCATGTTTACTGGAACCTCTGGAAAGGGCTCAGTTTCTATCATCATAGTGGCTTGGGGCTTCTCCAAGACCAACTTCCCCTTGTTGATCATCTCTTGGATCCAATCCCGGAACGACACGCAGTTCACGGTACTGTGATTCCAAGAGCCATGGGGCTTGCAATATTTCTTCCCTTTTAGTTCCTCCGGCTTGGGTATCCTTTTTGCTGGATCCAGCCTGATGCACCTGTTCTTCACTAATTCGTCAAAGATCTCTGACGTTTTAGTAAGATCAAACGTATAGCTTTGGAACTTAGGGGGCTTGTTGGGAATATAGCCTCCCGCTTCTAAGGCAGCCCTTTGGTCTTTCACTGGTTTCACCAATCCTTTGATGATCATTGGGGTGGTTGGTGGAACCATCTCGACCGCAGAAATCTCCAACTCTTCAAAGACATCACCTGAACTATCGGGATGCTCAATGAATTCAAAATCCAGGTGATTTACAGCAGGTTTCCTGAAGAAGGGCACTTTGGAGGAGTGCTTGTGCTGGGACTCTTCTGCCAACAGCCTCTCATATTTAGTAGCAGCCACCACAATTTCCTGCAGGTCGTTGAACTTGACATCTCCAAACTTTTTACGCAGGGAGATTTTCAACGCCCTTTGAGCTATGACCACAGATTGGTCATTGCTGATGGGGAATTTACACTTCATCTTGGTCTGTTTGAACCTCATGACGAAGTCTTCTGTGGTTTCATGATCAGACTGTTTAACTTCCACCAGGTCATTAATTGTGACTTCTGGCTCCATCCTGTAAAATTGATCATGGAAGGCTGCTTCCATCTGGTCCCAACTTCGGATAGAATTGGGAGCCAAATGGGAATACCAATGCGACGCCATCCCAACTAATGAATTTCCGAATAAACGGAGCTTGAAGTTGGGATTATCTTCAAATGCCACGCATTGGTTGGAGTACTTCCTAATGTGCTCCAAAGATGATGCCGATGAATCTTCCCCATTGTAAGTAGGGAAGTTAGGAACCTTAAAGTTCATCGGGAAGGGGTTCAATTCGTCGATATAGGCCGGATACGGTTTCTGATATACCGGCCTTTGATTGGTGGCCACTTCTGGCCTGATACCCCTGAGAATTAGCCGTCTCAACTCGGCTATCTCGTTTCTCAACCCCGCATTCTCGCCTTCTTCAGGCAATAACACCAGGTCGGGATCTTCTTGTCCATAGTGGAGACCTCCCTGACTTCCATCCGAACTATGCTCAATGTCAGGATTTCTCCATGTATTGGGGTTAAAGCCTCCCCTTCCAGCCATATGTGGCTTTTGTGGTTGTGCTCTTCCCCATCCTGCTCTTTGAGTGAAAGCAGGTCTTCCCTTCTGAGGGAAACCGCCAGGAAATTTTTCAGGCTCCGTCTTCTTAGGAATGTATTTCCCCGGCTTTCCCTTCTGGGCTCCGCTAGTTGTGCCATCTACAGGATTCAGAAACAGGCTTTCCCCAGTTACCAGCGAAGTGTTGGGCATCTCCAACCTTTCCTCAGATGAAAGGTCCTGTGCCATCGGATTAGGGGTGACGAATCCCTTGCTACCTTCTTCCAACCTGCCCTTGAGAGGTAGACTCTCTGCTGGAAGTATGAATGGCTTGAACGACTCCATTCCGCCCATGTTCAATACTGGCTTCTCATACGATCCTTTCAATCCAGTCAGTTGATTAGAAAGGACTGAAAAACCCTGGTCAATCTTGCTTTGGACATTGTTGGATGAAGTACACAGATTTCTGATATCTGTTCTGTTGTCCAACGCAATTCTTTCCATGGTCTTCATCATCTGGATCATGGAGGACTGGAGTTCCTCCATGCTACTCTTGGGCGTCTGGCTGGAGGCTTGGGTCTCAGGTGAAGCCTGACCCAAGTCTGTCGGGTTAGACGTGGCGTCTTTTCCCGTCATTTGAAGCTGTATTTGAGACGATAAGCTTCTTCTGCTCTCTCCTTTATGCTTGGGCATAAACGTCAAGCGAAGAATCCCACCGGGCGTGCCAAAAATATGTTCGCACAGCCTTTTGCGGAGGTGCAGGCTCGGAATATATCGAGT
>JAEHOF010000205.1:5578-18794 GCA_018257905.1 Gillenia trifoliata | reverse complement strand
CTTAACTAAGCTCTTTTAAATCCAAAGGGTATTTTTCAGTGTAAACAGTTGCCCCCTTAAACTTACTGAAGCCGTTTGTATTCTCGGCTTTAGTCAAGTTTAACTCCTCGAGAACTCTGTTTTCAGGTTTCAAATCTGTGATCCTTATCCAAATCTTGGAAATGACCAACAAATAAAGGCACCATAGCTGGCCCGGTCAAATCAAAAATCCCTTGGTAATCCCCCGTATCCTCGAGACTCTTCAGAATACACTCTATTTTATACTTTGTATCTTCTGAGTTACAGAATCAATATCAGCAACACCATTCTTGGTATCACTTAATATCCCATCTTTTCTTCCTCCTTCATCCTCAGTGATGGAAGGAAATCCTCCACCCACGTCATTAGTCTTGCACAATCCTTACAAAAATGAGAACATGCCCTTAAGGCTTGTTCTCATCGACTGTTTTTCATATCCTCATACACCTTTGTTACCAATGACTGGTATATTAATGGGGATTTCACCATGCCCCGTCCTTGCCATAAGTCTGGAGTTTGTGCGTAATCTCTTGGGGATCCGTTGGAAACTCCTCTCGGATCTCCAAGGTCATTTATCCTCTGGCCTCCACTCCTTCCTCTTCTCACTTTCCTTTATCTCAGGAATGAGATGAGTCGGGATGGGATTCTCCAGTACTCCAGCCCTTCCGCTCCAATTCCTCTGTCTGGCGTACAAGAAGGATGCTCAGCAGCACTGGAAACAGAACATCCCCAGTCTGCTGCCTAACTTTATCCTCTCCTACACTCTCCAGAGTTGTGAGAGCGAGATGGCATCCACCAGGCCCTTCATATGAGTTAATAGGATCAGTATTCATACAGCTCTCCTATTAACTCTGCCTCTCTTCATCAAGGAGGATGATGAAGAAATCAAGACCCATAAGTCTACACCTGGCTAATGATGTAAAAGTTTCCCTAGTAGCTTCTACTCTATGTTGTAATTAGGGTTGTATATTTATCAATGAACTTTCTCTTTCTTAGTTTATTGTCGGGTTGTAAGAACAATTTCTATCCTATAATAAAACAAGTTTATTTTTCTATCCTATTTGTTCAAACAAGATCTCCCAAAAATAATCTAATTGTTTTACTAATTCACTGATTTTGACCAACATCCCTAACACACCATCGGGTTGAAAATACCAGATCTACCCTTTTTTAACTTACACTAGTCGTTTTAAGGTCGGCTAGCCTAAATCAAAACTGTTCACCTTTTTCTCGGACTTCGTGCATTTATGTCAAGCGCCATTTCTTGGCACACTAACATTAATTAAATATTAAAACGTTTCTTCTTCCCACGATCTCCGAGAAAAGCAACGGGGACCCACAACTGCCTTAACTATGCTCAGTACAAATTGTACCCCCTTTTCCATTTCTGGACATCTATTTCCTTTTCAAAAACTCAGACGATATTCAGAAAGATACTAAACTCCAGCAACCAAACCGAACTCCAACCTTCAAAATCCACTTCTCTCCCAAATTCAATCACTCGAAAACCTAACCATGGCCCCCTCTAAGGAACCCCAGTATGTCACCGGCGAACGCCTTGCCGATCTCAAGAAGAAATGGGTGGCGGCCCTTCAGGCCTGCCCCCCAAACACTTATACTCAATCCGTTCTCACTCCACTCCACGATGCTTACACCATCGGCCCTTGCTGGTTATCTCCCGGTATTCCTCCAGTCGTCGATCGGATTGACATGAAGCCCTGGACGTGCCCCCACCCATATATGCGCACCCTGGAGAATTCCTCCTGGAAAATGGTGGAAAGGAGTTTCCCGTCCCCATATGTTCACGGAGCTGAATCCGATCGACGGAATATGGGCCTCACATGGTCCGATTGGGTCGACAAGTTGGCACCTCGCTTCGGGGATCAATGGCGCAGCAACGGCATCTATTATTTGATCCAGATGACCAAGATTCCTCAGGCAGCGGATCTTGGCTTGGTTTTCTCCGCCGCCATGTACTGGAACACCACCACCAACACCTTTGATTTTAGGTGTGGTCCTATGTCTCCCACAGTTTTAGACATGGCCCAGCTATTTGGTCTTCGCCCATCGGGAAGGGTGGTGGATATCACAGGAGACTGGAGTGACGCTTACATCCAGACTGCCCAAGCCAAAGAAGCAACCCGCTCACAGTTCTTCAAGGTTGAACCCGAACCCGACTTCAGCGATCACACTGCCTTTGGCAGTTATCCAAGGTATTATGCTGATCGGTTTGCACAAGACCCTGCTCGGGAACATGTCCATTTCCTGGTCTATTTCCTGAGCAGGTTTCTTATTCCAAACGCATCCAAATGCGTTAAGTCGGAATGGTTCCCCTTGGCGTCTGCTCTCCATTCCTTTAACGACCTGGCCATGGGTCCCTTTGTCTTGGCTCATATATATCATATGATGCACAAGATGACCTGCCCCAAGCCATTGTTTTTGAACTTCAACGGGCCTACCTGGATGCTGCAGATATGGCTCCAGTGGTATTTTCCCGATCTTAGGGCCCCAGGCATCAGCTTTAGGGATGACATTGTCCCTGCACTTGAACTGAAGGCTTCAGCTGCAATGAATCTCCCATCTGCCGCCTACATGTTTTATTTTGGCGAGTGTAGGACGAGGACAATGAGCGAGTGGGCAGTATCTGCTACCAGGACCTATCCTTGGTTTGCAGATAGATCCTTTCTTGAAAATTTGGGAACTGACCAAACCTTTGCCCGCCATTTCTTCAGTTGCATCTACCCTCGAGACCTTTCCTGGGGAGTGGGTCGTGCATCCCGACACACCCACGGGGTGGAGGTCTATCATCCCAACTTCCTCTGCCGGCAGTTTGGTCTGCTTCAAACCATCCCGGGACTGTTTTTCGATAGCCTGAATGGGGCGACCTCCTTCCGAGTTAAGAAGCCATCCGATGCCCAAGTAGTTGGAGCTAGAAGGAACCTGTTCATCATTCAGAAGGCGTGGGCCAAACCCGATATCTTCAATGTTCAATGCACCCAGGCCTTTGACACTTGGTGGGAGGCCCAATTCGCCGAACGGTTTCCCGAACACCCCCTCCAAGCTAACCGTCGCCTCTTTCAACATTTCGACATCGGAGGTGAAATGAATGCTGACCATCAAAGGAAGCTAGCTCGGGATTTGGCTATCAAGAATCGGAAGGTTCTTATTGGTAAGTTCTCGATCCAATCCATGATCAAATTAGTTTCATCCTGTTTATCGGGATGACCCTTTTTCTGGTTAGCTAACCATTTCTTTTCATTTTTCCAGTTGGCATTCCCCCTTACGATAGCAATGACACCGAAAATGTTTTTGGTGATGATGGTGATGAGGAAGTCCAACAAGTAGTCCTGCCCCCAGTTGGTCCATCCCAACCTCCCAGAAAGGGTAAGGAAAAGATGGCTGAAGCAAGGACTAAGAGACGTGAAGATCGGCCCTCGGCTCCAATCCGACAAAACATTCAGCGGGAACCCGAGGTTCCATCTTCAACTCCTCCTCCTGCTCCTGTAAGTCCAATTGCTGAAGCAACTGTGGCATCTCCTCCCTCCAGTAAGTCTTTCCTCTTTCAGACAAACCATCAATGGTTTCTTTAATTTTTACTAACTTTTTGATCCTGCCTTTACAGATAGGCCATCAAAACGGAAACGAAGAACTATTGGAGAGGAGGATACATCAGAAGGGTCAACTGCTGCCCCCAAGGAAACAACTCCTCAGGTATTGGCCTAATCCTTTAAAGGATATACCAATCCGATTATTTTCCTTGTCAGACCAAACACTTGACCAGTTTAATTTTGATGTAGGATGATAGTCTTCCGGACCCATTTGTGGTTCCCGAAGCACTTCAGGCTCGAGATCCTCTCTACCCTGAGAATTTCATGGGCATTGACACCAATGTCCCCACACCCTTGGCTGTAGAGAGGCCACCTGCTGGAGCTGCTCCTTCCTTTCCAGAACAGCTTCTCCAAATGGAAAGGCGTCTGGAAATCTATAGTGCCCGCTTCTTAGGAGAACCATTGGTTCCGGTTGGTTCAGCCGAACCTTCCCAGACTGGCTTCTCTCCTCAAAAGAAAAAACATAAGAGCAGAAGCCATAGGGAAACTAGCCCTCCTTTGCCAAAGGTAAACGTTTAACCCGATCAATCTTCATTTGTTATTAATCTTGTAGCTCAAGCTTCGGGTTGATATTTTATTTGTTCTTTAGGTCCCTGTTGAGCCAACCGGGAAAGGAGAACCAATTCCAGAGACTACAGGAACTTCTCCTCAGCCAGTATCTTCTCCTCCCGAAAATCTAGAGCTGGCCATGGTCCTTGTGGGAGAAGAACCTCCAGTCCTTCCCTCAAGTCCTCAAGTATCTCCTGTTGATCGGGTTGCTACACCACCAAGTCCAGTGGTTCAACCCGATGTTCAGGCCATAATTCCTGAAGAAACGGGAAGGACTGTGCTCATCCCGACCATCAGTGGTTGGGATATGTCAACTTCCTTAGAGCAGCAAATAGTTGAAGAGGTATATTGAACTACTCTTCCCTACTATTTTCTATCTCGAGAGGCTTTTCTAATGCTGATATATGTGATCTCCCTTGTCAGGTAGAACCTTCTCCAACTGCCTCAAGCGCTGCTGAGGTCCTGACTTCCTTTGGAGGAACTCAACCTGCTGAGGTTGCAGGGCCATCAGTGGCCGTTACTCAAGAAGGCCCCTCTTCTGGGTCTAAACCCTCAGTTCTCCTTCAGCTAGCCCAGTTAAAAAGGTTAAGCAGTGGACCTCCTCCCAAGACTCCTCAAAGAGATATCGAAGATGCCAAGAACACAGTGAAGTCTTGGGTTAACCAAAACTTTGACATGGATGCAGTGGCTGAGTCGGCCCAGCAAATTCAAGATGCCATCGATTTATTGGCCCGAGTCGGTTTGCTTCCTAAGTCCGATCACAGTTCCTTCCTTTCTTGCTTGACCATTATTGGTCAAGCACATCGAGACTTTGAGGAGGCAACCAATAAGGCACGGGCAGCCCAGTCCTTCATCAGTGCTCACTCAGAGAGATCATCCCAGCTTCATTCCTCAGTGGAAGAATGTTCTATAATCGGTGATGAGCTGGAGGTTCTGCTGGCTGAAATTAATCGCTTGAAGGCCAAACAATCGGAACTGGAGGAACGCTTGAGGGTTAAACTTGAAGCCATAACTCCTCTTCAAGTTCAACTTCAAGAGATGACTGCTCAGCTGAAGGAAAAAGGAAGTGAAGCCCATAAGCCAAAGATATTAGAAGCTAGAATTAGGGCAGAATTTGAACAATGTAAACTTTTTGCTCGCTCTCTAGATTTTGGCTTTCCTTCCTTGTAGCTTGTTTGTAGATATGAAGAACAATTCTCGTTTTATAATAAAAATAAATTTATTCTCTTATCTTGACATTGTTCAAACCAAATCATAATAAACCCGTTAGTCGGATTGTTCCAAATAAATATCTCTAACATCCCATAGAGTTGGGAAATATTTCTTCAGAAACTTTCCATTGATGGAATGTTGCTGCTGAACTCCTTCTACCGATCTCAGCTTGTATGCTCCCTTCCCGATTACTTGGTCAATCAAGAAAGGTCCTTCCCAAGTCGGGCTCCACTTTCCAAACCCTTTCACTTGGGTTCCAAATGGTAGGATGGCCTTCCATACCAACTCATCGGGTTGGAAAGTTTTTCCCTTGACCCTTTTATTGTATGCTCTAGCCACGGACTGCTTGCCTGCTAAAATCTTATTCAAAGCCTCCAGCCGATTCTCATCTAAATTTTCCACCTCCTGGCACATAGCCTGTAAATATTCATCTGAGTGTAAACCATATTGGTTTTGAACTCTCAGAGACATTACATTAATCTCCATCGGGAGCACTGCATCTTGGCCATAAGTTAGAGCAAACGGTGTAGTCCCTGTACCGGACCTTTTAGAGGTCCGATAGGCCCACAAAGTATCTCCCAACTTCTCATGCCACTTCCTTGGATTATCATCAGTCATTCTCTTGATGATGTTTACCAAGACTTTGTTGCTTGCCTCGGCCTGGCCATTAGATTGTGGATAGTAAGGGCTGGATTGTATGAGTTTAATTTTGAATTCTTCTGCAAATTCCATCGTTTCCTTAGATATGAAGGACGGACCTCTATCAGTTACGATAGTTTCTGGTATCCCATATCTGTGCAAAATCTTGCTTTTTATGAACTTGATGACCTCTGCAGAAGTGATCTTCTTGACAGCTACGGCCTCTACCCACTTGGTGAAATAGTCCGTAGCTACTATAATGAAAGTATGTCCCTTGGACGAAGGAGGATAAATCTGTCCAATGAAGTCCATGGCCCAGCCCCTGAAGGGCCATGGCCTTACTACTGGATTCATCGGGATGGCTGGAACATGCTGAAGAGGTCCATGCTTCTGGCACTCTTCACATCCTTTGGCATAATCCTGGCAATCTTTTTCCATTCTTGGCCAAAAATAGCCATACCTTCGGATTAGCCAACGCATCTTGACTCCAGCCTGATGAGCACCACATACTCCTTCGTGGACTTCAGCCATTATTTTCATAGACTCAATATTTCCCAAACATCGTAATAGAAACCCATCTGGTGTTTTTCTTACTAGAGCTTGGTCCCATATTGAATAGTTTGAAGCTTGAGTCCTAAGCTTCCTTTCCGTCTGTATTGATGGATTGTTAAGATATTTCAACAGTGGAACCCTCCAATCTTCAGCTTCGGGTTCGATAATCATAACATCCATTTCAAATTCTCTATCGAATACAGAAGGAAGTGACCTTGTTTGAACCTCAACCCATTCATTGGATTGGCCAAACTGAACTTGTACTCCAGAAGCAATTTGGGCCATTTCATTGGCAGCCAAATTCTCCTCCCTAGGGATGTGTTCTGCCGTAATGCAGTCTTCCCAGGTTTTTATCAAGAATCCGACGGCACTCATATAACTAGCCATCACCAAATTTTTGCACTTGTATTCTCCAGTAAGTTGGTTGATGACTAATTCGGAATCTCCGAATATATCCACACTTGGTGCCCCCAGTTCCATTAGTATTTCCAATCCGATTATGAGTGCTTCATATTCGGCTCGGTTGTTAGTCAGGCCATCAAAATCCAGGTGAAATGAATAACGATAATGATCGCCTTTAGGACTAACTAATACTATTCCTGCACCCGAGGCTCTATTCGTGCAGGATCCATCAAAGAACAGCTTCCAAGGTGTAAGCCATAAACTGGCTATATTCTTGGAAATCTCAAAAGAAGCATCCTTTTCCTTTCGGATTAGCAGACTGGACACTGCTGCTTCCGATATCTTAGGAGGTTGCTCTTTCAATACTATCGAATTGCTTGGATGGGATGCCAAAAAGTCTGCAATAGCTTGTCCTTTAATAGCCTTCTGAGGCACATATTGGAAGCAGAATTCTGACAGAGCCAACATCCATTTTCCAATCCGACCAGCCATCATTGGCTTGGATAACATGTATTTAACCACATCCGTATTGGCAACTATGTGGACTGTGTATGGCAACATGTAATGCCTGAGTTTGACCGATGTGAAATACAAAGCTAAGCACAGCTTCTCGATTGGGGTATATCTGGTTTCCACATCAGTCAGACTCCTGCTTAGGTAGTAAACCGCCTGCTCCTTGCCCTCTTCGTTGTCCTGGGCTAAGAGACTGCCAATAGACTCCTCCGAAGCTGATATGTACAGCTTAAGAGGTTTCCCTTTCTTTGGTGGCATCAAAACAGGTGGTTTAGCCATGTACTGCTTAATCTCATCAAAAGCCTTCTGGTGACCGACTTCCCATCTAAACTTTTCAGTTTCTTTGAGCTTTAGCAGCGGAGATAGAGGCTTAAGCTTTCCAGCCAAATTCGCAATAAACCTTCTCAAGAAATTAATCTTTCCAAGCAACATTTGAAGCTCCTTTTTATTTCTTGGCGAGGGTGCATCTATGATTGCCTTGGCCTTATTCTTATCCACCTCTATTCCTCTTTGATGAACCAAAAATCCTAAGAAATTACCTGCCCTTACTCCAAAGGCACATTTCTTCGGGTTCATCCTTAACTTGTGGGACCTCATCCTTCCTAGCACTTGTCTCAAATCTGCCAGGTGTTCTATATCGGTTTGAGATTTGACTACTACATCATCGATATAGACCTCTAAGTTATGACCGATGAGGTCGTGGAAGATAGCATTCATGGCTCTTTGGTATGTAGCCCCGGCATTTTTCAATCCGAAGGGCATGACTACATACTCAAAAGCTCCAATATGGCCAGGACATCTAAAGGCAGTTTTATGAATATCTGCTTCAGCCATTCTGATTTGATTATAACCAGCATTTCCATCCATGAAGGATAGAATCATATGATTGGCTGTTGCATCGATAGACATATCTGACATAGGCATCGGATAAAAATCTTTAGGAGTAGCATCATTAATATTTCTATAATCGACACAAACTCTTATTGCCTTAGTCAAAACCTTTATTACAGGTACAATATTAGCCAGCCATTCTACATATTTGGCTGGTCTAATAAACTTTGCCTTTAACAATTTCTTTATTTCTTCCTGGACTTTTTCTTCTATTTCCTTAGACATTCGTCTTGCTGCTTGCTGGACTGGCTTGTATCCTTCTTTGATTGGCATTCTGTGCTCCACCAAAGCTGGATCTAGACCTGGCATCTCATCATAATGCCATGCAAAGCAGTCCTTGAATTCTGTTAGCAGCTTGATCAGTTCTTCCCGATACTCACTGGACAACAGGGTACTGATTCGAATTGGCCTTGGATCATCTTCGGTCCCCAACTCAATGGTTTCTAAAGGATCCTGGACTTCCGGCAATGGTTGATCTGGTTCACTTGAAACAAACTCTGATATGTCAAAGCTTGGCTCAAGGTCATCAGGCCAATCCAAATCATAAGTATACTCAGCTGCCTGCGCTTCAGTCTCGATAGCTGATATGTCTAAGGCTTTCATGACATCTTCCGTGATTTCTGAGGCGCTAGCGTGATTTCCATCCTCTTCCTTGGATGAAATCCTTTTAAGTGCCCGCCTATCTTTTCCGTACTCTCCCAGCCTTTGGATCAGTGATCGGATAGCCATCACTCGATCTCTATTTTTGTTAGCTGTACCTATCATAAAGATCGGAGGCTAGGGATCAAGAATGGTCGGTCCCATTCTTCCAGGGTCATTGATACACCTGATTCCAAGAGCTTTCGGGCCGTCACCTGTGTAGGGCGGCCGTCTTTATCAGCTCCCGTGCATCGGTATGCCCCCATGTACGGATTATAGAAGTTTGCCTCTGAAATACTGGCTGTCGGGAAGACTGGCCGTGGGTCGGCCTGTACCAGCTCCCAGAACCCTTCCGAACCTTCTGAAGGTTCTTCATGGTAAATGGCAATCTGTTGGTGTAGTGTGGAAGGTATACATAAAGACTGATGTATCCAGTCTCTTCCTAGTAAAGCACTATACACAGAAGTACTCTCCACAACAAAGAAGACCACCATAATCTTCTTCGATCCCAAGTCAACCTCCAAGGGTGCAACACCATAGGTTTTGGTAATGCCCCCAGAGAAGTTAGACACCGAGCTTTCTGTAGGCATCAAATCTGCTTGGGTCAGATTTAGCCTTTTCAGCATTTTCACCGGCAGGACGTTGACTGAAGCCCCTCCATCTATCATCACCCTTGGAAAGGGAACTCCTTCCATATGAGCTGTTATATAGATGGGCCTCATATGCGCAGCCATTCGTTGATTTGGCCTTGCAAAAATCATCTGATCGTCATAAATCCGCCATGATTTGTTTAAGATTCCTTCCGAAGATTGAGGCTCACTACTCAAATCTTCTTCTTGCCCTTCAGACACAGTGATCAATGATATAGAAGGATCACTCGAGATATAGTCTCCCTTGAGTGTTCCCACCTGATCGGGTTCAGCATGGAAAACTGAAGAAAGGACAAAAACCATATTGATGACCAAATTAGGAGACTCATCATTGGTTTCACATTCTTTCTCACCTTCCCGATCCGCTTGTCTGGCCTCATTGTCAGCAGTTAAACTCCTCAGCCACTGTTCTGATTCCTCTTCTTCGATAGCCCTCTGAAAGGCTTCCTCGTTAGCTTGTACTGGAAGCATCTCGTCAGGATCGGAGCCATAGTCTAATAATTGTTCAGGTTCAGTAGTGACTTCATCAATCATATCTACTGACCCAAAATGGATTTCCACATCTATGGCTTTCGATTGTGAAGACTCTCCAGCCTTCACCTCCATCGGTTTCATCCCGATTGTGTCGACATGGATACCATTCACTGGTTTCTCATGCTCTGTCGGGTTGGATTTCTGCCCCTTAACAGGGACATAAGTTTGTACTACCCTTGCCTTCTGGGTAGTCACCACCTTGGCCTTGGCCTTCTGATCCGCTGTCGGTTTGGCCTTGGCTGTCGGAACCGTTGGCTTCGGTTTAACATTGGCCTGGCTGGTGGAGGCCTCTGAGGTATCGGTCTGGGACCGCATATGTGCTCCATACCTTCTCTGTATCTTCCTCTTAGCTGTTCTAGACAGCTCTTCTTCAGCCCGGCCGTTTTTTCCGGCCCTATACCATCTTCCATCCACCTCGACTAGCTTTTCCACCTTAGTCGGGATGGGAGTTTTCACTGCCTCCTTAGGGATTTTCACCCTTAGGATTTCTCTAGGGCGAGTGAGTCGTTCTTGGACTGGCCTTGGAACCCATCTTCTGGTTTCCGAGGTTGATGGTAGTCTGCTTGATGATTGGGGAACATCCTGTTGAGCTCTTCTTTTTATGCCCCCAATCCGCTCAAAGATGCTGCTCCGGGGAAGTGCTCCTCTAGGACTATATGGACCATAATTTCTAGCTGGACTCCTCATCTCCTTGAGTCTCAACCCTTCCTGTTTTCGAACCAGGTCCTGGTCTATTATTGACCCAGGAGCAGGAATCTGGAGTTCGCACTCGCATTTACACTTACTGCACAGCACAACTCCTCCCTTGATGAACGCCTTAGGTCTGTCGGGTTGAGATTCAATTCTCACATCCCGACTGGCGCTTGCAGAACTCTTACCCTTCCCAAGGTCCAAGGTTTCCTTCCTTTGGCCACTTCCTGGCCAATTCAAGTTTACCATGTTTACTGAAACCTCTGGAAAGGGCTCAGTTTCTATCATCATAGTGGCTTGGGGCTTCTCCAAGACCAACTTCCCCTTGTTGATCATCTCTTGGATCCAATCCCGGAACGACACGCAGTTCACGGTACTGTGATTCCAAGAGCCATGGGGCTTGCAATATTTCTTCCCTTTTAGTTCCTCCGGCTTGGGTATCCTTTTTGCTGGATCCAGCCTGATGCACCTATTCTTCACTAATTCGTCAAAGATCTCTGACGTTTTAGTAAGATCAAACGTATAGCTTTGGAACTTAGGGGGCTTGTTGGGAATATAGCCTCCCGCTTCTAAGGCAGCCCTTTGGTCTTTCACTGGTTTCACCAATCCTTTGATGATCATTGGGGTGGTTGGTGGAACCATCTCGACCGCAGAAATCTCCAACTCTTCAAAGACATCACCTGAACTATCGGGATGCTCAATGAATTCAAAATCCAGGTGATTTACAGCAGGTTTCCTGAAGAAGGGCACTTTGGAGGAGTGCTTGTGCTGGGACTCTTCTGCCAACAGCTTCTCATATTTAGTAGCAGCCACCACAATTTCCTGCAGGTCGTTGAACTTGACATCTCCAAACTTTTTACGCAGGGAGATTTTCAACGCCCTTTGAGCTATGACCACAGATTGGTCATTGCTGATGGGGAATTTACACTTCATCTTGGTCTGTTTGAACCTCATGACGAAGTCTTCCGTGGTTTCATGATCAGACTGTTTAACTTCCACCAGGTCATTAATTGTGACTTCTGGCTCCATCCTGTAAAATTGATCATGGAAGGCTGCTTCCATCTGGTCCCAACTTCGGATAGAATTGGGAGCCAAATGGGAATACCAATGCGACGCCATCCCAACTAATGAATTTCCGAATAAACGGAGCTTGAAGTTGGGATTATCTTCAAATGCCACGCATTGGTTGGAGTACTTCCTAATGTGCTCCAAAGATGATGCCGATGAATCTTCCCCATTGTAAGTAGGGAAGTTAGGAACCTTAAAGTTCATCGGGAAGGGGTTCAATTCGTCGATATAGGCCGGATACGGTTTCTGATATACCGGCCTTTGATTGGTGGCCACTTCTGGCCTGATACCCCTGAGAATTAGCCGTCTCAACTCGGCTATCTCGTTTCTCAACCCCGCATTCTCGCCTTCTTCAGGCAATAACACCAGGTCGGGATCTTCTTGTCCATAGTGGAGACCTCCCTGACTTCCATCCGAACTATGCTCAATGTCAGGATTTCTCCATGTATTGGGGTTAAAGCCTCCCCTTCCAGCCATATGTGGCTTTTGTGGTTGTGCTCTTCCCCATCCTGCTCTCTGAGTGAAAGCAGGTCTTCCCTTCTGAGGGAAACCGCCAGGAAATTTTTCAGGCTCCGTCTTCTTAGGAATGTATTTCCCCGGCTTTCCCTTCTGGGCTCCGCTAGTTGTGCCATCTACAGGATTCAGAAACAGGCTTTCCCCAGTTACCAGCGAAGTGTTGGGCATCTCCAACCTTTCCTCAGATGAAAGGTCCTGTGCCATCGGATTAGGGGTGACGAATCCCTTGCTACCTTCTTCCAACCTGCCCTTGAGAGGTAGACTCTCTGCTGGAAGTATGAATGGCTTGAACGACTCCATTCCGCCCAGGTTCAATACTGGCTTCTCAGACGATCCTTTCAATCCAGTCAATTGATTAGAAAGGACTGAAAAACCCTGGTCAATCTTGCTTTGGACATTGTTGGATGAAGTACACAGATTTCTGATATCTGTTCTGTTGTCCAAAGCAATTCTTTCCATGGTCTTCATCATCTGGATCATGGAGGACTGGAGTTCCTCCATGCTACTCTTGGGCGTCTGGCTGGAGGCTTGGGTCTCAGGTGAAGCCTGACCCAAGTCTGTCGGGTTAGACGTGGCGTCTTTTCCCGTCATTTGAAGCTGTATTTGGGACGATAAGCTTCTTCTGCTCTCTCCTTTATGCTTGGGCATAAACGTCAAGCAAAGGGTCCCACCGGGCGTGCCAAAAATATGTTCGCGCAGCCTTTTGCGGAGGTGCAGGCTCGGAATATATCGAGT
>JAEHOF010000021.1:0-198350 GCA_018257905.1 Gillenia trifoliata | reverse complement strand
ATATATTATTAATATTTTTTTTATAAAATAATAACCTTTTTCGACTGCGTTTCCCTCTCGGTAATATATATTTTTAACCAATACTTTTGCATCGGAAATATTTTTATTCACTTATTTCCGAGAAAATATTATATATTGCCCACAAAAACGTGTTGTCGGTAATACTAATTACGACGATGCAGCGCCCTCGTAAATACTGTTTCGTTGTTGCAAAAACATTTTCCAACAACATTTTTTGGTCGAAAATATGTCATCGCAAAAGCAAAAAATTTTGATCGAACAATATTTCCGACAAACTCCTAAATATTTGCGACCATAGTTATGGGTCGGAACAAAATTGAGATGGTCGTTTTGAAAATCAAATTCCGACAAACAAATAAGCAATACTGACGGTCCTTACTCATCGGAAATAGTACTATTTCCGACAGTTGGTCGGAAAAAAAGTATTTACGACAACACAATTACCGACGACTAGCGACGGCATGATGCTGTCGAAAAAGCTTATTTCCAACGGGAAATGGGTGTTTGCGACCAAATTCGGCCCTTGCTAATAGCATTCTGTTTTGTAGTGCTAGCAACAAAGTCCAAAAACTCCCATAATCTCCCTCTTTTAGTAACACAAGGGCTAGCATAGACAACAGTGAAAAGCCAAAGGATTCTATCAGCTCCTTTCACAATAGCAGAAATAGACTGGTCAGTGGTACCAGTTACTTCCACATTTAGATTTTTTGGTCAATGATGGATTCTCAAATTTGAATCTTCGTTCTTCCTCAACCCATTTTCATTGTTTTGGGATTACACAGACTTAAAAAATAAAAAATAAAAAATAAAAAAATGTATTTGCACTTAAGATGTCAAGTGTGGTGTATGTAGAAAATGTGGGGTGTATGTTGAGAAGAGTGCTACTCTCCTAAGGTCCTCATTTTGAGGACCTGCGAGGTCCTCTTTTATGTGAATGTTCGTGGCCTATTCATGTTTATGATTGGAATCGTTCATATCACTAATCACTATGTAAACATCATCTCTAAAAAATCAATTAAAACTAAGATCGTTTAGTCAATCAATTGTAGAAAATAGATAAACGGTTCACAAAATTTTACCGAATCCGTCCATCAGTTTTTATACAGTTCAATGACTAAACGATCTTAGTTTTAATTAATATTTTTGTAGAGATGATCTTTACATAGTGATTAATAATATGAACGGTTCCGATTATAAACACAAAAATTTTGTTAAGAGGACACAAAGGCTCAAATAAAAGAAGACCTCACAGATCTTCACAATGAGGACCTTAGGAGACCAAATATGATGTTGAGAGTGTGAGGGTATAATGGAAAAGTATATGGTGTATATTAAGATGAATTTTAATTCAAAAGACAAATGTGGGGTGTATTAAGTAAGTGAGGTGTGTTCAACAATATGTAGGGTGTTAATAAACTAACCCATTAAATTTCTTCAATAATATCATATCGATATTTCCTTAAAACTTTCCATGTTGAAATGATGAGTCAGCTGATATTTATTGTTCCAATTTTTCAAATTTTCCTTTATACATATTAAACCCTCATACAAATTCTCTTGTCAACCCATAATACTGCATGGTTTAATGTAATTTATGATGGTCAAATTAAAATCTTAGTAAAAATGGAAAGCAATTCGTGACACTAAATTACTCTTTCTTCATAAAGTATTGGTTATAAATAGAGGGATAATACTTGGGTACTCACTAGTGAGTACCCAAGTATTATCCTAAATAGAAAGCAATCTGTGACACTTAATTACTTTCTCTCCTAGCAAAATTTAGAATTTTCATCGTGACACTTAATTGTTGCATGGTTTAATGTCATTTATGTTGATCAAATTAAATTTTTGGTTAAAATGGGAACAAATTTGTGTCACTTAATTACTCTTTCTCATATCAAAAATTAGAATTTTCATTTGCGACACCTAATTGCTGAAAGGTTTAATATGTTACACCCCGTACCGGAGAATAATATTATTTTATTCCCGGAGGTGCAAAATGACGATTTTGCCCTTGGTTGACCTTTCGGTTGACTTTTGCGTCGTAACTCGTACGACGCATTCACTTGTATTTTCTCGACGTGCTCGTCGCTACGAACGCGTAGACGCGAGCGGGACGTCGTTCGGACTCCGAACGAATATTTTAAGGACGTTAATTTGTTTGACGTTCTGTTATTCGGATTGTATCTTATTTGGGCCTTGAAACCAGTAGATCTGTGGGCCCAGCCCACTATCTCAGCCTCTGTATCCTCACTCAATATCTCTGTCACTCACTGCCTCTCGACCTCACTCATTCCCTGCAATCACAGATTGCTAAATACACCCACCCGAGCTCCCTCAGACCAACTCCAGTGGCTTAGCCACCTTTCTCAGCAAATCGACCTCCCTCAACTCCAAACAAGGCCACTGCCTTGAACCCAGTCGAACGACCTGAGTCCAGAAACCCAGAAATGAAAACCCAGAACCTGTAAATTGATCTAGCCACCCACGTTGGCAGCCATCGAATCTGTGGCCACTTTCAAGCTCATTTTGACCCCAGTTCATCACAAACATCTTCAACCTCACCAATTCTGGTCCATACACATATCTAAATCCATTTACTGTTTTGTTGATAAAGAGGATATTACATGCACATATATATATTTTTTCCAAGTAAAAGGACCGGTTGATTGCTTCACTAAGAATTCACTTTTCACGGGCTTTCTAAAAGACTCACAGAGGCATTTTAGCTTTTCCTTCCCCTTAGCCACCATCATGAGATTTAGCTACACCCAAGAATCAAACTGTAACAAGCCACAGAATACTTCTGTCCAACGCTTCCACCACCTGGTCACCCGTGAATTGTTTTTAAGCATGCACATATATTCAAGGATTCAATCCTACATATGTTTTTTTTTTTAGCAAAAGAAATTCCACATTAAAATGTACATACGAGCAAGTGACAACAAACGTGTTCTTAGAACAACTCAAGAGACTACACATGTCAAAAAGAACATCACAATTCTACAATACAAACACATCAAAAATACAAGGTAAATGGGTAGCAAGGAGGGGCCTAGCGCCTAGAGCCTGGGGCAATTTTTTATTTTAATTAGATTTATTATGTAATATATAAATAATGTCTATTTCAAAAAGATAGAGTGCATAAATCTGTTTTCAAATAATGGCTTCTAGGAAACCTAATTCTTAAGGAATACTACACCAAAGAAAATTATAGAAAAACATTTTTTTCCTAATAAATAGCCATTAGGAAAACGTAATTTTTTTTTCTTTAATTCTGATGATTTGCAATAGTTGGCAAAGAAATCCTGGCTATGAGTTCCTCCAACAAACGCCGAAGCCTTTCTCATAGTCCTTTCCCCGCGAGTGCACAAACCATAAACACTACCACCTCTCATATCTCAACAAACTCTACCTAGAATCCGAGATTGAACAAACCATGATCCTTGACAAAAACCATGATCATGACCACAACCACAAAAGCCTCCCCACAAAGCGAGAGAGCCACCTCACAACCACAGAAATGTATACTTCTCGATCGATAAGAGAGCAACTACAACTAGAAACAAAGAGAAAAAAAAAGGAAGAGAGATCAAGAAGGATTGTTAGAAAATCAATAATGCCAAAGGCAGAGGTCAGATTTTTTCTTCTTGCTTTTCTAGTTAAGGAAAATCACTTAACCACATATGAGAATTACATATGGTTATTGGTTTCAGTTCAACCTGTTGTTTTTTTTTCAGAATTTTATTTTAATTTGTCGGGAAATTTGGTGAAACCTATGATTCTCTATTGATCTTCTCGTAGGTTTTTTTTTGAGGCATTATATTTTTTAGGTTTTTATCACAATTATCTTTTGAAATTCATATGACACAATCAATTTGGTCTCTACTATCTAATTGTTAAATTTTCTACACTTAGTTGATATAGTATTTGACATAGTGTGGGGCACAAGCAGCCAATGCATATGACGCCATATGAAGGATAAATCATTTATTTTTAAATTTAAAAACCATTAGAAATATAAAACAAATAAATCAGCATTTAACACAACACACCCCTCAACTATCTGCCATCTCATTTGGCCCCATCTGCCATCTGCCACACTCTGCAACCAGTCACCACTCCACCTCCACACCATCCACACTTGCAATGGATTGGTGCTTTAACAAGAAATTTTTCAGCGAGGAACCCATTTCACCGTAGAACACCAGCTTTGGTGAATTTTCTTCGAAGTTCTCGCAAAAGTGAGCTCATTTGATCTAAATTCTTGTCTAAAGCAGCGAGAAAATTAAATATTCGCGAGAAAATATTGCGTTGCTGTACATAATGCTAACGAGGAAATGTTCAATACCACTATAGGTTTGGCGGGAATTATTAAAGCCTTCCCACCAAATATTAGCAGAAAAATGTATAGCGAGAAAAAATAATTAGTCGTTCTTGACAATCTTTCCTCCAAAGTTATCAAAAAGCGGCGCCCTTTTATTGAACCAAATATTTCCTACCGGTCAGAAGACGGGGTCATGTAAGGGTTTTTCAGCGTGGAAAATAATTTCGTTGATAGCCCACTTGTTTAAGCCCAATTTTATTTTTGTGTTGAGTGGCAAACAGCGGCATTTTTAATAGCGACGACAATGACGTGTGAAATTCCAACAAAAGAAAAAAAATAACGAAAACTAATAAAAAGGACATAAAACTTTGAAACTTAAATTCAAAACACTTTAATAAACTTTTATTTAATGGTTAAGGCAAGTCCAACATCAAACCACCAAATAAAGTCGGCCCAAGCAAAGTAGCTTACTGAGTTTCCCCGATTCTGCCCCTTAATCGGAAACCTTGTCTGCTTATTTGGCATGTTTCCCTTCTTCCTTCTTCAATGACGCCTTCCAAATCGGCCATTCTCTTCGACCTCCCCGTCAGCTCGGCTTCGATACCCACCTCCGTACTGCCTCACCTACCTTACCCGCGCTGATCATCACTGCCTCTCCTCACCCGTCTCACACCGCCTTTGAAGAGCATCGCCGACCTCGCTCGTAGTCGAAAGGCTATCATTTTACGTAACTAAAAAGCAAGATCTTCATCCTCTATCAACTCGCCCAACCTTCTGCCCTCCTCCGTGACCGCACCACGCTATCTCATGCCGCTCACCCCGACGTCCTTAAGATTAACCTCACGATCTTCAAGATCGCCGATCTCTCCTTAATGAAGCAAGTTCACTTCACAAAAGTAAAGTGGACATCACTCTAGTTCATCTCGAGCTTTCCATTTGATTTTCTCGTATTCAATTTTTTGAAATTGGCTTATTTGAATCGATTTTAGTTACAGAGAAGGAAGAGAGAGTCTTCATCACACTCTACAGCAGAAATAAATATTAGCAACTCACGATCAAGTCCAAAGAAAGCAAAGGAGAGCACGATAATCAAATTGTGGAAGTTCATGGAATGTTCCATAGGTAAAACAATGAAAAATTAAAAGGAGTGGAGGTTCGAAATGTTATATATGTGAATTCTTGTTCATGACAAAGTGAATTTAGATCTGCACGCATGTATGGTTGAATGTTCAATTTAGAATATATCACTATCTCTGCTTATCAAGATTTACAAAGCACTTTGATTTTTTTAAATTTTTTCTCAAGCCAAGATATCATTCGATTCCTCCTGGCTCAAGTTTCCTATCGCATGTCATGCAATTCTCTTCGCTTTCAAAAATTGCATGTTGCTAGTTTAAGCTTCTCTATTCTCAATTTTGGTTTGTGGACTCAGAGCTGCTCTCTTTTTCGACTCGTGACGATTTCTCGATTGATATCGAAAAATGTATAAATTGACTTTGTGGTCGGTCTGAATTTCGTGCCGTATTTAATTGACGAGCTTATCTCCGATTTGGGCGCTTTTTCGAAGCAAAGAGCGTGAAGAAGCAATGAAGGAGGAGGAGAAGATTTGGCAGAGAGGTTGAGAAAATTGTCGTTATAAGCAGCATCTAGCGATGAGTGCACGCTTATCAAGATGAACTTACGATGAATAGAGACAAATTTCTACTTATAATTTTGATTTTCATGGAAAATAAGTTTAGTATAATCGCTTAAATGTTTCCTTTCTCGCTTACTCTGGCTACGTTTCCGCATATAATATATAGAAAGATATATGGTGAATATTAGTATATAATATGAGAAATTATAATGTTTTTTGTTTCATCAATCATGCCCCTAATTCAATTAAAATTATGGGATTTACTCGCTTGTGATTTGGAATGAAATCCTTCACCAGCTTGATCCGAAATTTTTAGTTTCAGAAGATGAAATGAAATCCTTCACCATCCTAGTTGTGATTCAACTACTTTCGCTTGTCGGTTTATTTTAGTTAACCCTTATCCAAAAGCTTGGTGGGTAATACAGAGCAAACATGCATGTGTTGCAATTGTCACTTGAAGAAAAAGGAACTTTTTTACTGTCTTTTTTGATTGCTTGGAAAAGGGGTTCTCTTAATTCTCGCATTTTGGATACAAGGTCCTTCCGATTCCTTTCTTCTCTCGTGAAGACTAATTTTGGGTACTTCTTTTGTTATTTTGCTTAAATTTGTTCTAACATGCAACTATTAGTCCATTGGTGCTTTGAAATTTGAGAATCATAATATTACACTTTTCTTCCATTGTTGCTTTATACTTTTTCTTCAAATTGTGTTCATCTTTAAATCAAGCTTGATGTTCTAATTTTAGGCCCTTTTTCTTTTCAAATTTCGATTCACAATGCTTCCATAGCTCCTCTCCTCAAAACAGCCTTTCTAATTGTGCATTATATCTCTCAGACTTTTTTGTTCCGGAACAGAAATGGCTAGAATTCATCTTCTTGATATGGCTTCTTCTCTCATGTTTCGCATGGCTATAGCATAAGCAGATCACATTAGATATGAAGACCCGAAGATGCACCGCCAATACTCAATCAAGGATCTATTGGGAAATGATGATCGCTTGGAGGAAAAGATTGGCCAAATGGTGCAGTATAGACCTCTGTTGCTTCACTTTAAGGTGATGAAGAAATACTTATTGGTAAACACGCTTCTTCTTTCTGCCTTGCTCCTGCGGTAGGGCGGTCAGCACGTGGTTCTGAGGCGTATGTTGACGGGAGGTGAAGAGCTTGAATAAATGGTCTTATATGGCATACACCTTTAGAAATAGTTACATATATATATAAAATAGTTATGTGTATTTGTTGAATTTCTTTTCATTTTTGAATTATGGAATTAGACCAAAACAATCAAAATCCCCGCTCCAATGCTAATACTTTTACTTCATTTGCATTTGTAATTTGATCTAAGATTTTAAAACAATCGAGATTTATTTTTGGAAATAGTTGGTGTGTATATATATATATATAGTTATGTATTTGTTGATTTTTTTTTTTAATTTTTAGAATTTCTGGCAACTTCCAATTTCATCTCCGAATAGTGATATCATTCCTTGCAGTAAAATAACACACTCATTTCCCCAAAAATATTTCTAGAAACCTGACTATTTCTAGAAACTATGATTAATTATTGAAAGAAACAATGACACTATTTCTAACAAATGACACTATTTTGAGAACTTAATTACTTAGAAATAGTGACACTATTTTTAAAAAAAGTGACTATTTCTAAAAATAATGTCCAAACAATAACTTATAATAAAAAAAAATTAAGAGTGCCACTGTATTTGATATAGATTTAGGACCCAAAATAAACAAAAATCCACCACAATGCTAATACACAATAATTTGCATTTGTAGTTTGAATGGCTGCTTATATAAAAATGGTATATACTTTCTAGAATAAAAGAATATACAAATAGTTAGCGTATTTGTTTGCACTTTTAATTTTTAAAATTCTCAGATTTGAAATAGACTGTAAAACAAAATTAAAATTCACCCACTAATACACAATCATTTGCATTTGTAGTTTGATGATGAAGATTTTGTGAAAAGTCAACATATATTTTTAGAAATAGTTGATACATATATATATATATATATAGTTGCATTTGCTGAATTTTTTTATTTTTGATTTTGCTGTTAAATTAGGACCTAAAATAAATCAAATTAATTCTCAATGTTAATACACAATCATTTGCTTTGTATGGATAGAAGAAATTTAGAAACAATGGGTATATATTTTTAAAAATAGATGTATATTATATATATATATATATATATATACAAAATAGGCTGTACAACATCATTTCCATTCCTCCTTCATTATTGAGCCTCCAAAATTTGAACAACATCATCGGATGTTATCTCACTTACTTCTCCACCTTAAACTTCTGGAATTTCTTTCACTTCATGTTGTAGCATTGAATTACTTTCTCTTCAAGTCCACATTCCGATTTCTTCTTCCTCATTGGTGCTCATCAACCTATCCAATAAGAAAGCTTTATAAAACTCCAAATGGTGTTTAGCCAACTCCTCGACAACTTCTTTACACAAGTGTAGGCACATATGTGTGCATTTGCATTTGAAAACTCATCATGTTGCACTTGAATGACACGTAGCCTCCAACATTCTAGACTTTTGTTTCCAATAGTTTTTTTCGCACACATTTTGTATCTCAATTTCTTTTGTGCAACTTCTAGGTTGGTTGATTTTGGATATTCTCCCTTGCATATCCACTAATAAACATTGTTTAAAAAATTAGTGGCTATCTAAAATTATAGAAATATTACAAAGATGAAAGTTATATAAATTGTGGCAAGAGTGTAGTTGTATAATAGTGATAGTGGTTGTGTGGAATTCTAAAAAATAGTGAAGTTCTAGACATATGTGAAATTAAATAGTGTAAAGTTCTAAAATTGTGGCAATGTGCGCTTTATGAATATGATGCTGTGTGAAGTTCTAGAAATAAGTACGTGATAATTGTAAGTTATAGAAATAGTCGATGTATGAAGCTTAGAAATAGTTGATGGTGTAGTTTTGTAATTGATGTGTGTAGTTCTAGAAATAGTGTGAAATTCTAAAAAATAGTGGCAATGTGTGCAAACTTCTTTTATAAATAGGCGTTGGTCGTATGGAAGTTCTAAAATAAGCTGGATGTATAATTGTAAATAGTGGCTATATGAAGCTCTAGAAATAGTGTGAAATCTAGAAATATGTGAAGTTCTTAAAATTGTGGCAATGTACGCTTAATGAATAGTGACAAGTATAAAGGAAGCTTTTGAAATAGTACTGCATAATTGCAAGTTTTAAAAATAGTAGGTGTATGAAGCTCTAGAAATATGAAATTTAGAAATATAGAAGCCTAAAAATTGTATAATGCGCTTTATAAATATGACAAGGTCGCAAAGTTCTAGAAATAGTATTGCAGATAATTGTAAATAAGGCTATATGAAGTTCTAGAAATAGTGAAGTTCTAGAAATAGAGAGGCAAAGCGGTTCTAGAAATAGTGGAAATTCCGTAAATAGGGGTGAAGTTCTAAAAATTGTGCCAATGTGCGCTTATAAATAGTATGTGGTCGTGTGTTTCCAGAAATAGTGGTTGTATAATTTGTAAGTTATAGAAATAGTTGATTATGTTCTAGAAATAGTTGATATGAAGTTCTAGAAATAGTTGATGTATGAAGTTCTAGAAATAGTTAATGTATGGCAAACAATCAATTTTAATTAAAACAAAATTGGACAAAGGTTTGATACCCATTCTATAATTTTAAAAAATTGAACAAAGGGGCTTTGATATGCATGCAAGAATCGACCAACAATTGGACACAATTGTTACACGAAATCATAAATCAAAAAATCGAATACCAAATATTCGTAATCGAATCATCAAATATTCATTAAGAATTCTAACAAAATTCTAGGCTTCAAATTAGTTTCGGCTATTAATGTAGTAAGAAAATTACGGATTTGTACCTTGAATTTATGGGTTTACATGGATTTGTTGGAAGAAGAACAACAAAAATCTGGGTTTTGTTTTCTTCGGTTTTGCTTTGGCGGATTTGTTGGGAAGAAATAGGTAATAAGAAAAACTGGCTTTGCTTTTTGGTTTTTGCTTTACGATTTGTTGAACAAGAATGAAATCGCCTTGTTTTTGGTTGTATTTGCTCGATTATTGGCGATTTTACTTGTTTGGTAAGCTAAGATGAAGAAATTAAGCCATTTAACAATGAGGATTTTGCAAAAGAGAGTAGCAATTTGGCCTGCGTGAGAATGATGAACGTGGGAATCTAAACCGCAGGGCCGCTTAAAAGTTATTTGGAATGGATGCAATTTCGTAAATAATGGGATTTTATTTTAACTAGAGGTTTGTTAACTTCCATTGTAGTGTTGGTTGCATATTAACAGCCTTATTTTTTATTTTGTCATGCATTGTAACACAAAGCACAAAGAGGTTGTTTTTGGTTAAAAACGCTTAAAATTCAGTCTCAAAGTTCTCCATTTGAAGTCTTTTTTCGCTTCCATCTTCCGCCTCCTTTATTCCAAAATCAAGAGGTGGGTATGGGTCATAGGTATGTAGTAATTGTTTGCTACAAGGTCGGTGATTTGAAATTGTGCTGCACGATGATTGTAGTTTTAAATACTTCGTTATATATAGCGAAACCGAAAGATGAAACCAAATATTTACAGATATTTACATATATAATAAAACGTTAAAAAGATGGAGACCGGGGCCATTATATATTAGCAAAAGCACTAAACATGATATCGAAAAGCCGTTTGTGTTTTGCGTGAACTTTCACTTCTGTTTTTCCGCTTCTCTCGTCGCAGAATGCAAGGATGACATTATTATGAGATATGTAAAGGTCAAGATAGTAAAAGCGAAAAAGGCGTGGTAATCGCAGCAAAACAGATGCAACAATGCAGCAAAATGGCATCCAACGAAATATGTGGTATAATTATGGTGTAGTCCGTTTGATTTTGCTGCGAAATAATCGGATACTGACGCAGCAAATATTTCATGCAAAGTGTTCGCTTTTTAATCTTGCGCGAAAAATATAATCCATATTTACAATTGTTTTGTGTTAGGCCTACCGAATCAATAAAATCAATGAAATGAAAGATTGAGTTCTAAAAACACCTCCATTGAAGCCGTGAAAACTTTTTCATCACCGAAATGCGAACAATAGCGTACACTCGACTCAGCGGCGTGACAATAAACACAATATAATAAACCCTGCTAAATCGTAACCAATTTAAAAATCGGTAGAGCCAGTCTCAAAATTAGCTGATTGGGGACAGCTGTGATCAGAACAAAGTGAAACAAAATATAAATACATGCAGCCCAAATTTCTGTGCTGACACCAGATCTGGGTAATGCAAAGCCATTACAGTAAAAGGTAAAAACCAAAATCGAGAAGTTAATAAAATCGAACTTTGAGAGCTTAAATAAATCAATAAAATAGTCGAAAATTAATGTTAAAATAAAGAGACGAAACAATAAGCATAATAAAATATATTATCAGCAGATCTAAATTCCTAGACTAAGACGATTCAATGCGATGCAGTTATTGTGCAAACTCAAATCGAGAAGCAATAAAGATCCCGAATCCTCGACAATAAAATAGCTGAAAATTATCAACAAACTTAAAATAGCACTAAAAAATTTGTAGTCCCTTCTAATCGAAATTCACGTATGTCAAAATAAAGCTGCGGGCTCGGATTTGATCGTTTCGGGCCATCAATTCTCGATCAAACAACTTACTGTGGGATCGATCGAGGCCAATACCTTAGCAAAAATCAAATTTGGAAAACTTTTCTTCTTCCTTCACCAATACCATGAGAAAACAAAGATTCCATAATCAACAGGCTGATTGCCGAGATGAGAGTGGCTTCCGACAAGGACGTTTTGACATGTTAGCACAACAAAAAGCCTTCTCATTTGACTTAAAATGGGAGCAGCAAATAGTGGTACGAAACGTACGAAGATGTAACAAATAATGCAAAACACATACCATTTTTATAAATACCAACCTAAATGTCGGCAGATATCAATCTCCAACATAGCACAGTAAAAACCACGCTGTAACGAAGCAAGGAAGAAGTGAAGCAGAAGTCGGGCGGCAGCTCACCAAAGAAGAAGAAGAAATGGCATGCGCGTCGCCATGCAGAGACCAACAACGGAAGAAATAAAATGCGCCAGTCGGCTGCTTTACCTTTTGATATTTTTCTTAAACTTGAACTAGCTGCGCCTAAAAACTATTTATGAATTGCAACATGAAGTAGTTAGTGTGCACCATTTTGATGCCGTTTTAGTTAAACGATAAAAAGTTCTAAATATAGGCAATTATTTTACATGATGTGGAAATTTTACAATTTCCATTTGCAAAGCGAAACGAACGCTTTGCAAGTTTCATATCATCATTCAAGCCAATTTGTCGCGCTTCCAGTGTCGCCTTCGCCAACCCATCTCTTCCTCCCCAGATCTTCTTCCACCTTTCCACATCGTGCTGCCCGCTAAGCCTTCTGGAAACCAAACCAGCAAAACTACTCGGAAATTTTTAGCTCACTCCATTAAACAAAATCGTTCAATTAGAAAACAGGCCCATTCAAAAACAAAACAGTATTTCCTGTTAACATAAAATTCAATAAAATGAAAGCTAAGATTCTGGAGCTTAGCATAAATGAGTTTGACATATAATTAAAGGCACATGAGCTTAATATATATATGTATATCAATTTCCTTTCAGATTTTCTTGAAATCTTATTCTTTCCCTTTGCAACAAAGAGATTTTTAATATCGCACATTTTTGAATATGATTAGTTTCGCGGAGAACTTAAAATTCTATATATAGATAACATTTTTGTGTTAAAGCTTATAATGATCAGATAGTCAAATTAAAATATTCACAAGCACTGCGCTTCTATTATACCAAAACCCTGAATTGGCTGGTCGCCATATGCATTTTGATGACGCGCTTTTAGGTTATCGGCAAAACCAATACGTTCTACAGCACGCCGGCCTTCCAGCATTAACAAATGAAGACGGAGAGATTTGAGAGTCGATAACAGCTAAAACATAAATGGAGCACATCCTCGAGGACGATGTCACGCCGTAGGCGAGGTTATGTCGAGATAATAAAGCGCTCATCTTGAGAAAGACGGTATTTATCTTCGCTTAGATTTTTTGACGGTCATAGAATTTTTTAAATAGTAATTCGGATCATCGATTGCTGGCAAACAACTGGCGATATCGTCATTTTCACTTAATTTTTTGCTGGTCCTGCTTATATTTCTGAGTTCGAATGTTTAGAAATAAGACAGTTATGTAGATTTGTTACGAGGTAATATAGAAAAACCATGATATGACGAACATTACGTTATCCATGATTACAATATTCATATGGGCGAGATCTGCTGTAAAAATAAGATACGAACAGTAATCGCTAACTATACTCACCGTATTATAGAAATGAAAATGTAGTCCTATTAGCTTTCTTTTGCTTTTCATACCCCCATGGAATCAATGAATAATTGAAAATGAAATTAAGAATAAACCCGCTTAGAAAGTTGATCAAAACAAACAAAACTCTATTTTTTCGTGCTTAGCTTAGCCGACCTTATTAATCGTACGAAATTGCTCCAGTGTAGTAAATGAAGAACTCCATTTAAATAAATACTGGAAGTGATTGACTATTTAACTAAATTAATCGTAAAACATAATTAATAACAACCTAGAAATATCCAACATACCAAATCTCAACAAACTCACTTGGGTAGCATATTCACCCTGGCCTATTCGCTTAATGCTAAAAGAATTTATCGATGACATATCGGTCTAAGACAATAAAGACTCAAGAATTATGAACAATGCCAGCTATCATAAAGCATCATGCAGCGCCAATTAGGTGCATTGTATTTAACGAGGGACTAGAAACAGCGTGGCATCGTTCATATTCGTAGTGTAATATGAAAACGTACGGTGCACACTTGGTGTGTACCCAGCCAGATGCATGTGAGGATCAAGACAGCATCATTTTTGTGTTGCTAATTCAAATCGTTCATTATAGCTTATCATTCATTCTCATTATATTTATCAAAATATTCATCAACATGAATTCGCCATGCCATTACTCGCCGAGGAATTCCGCTAAACTCCGAGCAAGTACTTCAGTCAGAAGCTTGTCTCTTCGGCGAATACGCCGAGCAGATGTAGTCTGGCTTCAGCAGCCATTTTCATTCCGCATATGACCATCAAAATGGTGGCCGTGTCAAATATTAACAAGATATCACGCATCGAGAAGGGTGCTGCGCCATTGTGGCCTGACGTTGATATTCCGCAAAGCCATAAACCAGCGAGGTGAAGTCGCGTTCATCACAAAATCCGAAAAATTAAAATTTCCCAACTGTTCGTTCTGTTCTTCCGCTTTTCCCATCTAGCATGCATACAAAGTAAATTAGAATTCCAAACCGAAAGTGAGCAGGAGGAAGTTCAGACTATCATTTTTGCTTGTCGGCAGTTCAATTCTTCGAGATTGAGTCGAATCGCAGAAACGCCGCCAACGCCGGGTCATACTGGGTTTCCATCTGCGATTAATCAGCCGCAACGAGTAACATAACAGCAGAGTACAATATCTAATTATAACTTGCATCGTCAGAGCACAATCTAATCGAGTTAATGCAATGGAAAAACATGAACCGACGTTATTGATTAAAACTGCAGGAGTTAGTGAGGAAAGAGCAGCCGTTGTGAGTTTGGTTTCCTACCAAAGAAGAAACAGCGGACGGTAAGCGAGAAACACATGACGCTTCAGCCATTTAGTCTCATCGCCGCATTTTTCAGCAACGCCGTTGCGTCAGCCGCTTTCCAGGTCGCTTTTGAATAAGACTGAACTTAGCTTCATATAACAGGTAATGCGTGTGCGCGAACGGTGGCGGCGTGGGGCCTAGAATTGAAGACGCCAGCACAGAGATCGGGGAAGAGAAGTGCGGCCGTGAGTACAGCGAGCCTGTTTTCAGTTTAGCACAGTAGGCGTCCGGTTTGATAGAGAAACAGGCAGTTATCGGTACTTGTTAAGCTTTTCTTCTCAGTCTTACTAAATACTTTCTCAGTTGTTGATTGCCTGTGGTAGCTTTAAAGGGATTGCCCTGGTTATCCACTCATTTATCACATACCTAGCTGCCTAACATTTTGGGGAGGCCACAGCATTGGGAAGCCACGGTCTCGCCCAGCGAGGGAGGAGGTAGGAGGGCGATCGGTAAACACATAGAGTCCCAACATAGGCTATCAGCCATCTCCAAATTTTAGATTCAGATCTCTTTTTGGTATCTCCTTATAATAGTTGCTTTTTTGCTTATATCAGGTGTTGCAGTGTGCCACGTTTTCACGATATGAATTCCAATAGTTCTTGCATCGCAAAGCAGTAATTCTTCTTATTTCTTTGCTGGTAAAATATTTGTTGGTTCAGTTACTTAGAATAAAAGTTTGCTTGGATTTGCTTTAAGCGTCTTTTATAATTGTTTATAGAATGAGCTTGGCTTATTACCATGAGTTATAGTCACAGCGTTATTTATTGCCGCCGGCTCATACTGATTGTCGCCGGCAGCATTCTATCCTAAGGAACAGGTAATTTTATGGGCAATTTAAAGGCTAAGAGAGCAATGTATAGAGAATCCAAATAATAACTGATTACTTCAACAATAAATAACATACAAGTGACCTATGCCTATGAACACAATAAAGGATTCCAAAACATATCATTCTATAAAACGAATTATAAAGGCCTTAGGCAAATCCAAATAAGGCTTTTGGTTCTAAGTATTAACTGAACCAACAAATATTTTACCAAAAAAAGAAAAAGAAATAAGAGAACTTACTTCCTTGCTTTCCATGAAGCACAGATGCAAAAAAAAATTTAATTAGATTCATATATCATTGATAATGGGTAAAAAGATAACAGCACAGTATAAAGCTAAAAGAAAACAACTAATTTAAAGTACAAAAAGTTACGAGGAAATTAGACTAAGGGCTGCTTGGAGCTGAAACATTAGTACAAATGTTGGGATCAAGCACGTTAAGTTGGTGTTACTTGGATGCTCACACCGATCTCACCCCTTCTCCCCTCTCTCCTCCCTCTCCTCCCTCCTTTTAACGGTGAGATCAGGTGTGAGCATTCACTGCTTATGAGAGCACCGTAGCCTACCCCAAAATGTTAGGTGTTGCAGTAGATACATGGGATTATTAAACAATGAATTGGATGCATACATTTGAGACCAAATCCTTTTTAAAAACACCACACAGACAATCAACAATTTGAGAGAGAGATGACTGTGAGATTGGAGGAGAGAGAGAGAAAAACCTACAAAGATACCCATTAGCTTAGCTTCTCTCAACCTCCAGCTATCGATCTCTATCAAAACCCTAGAAATGGACACCTATACCCCTAATCTCAAAAAACCCAGAAACCAATTCACAAAGGAACAAAACTCACTTGCCATTGTACTCTTTCCACAGCCGCACTTCCTCCCTTCGCAACCACCTCCCTCTCACTTTCTCTCCGTCTACAATTTGTCGCCTACAATTCTCTTCCTCTCAATTCTAAACCCCACCACCACCATTCACTTACTACACACATTATATATTATATATTCAAAAACCAAAGTTCCTGGTCTTCTGTGAGTTATCGCCCAAAGCCGTTTTTTAGGCTTGGCTTGCTGTCGTTTATGGAAAAATGTGAGAGCGAAAATACTCGACGCCCTGGGCCTTGAAGTCAGCATGTTGTTTTGTTTCTTCGTTGTTGGTTTCCTCGCCCCGACACTGCACTCCTCGTTTTCTTCTCTTTACCGGTGGAGCTCACTGGAGCGCCTGAAGCCAACCTTCCTTTCCACCGTAATAACCTCTCTCTTCCTTATCCCTTCTCCCTTCCTTCTTCTTCTTCTTACCGCTTTGAACCAATAGCGTGAGTTTTTAAATCTGTTTTTTTTCATTTACTCCAGGTCAGCTGGAATTGGGATATCTCGTTGACATTTTGCGCTTGAGGTCGTTATAGATTCGCGGTTTTATGCCCTCTTCAATTTATTACTATGGGTATACGTTAAAACCCGCACGAAGATGGAAGCCCATATGTTGACGCGCTTTTCCTCATGAACCCTCGACAACAACTTGGCCCGACTGGACTCGACCCAAGAGATAAATGATCGCCTCTTCGCGGGCTTTCCTCCCAAACAGAAGTGCTTCTCTACAATTTAAACTTTCAGTTTTAGGATCGATTCTAGATTTCATTTTAACCCGCTTATGTATGCATGTCGATTCTAGATGGGAAAAATGTTTGAAGAACCAAATTTAAAGAATGTTTGCCTAATTTTAGTTAGTGGGCATTGTGGGGTGTATTTTAATTTTTTCGGATTTTTTGCATGATGGAGACATAGCACCCACTCCGCTTCTCATCCTCCTTGGTTTATGCAATGCACTGCTTAACACTACTGTAAAAACTCATTTTCTCAAAGGCCCTGCATATTACAATAAGGTTTTTATGCACCCATTCGCCTCTGTTGACACATCAGTAATAATTTGACTTACATGAAGCCTCACATTTTGTGTGTCATGTATGCGTATAAGTGAAAGCTACCAAGCAATTGAATTACATCCTACCCTACCGTATTCATGTCCGAAGTTTTGTATGTGGAATTCCTAGATGGAGTGGGCATTTGTTTGTGAGTTTGTAAGATGAGTGATAAATATAACGACTCTCAAACAGTAGAGTGGTAATTCTAAATTTTGAAGATGATTGATAATTATGATTTTGATAAATATAATGAGAGAATGAATGATAAATATAATGAATTTTGATTTGAATTGCTAACAAAATGATGCTATTTGTCTGGTCATCCCTTAATCACATGCATCTTTTAGGGCTCGATTGCACAACCCAATTGTAAGTCTTTATTACTACACCATTGTTTTTCACATATTGTATTCCCCCTACAAATATGGTTTGATTCAGACACTTATTCCTAAAATCCCTTCGTCATTTAATTAGCTACTTTCCCTAATTAACCGGCTACAGATTACATGATAGTAGCATTGTTCATAATTCTTAGTCTTTGTATCTTAGTTATGACAGGCCATCGATTATTGGATTCTTTTGCTACCCTGCCGGGAATGGTAAGTTGTAAGCCAATGCTACAAGTGGGTTTTTGGTAAATTGGTTTATGTTTGGATGGCTTTTCTAGGTTGTTATTAATTTTATGTTTTCTGATTGAATTTGTTTTGATTCAATGTAGTTGGAAACCACAAGTGAGTTTGTTTTGTTTTTTGGGGCTGTTCTACTTTTCATTTCCTCGATTGAATTTATGCTTGATTCAATGGGGTTAGTGAGCTGAGTCCAGTGAAGTGGGTTTGTTTTGGTTTTTGACGGCTTTTTCTGAGGTTGTTCTTAATTTATTTTTCTAATTGAATTTATTTGATTCCATGGGAATAAAAGAGCAAACTGAAAGATGGGTAGTTTCTTTTGCTTTTGCTTTTCATAACTCTTTCTCGTAAGAAAATGGATTAACAAAGACTGCTTATTTTCCTCGCCTCATTTCATTATCTTATTTTTGTAAAATCACAACAAGAATAGATTGTAAATCAAAGCTGACACAAGTATGAAAAAGTGTTAATCCTAGTCTCAAGACAAATGAATTTATCATGGCTTGCCATAATATTTACCCTCTCATGCTTATTCTACACCAATTTTCTAGATTTCTAAACAATTGAATAGGAAATCTATAAACAAGAAAGGTTTCAAGTGGAAGATCATGATATGGTTATATATGATATTGTTTATTACTAATTTTGGTACACGAAGTTAGCTAATTCTTTACATCTAAAAATCTTAACTCTAGAAGACTTCATCATATCTTTTTCAAATGGCCAAAAAACTTTGTATTGTATGACATGCTTATAGGTTTGTATTGACGTATACGTAGGGATGGTTATCATTTTTATGTTTCTCATTTTATTAAAATCTCAAATCTCCTCAATAACTCATTTAGCATTACTTGATATTTTGAAGTTGAATTTCATTAGCACTTTTGATTTTGTAGAGCAATATTGACAATTTAGAACCTAAAAACCATCACACCAAAATTAAAGCAAGTGACAGCCTGTCTGAAAGCTTGACATAATTCAAGTTTTGCATATTAGAGCACAATTTGTCGTAGGTGCAGTGGACCCGAGATCACATTTATCCCATTGATAAGAAACTGGCCTGAAGTTTGAAAAATGTGTCATCACCCATTATATACTAGAATTTTAAGTTTACAATACACCAAGCTCATGTAGTATGTGATGCACTGAATAATAAAAATATTCAAAATGTCCATGTTTAAAAATCTCCTGTTTGCAAAGGAAGAATTCGCTTTCAAAAATAAAACATGAGAAAACTGAATAATATGCACCATACTCTATAACCAAACTCTATGTGCACTTTAATAATTATATGTCAAACTCATTTATACTAAACTCCTTATGCTCCTTAAATCTTAAACTTATTTTTCTTATTGATTTTATGTAATTTAATTGGGGTAAAGACGTTTTTGTTTTGGTTTTTGGATGGTTTTTTTGGGTTGTTTTTAATTTTATGTTTCTAATTGAATTTGATTTTGCTTAATGGAGTTAATGAGCCAAAATTCTGCTGGATTTTGCTTGTTTGGTTTTTAGAGGCCAAATTGAAATTTTGCATGGTGGGAAGGTGGAGACAGAGATCTTAGGAGTAAGGAGATGTGGCTACAGGAGGGACAGGTAGATTGGCACACAAAGAATGTAACGATGATATAGAGGAAACTAAAAAAATGCTGTAGACCCTACTCTTGGACACTTATTTGTTCTTTTTTAAATAGAGTTGTAAAAATTTCACATGTATGTAAATAGTATTGCCACGCTCCAGATATATTTAGGAACTTTTTTACTTTATACGGCTTTTAAACCTCAGAGTATCGCTGGGTGGACACTTTTGCTAAACTAAATGAAGCAAAGTTACTGTTCATTAAATCGCTTAGACTGGCTTCAGCTTCCAAGCCGCTTAAGAAATTATGAGAGCAATGCTTGGCTCCTACTAATGAAGCCGCATGTTGTTTTTGTTGCTGTTGCCGCCGACGTACCGCACTCCTTTGCTTGGCCGTGGAGCCCCGCTTTGACACCACACAACGTTTTTCCTTTCCACCCCGCAGAACAACTCCCCTTCCTTCTTCCTTATTCTCTTTCTACCTGCTTTCGATCCAACAAATGAGTTTTTAATCGTTTTTTTTCATTTACTGGTGCCATGTTGAATTCTGTTGATATCCATACATTTGGCATTGGGGGTCATAATCTCTAAATAAAGTTGTACCGATTTTCTGTTATTTCATTAATTTAGGCTTTGCATCTTCACTTTGATTTCAATTCTTTTCGCTTACTTCCTTTATCATCGTTGTCTTGGGAAGTGAGAAGGCAACTTTTGCAGCTGTTTTTGCCGCTCAAAGTCGCCACACTTTTGTGAGAAGAATGTCCAGCCTCTCCCAACTGCACCTTTTAGCCCTCAAATTTGATTTTGCTTGATTTGGGCTTTCGTCGTGTTTTGTTTTTCTCATGGATGGTAATCCAATTGAAGGAGGAGAAAAATTGGATTTTCAAATTTGATTTTCCGGATTTTCGTGATAAGAAATAAATTTCCGATCAATTCTACACAATCAATCATACTTCTGTTGTTTGATCCGAAAAATTGAGCACCCGTAATGCATAAACCAGTGCTTCCAACTTTTAATTTTGTTTCTCCAGGATTTATAATTCTTTGATTCCCAGCTTAAGAAGTATTCACAGGGTTTATAAATTTTTAGTGCTTATTTTTTAAGAGTTTGATTACATTAATTTTTCAGCTATTTTTATTTGATTTTTTTAAATATAGAGTTTCTGATCTTCATTTTATTAACTTCTCTGCTTTGGTTTTTTTTCCTTTTCTCGTGTAGCTTTTGCATGATTAGATCCCAATTTATTTTAAGATTCGCTTTTTTAGGAATTTAGATCTTTCGCGTGTAATATATATTTCTATTGCTCTTGTTTCCTCGTTTTTAATCTCTTTTATTTTAAGAGTTTGATTACATTAATTTTTTTCAAATATTTTTATTCGTATTTTTTTATTTTAAATATAAAGCTCTCTTAATCTTCTGGCCTTGTCAACTTCTCGCTTTTGGTTTTTTTTTTTTTACCTTTTCCTTGTGTGTAGCTTTGCATGCATTGATCTCGCAATTTATTTTAAGATTCGCTTTTTTAGGAATTTAGACCGTATGTAACATATATTTTTGTTTCACTTTGTTTCGTTTTTGTCTCTCGCAACCCGTTCCTTTTGATATATTTGGTTTTGTAGATCTGTCTCGCCTTTAAATTAGTTTATACTGGCTTGTGGTTTGTGTGTAATTGTGTTTATTTGTGCATACTTTAGTCGAAAGGTACAATTCCTCCTATTTCGATTTGCGCTTATTCAAGCGTGATTCTGAAAAAAAAGTTTTACAAATTCAATGGGATTTAATACATCATTTTATTTCATTTTGTTTTAGAACTCAATCTTTCATTTCATTTGATTTTATTGATTCCAGAAAATTAGGCCAATACAAACTCAAGTATAAAATATGAGATTATCATATTTTTTTCCTTTGCCAAAAGATTTAAAAAAAAATTGTTTAGAATCTCTTAATATAGCAAAAAGAAATATTTTACTTTGCATTAGTATCCATTATTTCACCTTAAAATCAAACACTAAGTTTACACACTAACACTATCAACTATATATTTCATTCTGATGCCTCGCCTGGAGCTTTTGCCGCCATTCTGCTTCATCTTATTTTGCTACAATTGTACCTTCCTTTTTTTCCCTTTCTGGGTTGTAATCGCTTTGGCATATCTCTTTAATAATGTCCTCATCACGCTTGAATTATTTGCATTCCTACAAGACAGGGAAATGAAGGAAAAACAAAAACAAGAGTGAAAGTTCACACAAGACTACCAAAGAGCTAGCAAGCTCGATATCCCGCTACAAAAAATGTTTAACAACTTTTGTAAATATGTAAATATTTGGTCTCCATCTTTTGCAGACATGTATATGTAAATATCATTTATATGTAAATATTTGGTTTCTATCTTTTGCAGACATATATATGTAAGTATTTGCTTAAAACTACAATCATCATGCAACTATTTTTACAACACAATTTCAAATCCCACAGCAACGCGCGGGCTCAAAACCCTAGTACATACCTATGACCCATACCCACCTCTTGATTTTGGAATAAAGAGAGACAGAAGATAGACGAAAAAAAAAAAAGAGCTCAAATGGGAACTTTAATGAAAAAGACAATTTTAAACGTTTTTTTAACCAAAAACACCCTAATAATTTTTATTAATAAAAAGGGCAAAAACTTTAATCAAAAGGACAAAGTTTTAGTAAAACAGGCCAAAAAAAATTAAAAATGCATGGGCTTGATTCGAAGCCCAACAACCAAATCTAAATTTGTTCCAACCCATACCCCTAATGGAAGTTAACAAACCTCCGTTAAAATAAAATCCCATTATTTACGAAATTGCCATCCATTCCAAATAACTTTTAAACAGCCCTCTGGTTAGATTCCACGTTCATCATTCTCCTGCAAACCCAAATTGCTACTCTCCTGCAAAATCCCTCATTGTTCGTAAACCCAGATTTCTTCATCTTCAAACACCCAACAAATCGTCCTTCAACAAGAAATCGACAAATACAACCAAAAACAAAACCCAGATTTCGCTGTTCTTGTTCAACAAATCCCGCCAAAAGCAAAACCCAAAAAGCAAAACCCAGATTTTGCTGTTCTTCTTCAACAAATCCCTCCAAAAGCAAAACCGAAAAGCAAAACCCAGATTTCGTTGTTCTTCTTCAACAAATCCCGCCAAAAGCAAAACCCATAAATTCAAGGTACAAATCCCTTAATTTTCTTACTACATTATGCTTCGAAACTAATTTAAAACCTAGAATTTGTTAGAATTCTTAATGAATATTTGATGATTCGATTTTGAATATTTGGTGACTCGATTTTTTGATTTATGATTTCGTGTAACAAACCCACTGTCCAATTTGGTGATTCGATTCTTGCATGCATATCAAACCCACTGTTCAATTTTTTAAAATTATAGAATGGGTATCAAACCCACTGTCCAATTTTGTTTTAATTAAAATTGATTGTTTGCTTCATACATTAACTATTTCTAGAACTTCATACATCAACTATTTCTAGAACTTCATACATCAACTATTTCTAGAACTTATACATCAACTATTTCTATAACTTACAATTATACAACCACTATTTCTAGAACTTCACACGACCCTGCCACTATTTATAAAACTGCACATTGGCACAATTTTTAGAACTTCACACTATTTCTGGAGTTTCACACTATTTCTAGAACTTCACACTATTTCTAGAACTTCACACTATTTCTAGAACTTCATATAGCCACTATTTACAATTATACGCCATTATTTCTAGAACTTTGCACGACCAACATCACTATTTATAAAACTGTACATTGCCACAATTTTTAAAACTTCACACTATTTCTAGAATTTCACACTATTTCTAGAACTTCATACACCAACTATTTTAAAACTTACAATTGTACAGCCACTATTTCAAAAACTTCACACAACCACTGTCACTATTCATTAAACTGTACATTGCCACAATTTTAGAACTTCATACTATTTCTGGAATTTTCACACTATTTCTAGAACTTCATATAGCCACTATTTACAATTATACATCCACTATTTTTAGAACTTCACACGACCACTGCCACTATTTATAAAACTGCACATTGCCACTATTTTTAGAATTTCACACTATTTCTAGAACTACACACATCAATTATTTCTAAAACTACACACATCAACTATTTCTAAAACTTCATACATCAACTATTTCTATAACTTACAATTATACAGCCACTATTTCTAGAACTTCACACAACCACTGTCACTATTCATAAAACTGCACATTGCCACAATTTTTAGAACTTTACACTATTTCTGGAATTTCACACTATGTCTAGAACTTCACACTATTTTTAGAATTCCACACAACCACTATCACTATTTATACAACTACACTACTGCCACAATTTATATAACTTTCATGCTGCCAATATTTCTATAATTTTAGATCGCCACTAATTTTTTAAACAATGTTTATTAGTGGATATGCAAGGAGAATATCAAAATCAACCAACCCTAGAAGTTGCACAAAAGAAATTGAGATACAAAATGTGTGCGAAAAAGAAACTATTGGAAACAAAGTCGAATGTTGGAGGCTACGTGTCATTCAAGTGCAACATGATGGGGTTTTCAAATGCAATGCACACATATGTACCTCTACTTCGAAAACGCAAAGAAGTTGTCGAGGAGTTGGCTAAAACACCATTTGGAGTTTTATAAAGCTCTCTGTGGATGGGTTGATGAGCACCAATGAGAGGAAGAAGAAATCAGATGTGGACTTGAAGAAAATAATTCAATGCTACAACATGACTGAAAAGAAATTCAAGTTTGGTGGAGAAGTAAGTGAGATAACATCCGATGATGTTGTTCAAATTTTTGGGCTCAATAATGAAGGAGGAATGGAAATGATGTTGTACAACCACTATTTGTATATATATATATATATATATATATATATGCCATCTATTTTTAAAAATATATACCAACTGTTTCTAAATTCTTCCTATCCAACCACAAAAGCAAATGATTGTGTATTAACATTGAGGTGAATTTTGATTTATTTTGGGTCTAATTCAACAGCAAAATCCAAAAATAAAAAAAATTCAGCAAATACAACTATATATATATATATGTCAACTATTTCTAAAAATATATGTTGACTTTTTCTAAAATCTTCATAGCCAAACTACAAATGCAAATGATTGTGTATTAGCATTGGGGTGAATTTTAATTTTGTTTTGAGTCTAACTCCATACCAAATTTTAAAAATTAAAAGGAATTCAACAAATACACATAACTATTTATATATTACTATTCCTAAAAGTATATACCGACTGTTTATAAAACCTTCACATTCAAACTACAAATGCAAATTATTGTGTATTAGCATTGTGGTGGATTTTTGTTTTATTTTGGGTCTAAATCTATATCAAATACAGTGGCACTCTTAATTTTTTTTATTATAAGTTATTGTTTGGACATTATTTTTAGAAATAGTCACTTTTTTTTAAAAATAGTGTCACTATTTCTAGAAATAGTGCAGTTTCTCAAAATAGTGTCACTGTTTCTAGAAATAGTGTCATTGTTTCTCTAAATAGTGTCACCGTTTCTAGAAATAGTCACAGTTTCTAGAAATATTTTTAGAAATAGTGTCACTATTTCTACAAATGATATCACTATTCAGAGATGAAATTGGAAGTTTGCCAAAGGAAATTCTAAAAATTAAAAAAAAAAAATCAACAAATACATAACTATATATATATATATATACACCAACTATTTCCAAAAATAAATCTCGATTGTTTTTAAAATCTTCCGATCCAAATTACAAATGCAAATGACTGTGTATTAGCATTGGAGCGGATTTTGATTTTGTTTTTGGTCTAATTCCATACCAAATTTCAAAAATGAAAAGAAATTCAACAAATACACATAACTATTTATATATATATGCCAACTATTTCTAAAGGTGTATGCCATATAAGACCATTTATTCAAGCTCTTCACCTCCACGTCCAACATCTGCCCTCCAAACACGGCTGCCCGGCCGCCCTACACAGACAAGACAGAAAGAAGAGCGATGTTTACCAATGAAGTATTTCTTCATCACCTTAGCTGAAGCAACACTGAGGTCTATCTGCACCATTTGGCCAATCTTTTCCTCCAACGTCATCCGGCTCAATAGATCCTTGATTCGAGTATTGAGCGGCTGTCTGGGGTCTTCATATCTAATGTGATCTGCTTATGCTATAGCCATGCAGAAACATGAGAGAAGAAGCCCTATCAAGAAGATGGGAATTCTAGCCATTTCCTGTTCCAGAACAAAAAATTACAGAAGAATGTAATGCACAATTAGAAAGCTGTTTTGAGGAAGGAGCTATGGAAGCATTGTGAATCGAAATTTGAAAAGAAAAAAGGGCCTAAAATTAGAACATCAAACAGTTTAAAGATGAACACAATTTGAAGAAAAGTATAAAGCAACAATGGAAAGGAATCGCAATATTATGATTCTCAAGAATTCAAGCACCAATGGACTAATAGTTGCATGTTAGAACAAATTTAAACAAAAATAACAAAAAGGCTGCACCCAAAATTAGTCTTACAGAAAGGAATCGGAAGGGCCCTTGTATCAAAATGCAGAATTAAAGAGAACCTCTTTTTCAAGCAATCAAAAGACAGTAAAAAAAGTTTACTTTTCTTCAAGTGACAATTGCAACACATGCATGTTGCTCCTTATTACCCACCAAAACTTTGAATAAAGGTTAACTAAAATCTTTGAAACCCAACAAGCTGAGAGAAAAGTAGTTTGAATCACAACTAGGATGAGTGAAGGATTTCATTTCATCTTTACGGAAACTAAAAATTTCGGATCAACTGAGTGAAGGATTTCATTCCAAATCTATGAGTAAATCCCATAATTTAATTGAATTAGGGCAGTTGATGAAACGTATTATAATTTCTCCATATATACTAATATTACCATATATTTCTATATATTATATATGCGACATTGAAGATTGAAGTCGCAGAAGAAACATTTAATTGATTATACTAAGCCTTTTTCCATGAAAATTGAAATTATCGTAGAAATTGTCTCTAATCATCACTGATTTCATCTTCAATGGCAGCTTTCACTCATCCTTGCGATGCCTGTAGCCCTTGACAATTTTCTCAACCTCTCTGCAAATCTTCTCCTCCTCCTTCATTGCCTTCTTCAACTTCCTCGTCTGCTCTTTCTTCGAAAAACTGCCCAAATCCGATAAAAAACAAGTGTGTGCGAGTGGACTGACCACAAAGTCAGTGCCCTGTTTTGATATCAGTGAGAATCGAAGTACAGAATCGAAAGAGAACGAAAACGCAGTCCACAAAATAAAATTGAGAATAGAGAAGCAAAATGTACAACATGCAATTTTTGAAAGCGAAAGAGAAATAGTGCATGACATGCGGTAGGAAGCTTGGGCTTAGGAGGAATCGGAATGATATCTTCAAGAAACGAAAAGAAATTTAAAAAATTCCAAAATTAACTGTAAAATGCTACGATGACAGATAGTGATATATTCTAAATTGAACATTTAACCACTACATGCAGTAAGATCTAAATTCTAACATCATGAACAAATTACATATATAACATTTCGAACCTCCTCCTTTTAATTTTTTTCATTGTTTTACCCTATGGAACATTCCAAAGACTTCCACAATTTGATTATCGTGCTCTCCACTGCTTTGCTGGACTTCGATCGAGTTGCTAATATTTATTTCTATAGGTGTGATGAACTCTCTCTTCCTTCTCTGTAACCTAAAATCCGATTCAAATCGCCAATTTCAAAATTGAATGCGGAAATCAAATGGAAAGCTCGAAGATGAACTAGAGTGATGTCACTACTTACTGTGAAGTGAGCTTGCTTCATTACTGGAGAGATCGACGATCTTCTTGTGAAGATTGGCGAGGTTGAGTACTAGCGCGACGTCGGGGACGAGCCAGCATGAGATGGCAGCCCCGTGCGGTCACAGAGGAGGCACGAGAGGTTGAGGCAGTTGATGAGGATGAAGATCTTGCTTTAGTTACGTAAAATGATAGCCTTTCGACTACGAAGCGAGGTCGAGCTGTGATGCTCTTCAAGGCGGTGTGGACGGAGTGAGGGAGGAAGTCAGTGATGATCAAGCGCGGGTAAGGTAGGTGAGAGACAGTGGAGGTGGTGCTCCCGAAGCCAGAGGAAGCGGCAGGGAGGTCGAGAGAGAATGGCGATTTGGAAGACGACGTCATTGAAGAGAAAAGAAGGAAACATGCCAAATAAACGGAGCAAGGTTTCCACGTTAGGGGTAGAATCGGAAACTCCGTAAGCTACTTTACTTGGGCCAGCTTTATTTGAAATTTGCAGTTTTGATGTTGGACTTGCCTTAACCATTAAATAAAAAGTTATTAAAGTGTTTTGGTTCAAGTTTCAACGTTTTTATGTCCTTTTTATTAGTTTTCGTTATTTTTTTCTTTTGTTGGAATTTCACGCTCATTGTCGTCGCCTAACAAAAAATGCCGCTGTTTTGCCCTCAACACAAAAAATAAAATTGGGCTTGAAAACAAGTGGGCTATCAACGAGAAATTATTTTCCACGCTGAAAACCCTTACATGACCCAAGTAAAAAAATTCTGACCGGTAGGAAATATTTGGTTCAATAAAGGGCGCCTTTTTTGATAACTTTGGAGGAAAATTTATGTAGAACGACTAATTATTTTTCTCGCTATACATTTTTTCTGCTAATATTTTGGTGGGAAGGCTTTAATAATTCCGCCAAACCTATGGTGAGAAAAATTGAACATTTCCTCGTTAGCATTATTATGTACAGCAACATAATATTTTCTCGCAGAATATTTAATTTTCTCGCTGCTTTCTAAGACAAGAATTTAGATCAAAATGAGCTCACTTTTTGCGAGAACTCCGAGAAAGAGTCCTCGCTGGTATTCTACAGTGAGAAAATAGGTTCCTCGCTGAAAAAATTTCTTGTTAAAGCACCAATCCATTGCAGTGTGGATGGTGTGGAGGTGGGTGAGGTATTTGGTTGCGAGTGTGGCAGATGGCAGATGGGGCCAAATGAGATGGCGATAGTTGAGGGTGTGTTGTGTTAAATGCTGATTTATTTGTTTTATATTTCTAATGGTTTAAATTTAAAAAATAAATGATTTATCCTTCATATGGCGTCATATCATTGGTTATGTGCCCCCTATGTCATGCTATATCAACTAATTAATAGAAAATTTAACAATTAGATAGTAGAGACCAATTGATGTGTCATATGAATTTCAAGGACCAATTGTGATAAAAACCTAAAAAAAATATAATGCCTCAAAAAAACCTACCAGAAGATCAATAAGAGAGATCATAGGTTTCACCAAATTTCGACAAATTAAAATAAAAATTCTGAAAAAAAAAACAACAGGTTGAACGAAACCAATAAACCATATGTAATTCTCATATGTGGTTAAGTGATTTTCCTTGGCTAGAGAAAAGCAAGGAAAAAAATCCTAGCCATGACCTCTGCCTTTGGCATTGTAGTTCACAACAATCCTTCTTGATCTCTTCCTTTTTCTCTTTGTTTCTAGTTGTAGTTGCTCTGTTGCTCAGTCGAGGAGAGCCTTCTGTTCAGCGGTTGTAGGTCGCTCTCTCGCTTTGTCGAGGGAGAGCTTTTGTGGTGTGGTCATGATCATGGTTTTTTTTTGTCAAGGATCATGGTTTGTTCAATCTCGGATTCTAGAGTGGCGATTTTGTTCAGATATGAGGTGGTAGTGTTTATGGTTTGTGCACTCGGGAAAGGACTATGAGGAAAGGAAACTCGACGTTTGTTGGAGGGAACTCATAGCAGAGTTTCTTTGCCAACTATTGCAAATCATCAGAATTAAGAAAAAAAAATTACGTTTTCTAATGGCTATTTATTAGGAAAAAAGTAATTTCTATAATTTTCTTTGGTGTAAGTATTCTATAAGAATTAGGTTTCTAGAAGCCATTATTTGAAAACAGATTATGCACTCTATCTTTTTTTTTGAAATAGACAATTATTTATATATTTTAATAAATCTAATTCTAAAATAAAAAATTGCCTAGGCTCTAGGCGCTAGGCCCCTCCTTGCTGCCCGACTACCACCTTGTATTTTTGATGTGTTTGTAATTGTAGGGTGTGATGTTCTTTTGACATGTAGTCTCTTGAGTTGTTCTAAGAGACACGTTTAACATACTTGTCGTATGTACATTTTTGACTATTTTTAATGGAATTTCTTTTGCTAACATATGTAGGATTGAATCCTTGAATATATATGTGCATGTAAACAATTACGGGTGACCCCAGTGGTGGGGGCAATTTCAGACTGTATTCTACACAGCTTGTTCTGATTTGATTCTTGGTGCTGCTAAATCTCATGATGGTGGCTAAGGGAAGCTAAAATGCCTACGTGAGTCTTTCGGCCCGTGAAAGGATGGACTGCCGTGGCCCGATATGCATCAGCAGTCCTTTTTACTTGGGAAAAAATATATATATGTGCATGTAATATCCTCTTTATCAACAGAAACAGTAAATGGATTTAGATATGTGTATGGATTTAGATTTATTTCCAAGAAAAATAAAATGGTTGAATTCATTGAATACATTCGTAACCTAGTTCAAAATAATTTTGATGATCTCACGAAAACCATCGTGCGTGTACTATTTCAAATAATGTCTCCAAATGGTTGGATTTATTTCCTATAATATTCAATGGTTGGATACATTGCTACATTCGTAACCTATGTACCAACGATCAAACTTTCCTGTTTCTCGGCTGACTTGCAGTTTAAGATTTGATTGTATTTTAATTATGCTTTAATACCCAAAGATCTTTCTTGTCTTCGAGACTCTATAAATTGCAGATTCTCTCAAACCTTCCATACAACAAGTGAAATGAAATACAGAAATTGAAGAGAAAAATTGTAAAGAAAAGATGAATAAGTTTACAATCACCTCTTTCCTCCTTATGTTGGTGCTTTTGTCAAGCTGCACAGGTTTATTTCAATTATCTTGAATCATATTTATTTTTGGCGTAGCCCTTTAAGTTTTATTCTAAAATAACCTATTATATATTGTAATTTCATGTCTAAACATCCATGCAAGCTTTTGGCATGGTTTTTTGTTTATTTTCTAATCTTAGGAATAGTACTAGGTTTTGCAGTTTTTGGTTAATTATTGAGTTTAGCTAGAAAACCTCTTATCAATTTTGTTTACTCGTGTCACTTTTTAAGTGATTTTTTATGATCTGCTTTTGACACAAAAAAATCATCATGCTCTCATTTTTAGTGACATAAATAAAAGGAGGAGTGCATCTTTTTAATTACTAATAACAGTGTCTATTAACTATTTTAAGGTTTTATTTCATGTAGTAGAATCTAGGGTTCAATTTTTTAATTGATTTCTTATATTTTTAATCTTGGGTTTTATTTTGCTCGTCACTTTCTTGCTGTCTTATACTATATATATATGTGTGTGTATGTATAATATTTCAATAATTAATCAATTTTTATTTAATTAGTAATTTGATTGTGATTTCAGTTTGCAAGATTTCAATTGCTCAAGCTTCAGTGCTGTGATAATCACCCCGAGCTAGGAAAATGTGTGCCTGGTGAAGATGACAACCCTGAAAAGGTGGAAAGTGCTGGAAATTCTGCATTGCAGATTGTACGAAAGGAGGCTTCTGCAAAAAATTAGCTCTGGTCCCGTATGCCATTGCTACTGTTGATCTTTTTCAACACAAGGATATTGATCTTAATTCATATTAAATTTTGAATAAATATTATTAGCATGAAATGGACGAGGTTGTTCCTTGTTTGAAATTCATCTCAATCCCTATGTTGTCACATCGTTTGGTTTAATAAAATTTCTTTGGTTTTAAAAATATACTTTATTCATCTGATTGTTGGATTAGGCGTGAGTTCTTAAATTCAATCTCTATATTTAAGCACCATTTTTTTATCAATTATATAATGCAAAAGAGTTTATTCGTAAATTGGCATAGTGAGTTCTAGGATTTCTTGTTGCAGTATTAAGAATTAGTGTAAAGTCATTGGAAAAATGGTCCTTGAACTCTGACTCAATTACTTCAATTTTGTTTCTTGAACTAAAACTCAATTTAATTTGGTTCTTCAATTAGCCAAACCGTGGGTACTATTGATCCTTCCGTTACATTTTATTTTTTGTTTTGTCAATGAGCTTGTATGGGGGGTACAATAGGACCTACAAATGTGTTAATATGAGGGTCACGTGGAGTACAAAATAGGAATAAAATATATAATATTTGTAAAAATTATATATATACTAAAACAAAATGGAGAAATCACTGTTTAACTGTTCATGCAGGTGAAAAGTCATTTTGGCACTTTTAAATTCTCTTTTCCTTTTCCTTTTTGGTCTCGACAGTAAAGTGGCAAAATTGCCTTTGTAAGACACGTGTGGATCATCTAGATGAAATCCTGGGGACACACACTCTTCTTCTTTGATGACAACTCTCACTAGAGGTCAAGGAACCCTCTCACCATTTTCTCGAACTCTCTCTCCCAGCTTCTCCTTTTCTTCCCATCAAATTTCAATTCGTCATAAGTTGTCATACAACGACCAAATAGTACAAAGTCCAAGGTTATAGATTCGTGTCAAAGCCCTCTTTGATTTGACACAATACCCACAAATTATAAACCAATGTACGAGTAAAGATCGAGCTCTAAATAATCGACAAATTTTAGCAGTTTTCGTCGATTCCGGTTAACTCTGACCACCCCTAATGTTGGTAGAAGTGTCGTCTCTTCTAATCAACTCCGACCACCCCGATGTTGGTAGAAGGTATCAATATCTTCCTCCTCCACGGGATATGGCTTTCTCAAGAAATGTTTAACTTCGGTTGAGAATTTTGAATTTGAGTTTTTATTTGATTCTTGTTAATGCATATTTAAAATTCATGTTTGTGGAGGTGATTTCAAATGGATTTCATGTTGAGGCTGCGGAGATTTGATTCAATTTACTGGTGGGTAAGAAACTAAGAAACTCTAATCTTTTCTTTCGGTTTTAGAGCTAGGCTGCAGGCTTCCTAAGGAAATAGACAAAGGGCTAAATTTTTTGTTTTGGGATCCATAATTTACTGCAAGCTGAATTCTCTTGATTTTTGTTGTTTTAGAATCCATAACTTGCGCAAAGCCGAATTTTTGGTTGGTTTTTGTGTTTTAGAATCCATAATATACTGCGAAGTTAGTTCAATATAAGTTCTTATCGAAAAGGTTTAATTGCATTGTCTTGGATACTTCAAATTAATGGTAGTTAGTTCAATATAATTTATGTACATTGAAGTTTGGGAGCATTAGTTGGATATCAAAAATTGGAAGGAGGTAATTGCAATCTTCTCATGAAATGGGAGTATGTATCGGTAGATATTACCATGAACTTTTTAACTATTCGGACGACCTATGAGATGTGTGGAGTCAAATAGTTCTACAAAGTTGTGGGCAGCTGACACGTGGACTATTCCTCAGAAAGTAATGCCGGGTGTCTTTATTAAATGGAAAATTTTACATCTTTCCACATTACTCAACCATCAAGATGCCCGAGGTGCTGACAACGATTCAAGGTCCGCTACCCGTTGGCAGGAGATAATCATAAGGAAATGATGGAGGAATTAATTACTAAATTCTTTCGTTTAGTTTCCCATTTGAAGATTAATTCCTTTATTCAAGGAATCCTCATATCCACCACATTTTGGTAAGTTTTGCTATGCAATCAAATTTCATCTCTCTCTTTGCGGAAGAAACTAACTAGGCATCAGAGATCCATAGGCTAAACCTTCCTCCCCTCCCTCACTTGTGTGGCGCGGGTGGTCTTGGGCTTGATCAAAGATGTTTATTTGTTTTTGTAGGTGCAAGATCGTCAAATCATTAAGCATCAGATTTTTGCATCGACAAATTGTGGTGCTTTCATTGAGAATATTTGAGCCAAAATCTCGATGAAGCTCTCGCATTGGTTCTTGAAAAATATGGCAGGAAATTCAAGGGCATGGAAGAAATCATGGAACCAATGGAAGAACCCGAGCTCCGCTTAAGCGTTCTTCACGGTTGAATTTGGAGCAAGGTGCACCACCTTACCTTCCACGAAGATGGTTGCGAGACACAGCTCAATAGCCTAGACCAAGTAGGCTCAGGCTTCAACAAACCCAAGGCGCGTTAGCGCCAGGCCTGAACAAGCCCAAGGTGCGCTGGCTCCAAGCCAGCCCAGCAGAACAACAACAACCAAAAGCCAGGCCCCTAGTGGGCAGCCTTCCCTCCGGCCTTCGCAGCCCCAGCGCGAGGCCGGCGCGCTCTAAGCCATCAGCCACGGGCTGGTTAGCCTACGACCTAACCCATTCCAGTGTCCCGGCCCAGCCTTGAAGCTCCAGACCTGCCTCCTGCCATTCATTTAACCTCCACTACTCATGGTATCTTTGATAAAATCTCGGTTCCTCTGCAACCAATGGTGATCCAAACATGGCAAACGGGTCGCAAACTTGACCAACGCACTCGCGCATCAAACCACTCTCACGAGTCACCTCCTCAAACATATCGAGACGAAGTGGGTAGCTGACGACTTGTCTAAAGTAGGACAAGGGCCGACAGCTTGAGGTTTCTTTCCGACCAAGCACCCGCTCAATTAGTCTCAAATCGAGCGTTCGGGCAGCATGCACTCTCGCATCGGCTTTGAGCAACGTTTACTCTAGTCTTCACGGAAAATGAGCATTCCTCTCGGCTTGGCTCACTAGGAAACGTGCACTCACGGTTGGAGTTAGCTCTCTAAAGAACAGTCAGTGCGAACCCATGCGTGGGTCCATGCGCTACTTGGCTCGAGGAAATTCCTTCTAATCTTCAGTAGAAGCGGCAGCAGGCACCAAGAAGACCTCTAGAGCCAACTCAATGTCAAGCTCCTCTGGCACTCTGCGCCAAGTGCCATCATAGAATCATTCGCTCACCTATTAGAGACGAGCGGCCTATCCACGTCCAAGGTGCGGACATGCAGATTGTCATCGAAGGCAACAGAGACCTGCAAACCCCCATCTGGAGCAGTCGGAGGCACCATAACCTTAGCAGAGGCAAATTGAGGCAATTAAAAAGGCTCCATCTGTGAGCTACTGCACGTTTCCAGCTCATTGAGACTCAACGAAGTCATCAAGCGGGCGTGACCAACTTAGGCAGGTCATCATTCACCCATGTTGCATTTCCACTCCATTCACCATCACCAAGCACTACCGAAGCACAATGGTCTTTCGGAGAAACAATGATGCACTTATGTCCAAGATCTTTGCCACAACTCTACAAGGCGCTGCGCTAGGTAGTTTCACACATTAGCGCCACGTTCATTTAGAGTTTCACGGGCTTTCCTTGGTCTTTAGCAAGAGATACTTGTCCTACCTTTATATAAGGAAGGACTCCGACCACTTTTGCAGCGTGAAGAGAGGGATCGAAGAATCAATCCTTTATTATGTGTTGAAGATTCAAGGCGGAGAAGGTGAATATCATTGGGCTGCGGCGACATAGCGCCAAGGCCACATTCCGACGAAGCCTCTATGTTGAGAACTCACTATGCGGTGAGCTAATCATGAAACAAGGAAATGACGTTGGCACATTCCTACACTTTGGTAGAAAAAGGACATGCTATGAGATGACGAGCGAACCCATAAACGTGAGAATAGGCACGAGAAAGATTAGAGGTAGTTTTAGAGAAGAAGCGTGAAAAATAGTCGCAGTCAGACAACAAGAAGCAGTGGGGGAGAAGCGTAGAGGCCGTTCCCTTGTGAAGCATGGTGCAGCGTCTAGGAATATCCACGAAGTTCTCGATCTTGATTTTCCAGTTCTGCGTGAACTCCAAGACGAGTCTTGGTTTCAAGTGACTACCAACTTTGAAGGGAGAGGCGTCTGGATTGGACCGCTCAAAGTACTGCGCGCATTCCTACACTGACAACTACTTCCAAGTGGAATGAGTACCTCGAGAAGCTGATGAAGCAAGGCAAGTGTGACAGGTTCATCAATAGGTCAAGCTGAGAAAGACCCGCAACATGGAAGTCGATGCCGAACTCCCCACCAAGGTGATCTGTATTAATGGCATCTTCGCTGAGTCTGAGCTTTGGGGACCACCAGCAGGCAAGTCAGTTGCACAAGTCCAAGGACGCATGACGTGCCAGCCCCATCATTGACTTTTGCTAAGTAGAATGCCGAAAGAGTTATTTCCATGGCGGCCCATTTGTGGTAATCTCTGTCCAACTAGCAGGCAGTAGTGGACTTGGGATTATAGTAGACAACGACAACGCAGTGAACATTCTCCAACTGTTGGTAATTTAGGTGATGCTAGGAAGACGGAAATCAGCGCATAGCAAAGGTACTCACCGGATTCAACGAATACACCTCCAGCGCATCAGTCACGCTCGTGCTCGACGTCCTCACTCCTTCAATTGTCTCCTTGCAGATATTCATGATTATCGACGACCCTTCTCCTCATGTGGGATTCTGAAGGGAAATTATGAGATTCATGTGGGATTTCTAATGACTAGCATGCATAAAGCAATTCAAAATTCAAATACATGAGCAACGGAAGCATTATATCAAAGCAATAGTCATGCAAATCCCCCTTCAAGAAGCATAGGTTCATATTTGATGCATCAAAAGCAAAATTGGAGAACAAAGTGAAGGTTTGAGTTTATACCTCTTGATCTACACTAGACCAAGGACCGGACCACCTCCAAGCTCTTTGTTCTGCTTGGAACTCCTTGAATCACAAGCTTCCCTCATAACTTCCTCCACCTTGACCGATTGCCTTCAATAAGATTCTCCCTCTAGCCTCCCAAAGTTGAAGACCTCTAAGATCCACACCCACCCAAGTGGTGGAATGGATGATGGATGACAAAAGAAAGAGAGATGAGTAGCTATCTCTTTCCTTTGGGTGGCCGGATGTGAAGAGTGAAAAGGGAGAGATGTTTTCTTTTCTCTTTTTTGTTAACAAACTCACACAAAAGTCCTTATTGAAACTCTTTCATCTAACTCTCTTTTATAAATGAAAGAAGTGGTCAACTTTTGACTATTCACTCTCTCTCTCTCTCTTTCTCTCTTGGCCAGAGCCATATTGTGTTGTTTGGGCTTTTGGGCTTTTAACATTTCAAGTCATCTTATGCTTGAATAAAAGCCAAATGGGTTTGGGCCCAATGGGCCTAAACAAACCCAAACTTTTCAGTAAGCCAAAAGCGATCTTTCATCGCTTTTATGATTTCTTTAGACTATCTAATTAATGTAACACTTAATTGAAAATCCAATTAATTAATTCCATCATTCATTAGTTGTCCACCACAAGAGTGTATCGGTGTACAATCATTTAGGTTCTAATTAGCAAGGCAGTGAGGTGATTGGTATCAATCGAATTGATTTCATTTAATCCAAATGCATCTAGTGAATTAAAACTTATTTTAATTCTTTATCTTCTTTGATGATTATAATTTAATCATCCATAAGATCACAAGCCATGAGTGACATCTAAACATATATCATGGCTACCCAAGCTAATGTAGAATTTGTTCGGAGGAACCTATTCAGTGGAATTACAATGTAATTTGATTAAACTATAACGCAATACTCTCAATCATATTACTAGGGTATGGATTCATCATGTCAAACCCCTAATGTGATTATACCATGTTATATGATTCAATTGAGTCGTAAAGGAACACTTTCCATTACTACACACTCACTACTTCGGCGGATTCTGAATCATATCTTAGAATATTCTTCCTCTAAATATAGGATTAGAGATCCCTTGTTGATCATTCACTTGCCTCCATGGCTAAGTGGCTTAACTAATTATACCGTGGACACCCTCATGATGGGGTGACTTTGACATGATCAAAGCGTCAAGGACTTAACCACAAGACAACTATGATGTCTCGGGTCAAGGATTACTTACATTATTCCAACCATTGGAGTTACTTGCTTGACATGTGGGTAGACACTCCATGCAGTACTCCTTTCGATTGTATTCAGTGAACTCATTCCCTTAATGAGCACCACCATACTTGTCATAGTGTCACTACACGAATGGGTGAGACTTTCCATCCTTCCCTTTTGAAGTTGACATAGGTACGTACTGGTCTATGGATTGTCGGTATCCCTCCGACAATCCCTTTGACCAGGAACATTTTGAACATCATGGTTATGAGAAGAAGGTCTCTGCAGTCCTAACATCATTAGATTACTTCTTCTATCAATCCATTGTCCATGGATTCACTATTTTGGACATATATCAACTATTGAGATAGTCCTAATAAGTGACTTTGCCCTTTTCTTTGTATTTAGGGGTTATCCATACATCGGTCACTGTCTTGAAAAGTTTCTTCCAAAGATTGACTTTCAGGGCATATTTCCAACAGATTCTGGGTCGACCTTGGCTCGTGAAATTTGAGGAGTACCAGAAGTTTTGAATTCGCATCCCGAGCGGAGAAGTTGGAGAAATGATCGACCAAGCCATGTCCGCTGTTATGCCATACGGATGCTAAAGAAAGTCGGAATGCCTTCAAACCAGTCGTAGCAGCTGAGGTTCTGAAGTAGGATTCTCCCTTTACAAATAACAATTACAGCATTCAGATCACGAAGATGGTGTTCAAGTTAACATCTTGGCAGACAAGGCTCTATGGAACCTAGAAGAGAGGCGTCAGTACATCATTCTTGATCCCAACTAACCGGAGAACACGACAAGATTGGTTCATGACTGAGCCTCGATGAGAAAGAAGAACTCACCAACTTTTTCGTATTGAGGAACTAAGACATATTTGCATGGTCACCTTCTTACATGCTCATCATCGACCTCTCAATCGCTTGTCTGGTACCATTAATTATGTAGCCAAACTCGTGGTTCAGAAGAGATGCCACATCGCTATATGTGTGGCCATCATCGAAGAGATTGACAAGCTTCTAGCAACCAGATTTGTTGAAGAGATAACACACTTTGCATGGCTATCAATGTTGTCTTAGTCATGAAGAAGGAAAAGAGCCAAATGGCGAGTATGCGTGGACTACACCGATCTCAAAAGGCGTGTCCAAACAACTATCCAGTTCTCAAAATCAACCTGCTGGTAGATTCAACTTTAGGAAATCAGCTACTTAGTTTCCTAGACGCATACTCTGGCTACAATCAAATAGCAATGTTCGAGCCCGACAAGGGAGAAAACCACCTTCGTGATTGAGCAAGGCACCTACTGTTACCAGAGACATTGCCATTTTCAATAATACAGGAGCCACTTACCAGCGATTAGTCAACATGATGTTCAAGAAGCAGATCGGCCCAGAACCATGGAGGTTTACGTTGATAGCATCATGGTAAAAATAGGAAGCGGTCAAACCACATTACCAACTCAGTGGAAACATTCAACATTCTCTGAGAATACAACATGAAGCTCAATCCCACCAAGTGCACATTTGGAGTCTCCTCTGGAAAATTCTTAAAGGTACCTTGTTATCCAGCAAGGGAATCGAAGCCCATCCAAGGCAAATTAAGGCCATATTTGAAATGAAGTCCCACACAAGAACAATCAAGAGGAGATTTAAGTCGACTGGACGAAACGAGTGCTCAACATGTTCCTCTCGTGCACCAACCCAGAAAAAAAAAAAATAGCTCAACTGCAATATATATCATTGTCCCATATAGATGGAAAATAATATCATATATCAAAAGATACATGACCTACGGTTTTATAGTTTGAAAGAGGAAGGAATCGAGTAAATTAAGAAGGTAAATATATTCTATACCAGTGCAGAGACTATATCTCAACCCTTAGTTGCATGCTTTCAAATAGAGGTGGAAATTCTCATTAATAGATATATTGAACACACAAGTCAATGATATAGAAACAACAAATATCCCAAAAACACCAAATCTGCAATGACGGCAAACTCATAATAATAACAATAATTGTTATTATTTCAAATGGAAAGTATTATTCAATATTGAAAAATTGGCAATCAATTTAATCATAATAAACTCATTAAGTCAATATAAACTCTGCAACGTAAATTCACAAGATAACATTCCTTTTTTTTTTTTTTTTATCATAGAACTTACCAACAAAAAGCTAGAGATTATAAATCAGTGGTTACGGAATGAAAATAATATTGTGATAGATATATTATACTCACTGGGCTTTGTTGTTTAGTGGCAACTCAATAGCTTGTAACAAAATTCTTTAGGCATACCAAATACCATGAACGCTGGGAGCATTTGATATGTGTAGACAATACTTGTGAGGAGACCAAGAGATATAGAAGCGCTTCCAAAATCTACTCTTAAGATTGTTGGAAATATGTGGCGATGACGATGCTACTTCTCCTACAAAATCACATAAGATAAATATTAGTATCTTTGCAATTTTCATTACAATAACAAATTAAATCAACTTTACAAAAAATAACATCAAAATACTTATCTTATAAAGTGTAGAACCACTCTTCGTCGATGCTTGAATATGACAACGTTAAGGAGTTGAGGCGTGTAAGTTCACTGTCCTTAAGAATAGATTTCACCCCTCGGAGACGTGTCTCGGTGTAGCAGAGTTATGACGCCCTACCTCAGGATACAACAACCTATGACCCTCATAGCGTACACTCGTAATACTCGAATCCAGTGAACAGCTCGATTCTTTCCTTTGGTAAAAAGAAAGTAAACACTATAATAGCCCTATCAGAATGACCGATCAAGACAAGAGTGGAGAGGAAAAAATAGACTAGAGCAATAGAGAAAAATGAGAAAAAGATAAGACCTCCAAGAAACGAATTTGTTGGAGGCGGAAATAAATAGGTGATTAAGGTGGCATTACAAGTAATTTAAAGCCCAGTGTTATAACCCCTTTATTCCATCAGTTTTGGTTTTCAAACAAAGCGAAATCGGATTACATAAGAATTATTAAGAATGATATTAAAGTAACCAATGAAGCTTTGACTAATGAGTTGTACTTTGAAATACCTAATCAAAAGAATTTCAACATAGGTGTCCAAGGGCGGAGTTCAAAGAAGTTTGCAAGTTTAGAGCAGTGTTGAACTACTCATTTATCCGAAGTATTCTAGGTTCACATATACTAATCAGCGGTAGAACTTCCTTCTTCACTAATTGGCACTTCAGAACTTTCCTTCTTCTTTTTCCCTCTGTCTCATCATTTACAATTTACCGTGCGCTTATCTTTTTCCATGTCCCTCCTGCCAACCTAAAACCAACCAGAGGAGTTTCCGTAGAGGTAATCAATAACCATGTCAATAAAATAAAAGAAAGTCATACAATACAATGTTTTTTTGCCATTTTAAAGGAAAGATGAGATGTGAACTCTTCTCATAAAGTATTTTTGTAAATGTGGGAGGATATCATAAAACTGCCTTGCAAATTAGTAAACGTAACCATCCCTCATATACCAACCATATCAACGGTCTTCACTTAAAGTAGCCTTCACAGATATGCTTGTATACAAAATTCCTATTCAATTGTTTAGGAAATACAAAGTCGGTGACTAAGCATGAAAGGAAAAAGAAATGGGAAAAAAGATAATTCTATATTGCAGATAACTGTTCATAACCAACCCCTAAAGACAAAATATTTTATGGATGCTGTGATAAAATTCATTTGTGCAGACTGGCATTAACATTTTCATGCCATCCGCTTTGATGACAATATTCATGAGTATGAGATTATATAGAAATAACATAATGAAATGAGGGAGAAAATAACAGGTACTGTTCATCATTTTTCAACCAGAAGAGCCATCCAGAAAAAAAAAAAAACCCCATCTTTCAGTTTTAGCTCTTTGGCCCCATTGAATCAAATGAAAATCAATCAGAAAAAAATGAAATTAAGAACAACTCAGAAGAGCCATCCAAAAACCAAAACAAAGCCACTTGTTTAATAACTGATTCCATACATTAATGTGACAAAAATGGACTGTGGGACCATAAATTTTGGGCCCTTGCTACGTGGCACCTCGGCTGGCGAGAATGACCGGAGAATTTTTCCTTAGTCAGGAGGGCTTCCTTAGCTAGGAGGACTCTGCCTTAGTCAGGAGGACTTTGCCTTAGCTAGGAGGACTTCGCCTAAGTCAGGAGGTTCTTTAATCAATGTAACAAAAAAAAATATATGAATTATCACTCACAGTTATTCTTTCAATGATCTTCTCCTTGTCATGCTGACTAACATCCTTCCATTGACTAACATTCAGCAGTGCAAAGTTCCGAACAACAATGCCAATTTCATTCACAAATAATGAGGAATTTGGACCTGTGGGCCTCCCCATTCGATACCGTAAAATTGACTGGTATTTTAATACCACCAAGCTTCTTTTGTAACTTATCAGAACTAAGTCCCCGAGACTTTGACCTCGTATTTATAAAGTGTATAATGAGTAGTTATAATGATAGCACAGTTCCTTCATAAGAAGATTAAATAGTAGGTTAAAAAAGATTGCACAAATGGTATAAATAGTACCAAAAAATAAATGAAAACATAGATTGCATACTAGTAACACTTTCGTCGGTCCTGGCAAAGGGTGGTACAACAGAAACTATGTGATGATTGAAAACAGGTGGTGGCTCCCTCAAAACTTGGGCATGGAGACCAGCTGATGCCAGTACATCAACAAACCTGTTTCTCTTTGTCTTCGCCGATGGCACACTCGAAATTTGGGCAACCCTATTTTGAATAGTCTCCAATGATGGCTCATGAACAACTTGGGCTCGTGCACGTTTCCTTGATCCTGCCATAGTGGTAATCTTCAAGAAAAAAATCAAGTTAATACAATCATCTTATTTCAGCTCAATAGTAGGATTTTAATTTTGTTAATAACAAACATAAATAAGTACATCTTGTCAGGGGTCTTAATGAACCTTATCCCTCAAGCACCTAATACAAAATAAAGATGTGTTACCAATGTCACACAAAGATAGTGGTATAACTACCATTCCATGTTAGTACACATGTGAGGGCATATCATATCATACTAACAGAATTTACTAAATGTAAAGTCCATATCTTATAATGTTGAGCAAACCCGTGTCTCACCAGATGTGCATGAATACATTAAGAGTATGGATGTATAAATTGTGACAATCCCTGCATGGACAGCGTGTCTTTTGTTCCTCATTCAAATGCTTCTTTCCAACCTCAATAAAATATTTGAGATCAGTAGTGAACTCGGTACCTATTCTATGTGGTAGGAACATCCAACTTTGATCCATACCTATAAAATTGCTACAATGTACAATATTATAAGAAAAAGTACGACCTATCTTATTTCCATGTTTAAATAAACATTCAGAAACCAATATATAAGACACTTAAGTGCATGTAAAACAGAATATACTAAGAGTGATCATTTATCAATCAACCAAGTATAAGCAGATATAAGAGAGCTATGTAGTTCATCAATAAAAGAGAGTCAAGTAAGCATGTCTTAATCAGTAAATATAACCTAGAAATATATTTTAGAATTTAAAGTGATCAGTGCTATAGAGCAATGTATAGGAGAATCCAAATAATAACTGATGACAACAATAAATAACATACAAGTGACCTATGCTCATGAACACAATAACAAGGATTCCAAACATATCATTCTATAAACGAATTATAAAGGCCTTAGGCAAATCCAAATAAGGCTTTTTGGTTCTAAGTATTAACTGTACCAACAAATATTTTACCAACAAAAAAAGAAAAAGAAATGAGAGAACTTACTTTGCTTTCCAAGGAAGCACGATGCAAAAAAAATTTAATTAGATTCATATCATTGAAAACATTGGCAAAGATAAACAGCACAGTATAAAGCTAAAAAGAAAAAACAACTAATTTAAAGTACAAAAAAGTTATGAGGAAATTAGACTAAGGGCTGCTTGGAGTTGAAACATTAGTACAAAATGTTAGGTGTTGCAGTAGATACATGTGATTATTAAACAATGAATTGGATGTATACATTTGGAGACCAAATCCTTTTAAAACACCACAGACAATCAACAATTTGAGAGAGAGATGACTGTGAGATTGAGGAGAGAGAGAGAAAAAAACCCAAGCAAGATACCCATTAGCTTAGCTTCAACCTCCAGCTATCAATCTCTCTATCAAAACCCTAGAAAATGGACACCTATACCCTAATCTCATAAAACCCAGAAACCAATTCGCTAAAGGAACAAAACTCACTTGCCATTGTACCTTCCACAGCCGCACTTCCTCCCTTCGCAACCACCTCCCTCTCACTTTCTCTCTCTACAATTCTTGCTGTCTACAATTCTCTCCCTCTCAATTCTAAACCCCACCACCACCATTCACTTGCTACACACATACATACCTATGACCCATACCCACCTCTTGATTTTGGAATAAATAGAGACAGAAGATAGACGAAAAAAAAAGAGAGCTGAAATGAGCTTACCACTGTCGTCGTCGACCCGAAAGACAGAGAGACAGAGAAAGAGTGAAGTAGCCGCTGCACTGGTTCAATTGTTTTCTCCTTCTAGCTAGGTAGAGACTGTTGGCAGAACAAGTGAAAGCGAAGCAGAACGAGAGAGAGAAAGTGTTTGGAATTTCACTCCTTATTTTTTTTTCTTTTGTTGGAATTTCACGCTCATTGTCCTCGCCTAACAAAAACTGCCGCTGTTTCACGCTCATTGTCCTCGCCTAACAAAAAAAGCAGAACGAGAAATTATTTTCCACGCTGAAAAACCCTTACATGACCCAAGTAAAAAAATTCTGACCGGTAGGAAATATTTGGTTCAATAAAAAGGGCGCCTTTTTTGATAACTTTGGAGGAAAATTTGTAGAACGACTAATTATTTTTCTCGCTATACATTTTTTTCTGCTAATATTTTGGTGGGAAGGCGTTAATAATTCCCGCCAAACTTATAGTGAGAAAATTGAACATTTCCTCGTTAGCATTATGTACAGCAACGCAATATTTTCTCGCAGAATATTTCATTTTTTCGCTGCTTTCTAGACAAGAATTTAGATCAAAATGAGCTCACTTTTTGCGAGAACTCTTTCGAGTTCTCGTTGAAATTGTTCTACAGTGAGAAAAATAGGTTCCTTGCTGAAAAATTTCTTGTTAAAGCACCAATCCATTGTAGTGTGGATGGTGTGGTGGTGGGTGGTGACTGGTTGTAGAGTGTGGCAGATGGCAGATGGCAGATAGTTGAGGGTGTGTTGTTTAAATGTTGATTTATTTTTTTTATATTTCTAATGGTTTTTAAATTTAAAAAATAAATGATTTATCCTTCACATGACGTCATATCATTGGTTATGTGCCCCCTATGTCATGCCATATCAACTAATTAATAGAAAATTTAACAATTAGATAGTAGAGACCAAATTGATGTGTCATATAAATTTCAAGGACCAATTGTGATAAAAACCCTAAAAAATATAATGCCTCAAAACAAACCTGCCAGAAGATCTATAAGAGAATCATAGGTTTCACCAAATTTCGACAAATTAAAATAAAAATTCTAAAAAAACAAACAACGGGTTGAACGAAACCAATAAACCATATGTAATTCTCTCATATTTGGTTAAGTGATTTTCCTTGGCCAGAGAAAAGCAAGAGAAAAAAACCTTAGCTGCTGACCTCTGCCTTTGGCATTGGGGTTCACAACAATCCTTCTTGATCTCTTCCTTTTTTTTCTCTTTGTTTCTAGTTGTAGTCGCTCTCTCGCTCTGTCGAGGAGAGCCTTCCGTTTGTGGCTGTGGTCGCTCTCTCGCTTTGTCGAGGAGAACTTTTGTGGTTGTGGTCATGATCATGGTTTTTTTTTTTTTGTCAAGGATCATGTTTTGTCTCAATCTGGATTCTAGAGTGGCGATTTCTTGTTCCGCATATGAGGTAGTGTTTATGGTTTGTGCACTTCTGGGAAAGGACTATGAGAAGGAAATCACGTTTGTCAGAGGGAACTCATAGCGTAGTTTTCTTTGCCAACTATTGCAATCATTAGAATTAAGAAAAAAAAAACCTCCTTTCCCAATGGCTATTGATTAGAAGAAAAATGGTTTCTATAATTTTCTTTGGTAAGTATTCCTTAAGAATTAGGTTTCTAGAAGCCATTATTTGAAAACAGATTATGCACTTTATCTTTTCTTTTTTTGAAATAGACAATTATTTATATATTACGGTAATAAATCTAATTAAATAAAAAATTGTTTAGGCTCCTAGGCGCTAGGCCCTCCTGCTGCCCGACTACCGCCTTGTATTTTGATGTGTTTGTAATTGTAGAGCTGTGGATGTTCTTTTGACATGTGTAGTCTCTCTGTTCTAAGAGGCACTGCAGATGTTTGTCGTATGTACATTTTACTATTTTAATGAAATTCTTCGCTAAAAAAAAAAAAAAACCATATGTAGGATTGAATCCCGAATTTATATGTGCATAAACCATCACGGGTGACCAGTTGGTTAAGACTCAAATATGCACACACAGACCAGATTCACACTGCTTGTCCCTGACCATTTTTGTGCCGCTTAAATCTCATGATGGTGGCTAGTGGGAAGCTAAAATGCCTCAGAGTCTTTTTTCTGCCTCGTGAAAGGATGGATCAGCCGTGACTGACCATCAACCTAGCCCTTTTTACTTGGGAAAAAAATATATATATGTGCATGTAATATCCTCTTTATCACCAGAAACAGGTAAAATGGATTTAGATATGTGTATGTAATATACTAAGAATGCTCACTTTTTCAGCCTAACCTTGGAGTTCGATATTTTTGTGCTACGATGGGAGTATTTAAAATTTTTATTTTTCATTAAAAAAAACGGAGAGGCACATACTTTTATTTTTATTTTGGCAACCAAATAATTTTGGTGATCATGAAAATCTTCGTGCATATATTATTTCAAATAATGTCTTTAAATGGTTAGATTTATTTCCAAGAAAAATAAAATGGTTGAATTCATTGGTACATTCTGTAACCTAGTTCAAAATAATTTCTTGATGATCTCAATGAAAACCATCGTGCGTGTACTGTTTCAAATAATGTCTCCAAATGGTTGACTTATTTCCTATAATTGTTGATACATTGCTGCTATTCGTAACCTATGTACCAACAATCAGACTTTTTCCTGTTTCTCGGACTGACTTGCAATTTAAGATTTGATTGTATTTTAATTATGCGTTAATACCCAAAGATCTTTCCTTGTCTTCGAGACTCTATAAATTGCAGATTCTCTCAAACCTTCCAACACAACAAGTGAAATAGAAATACAGAAGTGAAGAGAAAAATTGTAAAGAAAAGATGAATAAGTTTACAATCACCTCTTCCTCCTTATGTTGGTGCTTGTCAAGCTGCACAGGTTTATTTCAATTATCTTGAATCATATTTATTTTTGGCGTAGCTTTCCTTAAGTTTTTTATGACTAAAATAACCTTATTATATTGTAAATTACGTCTAAACATCCACAAAAGCTTTGGCATGGTTTTTGTTTATTTTCCTAATCTTTAGAATAGTACTAGGTTTTGCAGTTTTTTTTGGTTAATTATTGAGTTTAGCTAGAAAACCTCTTATCAATTTTGTTTACTCGTGTCACTCTCTTTAAGTGATTTTTATGATCTGCTTTCTTGGACACAAAAAAACTATCATGCTCTCATTTTTAGTGACATAAATAAAAGGAGGAGTGCATCTTTTAGTGCTAATAACAGTGTCTATTAACTATTTTAAGGTTTTATTTCATGTAGTAGAATCTAGGGTTCAATTTTTTAATTGATTTCTTATATTTTTTTAATCTGGGTTTTATTTGCTCGTCACTTTCTTTGCTGTCTTATATCATATATATGTGTGTGTGTATGTATAATATTTCAATAATTAATCAATTTTTATTTAATTAGTAATTCTGATTGTGATTTCAGTTTGCAAGATTCAATTGTTTCTGCTTCAAGGTGCTGTGGATAATCACCCCGAGCTAGGAAAATGTGTGCCTGGTGAAGATGACAACCCTGGAAAAGGTGAAAGCTGGAAATTCTGCACTGCAGATTGTACGAAAGGGAGGCTTCTGCAAAAAATTAGCTCTGGTCCCGTGGTATGCCATTGCTACTGTTGATCTTTTTCAACACAAGGATATTGATCTCTTAATTCATATTAAATTTTGAATAAATATTATTAGCATGAAATGGACGAGGTTGTTCCTTGTTTGAATTTCATCTCCAATCCCTATGTTGTCACACACATCGTTTGGTTTAATAAAAATTTCTTGGTTTTAAAATATACTTTATTCATCTGATTGTTGGATTAGCGTGAGTTCCTTTTAAATTCAATCTCTATATTTACACCATTTTTTTTATCAATTATATAATGCAAAAAGAGTTTATTCGTAAATTGGCATAAAGTGAGTTCTAGGATTTCTTAAGTTGCAGTATTAAATTAGTGTAAAAATTCATTGGAAAATGGTCCTTGAACTATTTACCCAATTGTAGTTTTGTTTCTTGAAACCAAACTCAATTTAATTTGGTTCTTCAATTAGCCAAACCGTGAGTACTATTGGATCCTTCCCGTTACATTTTATTTTTTGTTTTTGTCAGTAATGAGTTTGTATGGTGGTACAATAGGACCTACAAATGTGTTAATATGAGTGTCACGTGGAGTACAAAATAGGAATAAAAAGTATCTAATATTTGTAAAAATTATATATATACTAAAACAAAATGGAGAAATCACTGTTTAATTGTTCATGCAGCAATGAAAAGTCATTTTGGCACTTTTAAATTCTCTTTTCCTTTTCCCTTTTTGACCTACAGTAAAATGGCAAAATTGCCCAGAAGACACGTAGATCATCTAGATGAAACCCCTGGGACACACTTTCTTCTTGATGACAACTCACTAGAGGTCCGTGAACCCTCTCTCACCATTTTCTCGAACTCTCTCTCCCGGCCTCTCCTTTCTTCCCATCACCAATTCCGTCATAAGTCGACCAAATGGTACGAAGTCCAAGGTTATAGACTCGTGTCAAAGTCCTCTGATTTGACACACCACAAATTATAAACCACCTACGCAAGATCAAGCTCCTAAATAATCGACAAATTTCGCTAGCCATCAATTCCGTTAACTCACCACCCCCAACGTTGGCCGAGGTATCACCCTTCTAATCAACTTCGACCACCCCGACATTGGCTGAGGTATCAAATCTCTTCCGCTTCTCACGGGATGGCTTCTCGAAATGTTTAACTTAGATTTGAGAATTCCTTAATTTGAGTTTTTATTTGATTCTTGGTGCCAATGCATGTTTAAAATTCATGTTTGTGGAGGTGATTTCAAACAAAGAGTTCATGTTAGGTCATGAGATTTGATTCAATTTGTTGAATTTGGGTAAGAAACTAAGAAACTCTAATCTTTTTCTTTCGGTTTTAAGAGCCGGGCTGCGTGCTTCCCTCTAAGAAAATAGACAAAGTGGCTAAATGTTTTGTTTTGGGATTCATAATTTACCGCAAAGCCGAATTCTCTTGATTTTTTGTTGTTTTAGAATTCATAACTTACCGCAAAGCCAATTTTTTGGTTGGTTTGTGTTTTAGAATCCATAATATACTGCGAAGGTAGTTCATAGTTCTTATCCGGTGCTGTTTTTAATTGCATTGTCTTGATACTTCTAAATTAATGGTAGTTAGTTCAATATAATTGTATTGAAGTTTAGAACATTAGTTGGATATCAAAAATTGGAAGGAGGTAATTGCACTTCATGAAATGGGAGTATGTATCGCAGATATTACCATGAACTTTAACTATTCTGGATTTTACCCAACAGATGTGTGAGTAAAAATAGTTCTAAAAATTGTGGAGATGACACGTGGACTATTCTCATAATGCCGAGATTGTCTTTATTAAATGGAAAATTTTACATCTTTTTCCACCCATTGCTCAACCATCAAGATGCTCCCGAGGTGCTGACAACCCATTTCTTCAAGCCTCGCTACCTTTGCTAAGTAAGGTAAGATAATTATATGAAATGAAGGAGTAAATTAATTACTAAATTCTCTCCTTTAGTTTCCCATTTGAAGACACCTTTATTCATGGAATCATATCCACCACATTTTGGTAAGTTTTTGCTATGCAATCAAGTCCTAAACTCTTTCTTTTCGTGAGAAACTAACTTTAGGCATCGTAGATCCATAGGCAACCTTCTCCCCCCATCTGTGGTGTGGCGAGTGGCTCCGGGGCTTGATCAAAGATGCTTTTACATTGTTTTGTAGGGTAAGATTGTCAAATCATTAAGCATCGGATTTTTGCATCGACAAATTGGTGCTTTCATTGAGAATATTTGAGTCAAACCTCGACGTGGGGCTCTTGCATTGGTTCTTTGAAAAAAATATGGCAAAGAAATTCATGGTATGGAAGAAATCATGGAACCAATGGAAGAAACCCAGCTGTCCCGCCTCGCCGTTCTTCACGGTTGAATTTGGAGCAAGGTGCACCTATCCCACGTCCAAGGCGCAAACATGCATTGTCATCGGAGGCGCCAGAGACCCGGCAAACCCTATCGTGAGCAGCGTGAGGCAACCGTAACCTTGAAGCGCAGGGCACATTGGAGGAGCAAATTTCAAAGAAAGCCCATACGTAGCTACCGCGATTTCCAAATTTCATTGAGACTTAACACCTAAGTCATCAAGCAAGATGTGACCAACTTAGCAAAGGTCACCATTCACCATGTTGCATTTCATTCCATTCACCATCTTAAGCACTACCGGCTAATGTATTATTCCTTTCAGAAACAATGATGCACTTATGTCCAAGATCTTTGCCAATCTTGCAAGGCGCCACGCTAGGACTGTCCACATTAGCGCCACATTCCATTTAGGAGTTTTCATAGGCTTTCCTTGGTCTTTAGCAAGGAATACTTGTCTTACCTTCGATAAGGAAGGACTCCCACCACTTCCCTCGCAAATGGGTGAAGAAGTGGATCGAAGGAATCAACTGCTATTATGTGTGAAGATTCAATGCGAAAGAAGGCGAATATCATTGGTCACGACTCTACATAACCGGCAAGGCCATTATTCGACAAAGCTCTATGCCGAGCACTCACTATACTGAGCTAATCATGAGCAAGGAAATGACGTTGGCGCATTTCTACACTCCTAGAAAAGGACGTGCTATGAGATGACGAGAAGCGAAATCCCATAAAACGTGAGAATTGGCAATTCCAAAGATTCGGAGGCAGCTTTAGAAGAAGCTGACGAAAATAGTCGCAAAATAACAAGAAGCAAGGAGGGGAGAAGCGTAGAGACCGTTCCTTGTGAAGCATAGTGCTGTCTAAGACCTCCACGGCTCTCGATCCCGATTCCGCATCTTTTCTTTTTTGAACCTGGGACGAGTCTTGGCCCAAGTGGCCACCACCTTGAAGGGAGATGCTGGCCCAAGCTGGACCGCTCAAAGTATTGCGCATTCTTACACCGACAACTTCAAGAGGAATGGTGCAATTCGAGAAGCTGATGAAACAAGGCAAGTGTGACAGTTCATCAATAAAGCCACCGCGAGAAAGACCCGCAACATGGAAGTCGATGCCGAACTCCCACCAATAGGCAAAGTCAAAGATAACGGAATCTTCGCCGAGTCCGGCAGCTTTTGGGACCACCGCAGGGCAAAGCCGCCTGCACAAGTCCAAGTGACGCATGATATGCCCAAACCATCATCGACTTTACCAATAGAATGCCGAGAGATTTGACTTCCCCATGACGACGCTGTGGTAATCTCCTCGGCCCAACTAACGAGGCGAGGGATGATTACGTGCAGCGGTGTACAGGTGGTGGAGAACAACAGCACAATAATCACAATACATAGGTAGACAACGACAACGCAGCGTGAACATTCTCCAATTGTTGGTAATTTAGGTGATGTGCGCTGGAAGGCACAAAGCACCAAGCGCGTAGCAAAGGTACTCACCGGATTCAACCACGCACCCTCAATCGCGCTGACTCCTGGCATTTATCGCACAATGGAATACGTGATCTCAACGCCTCACTCTTTCACTGTCTCCTGCAGGAAAGCTCTCCACATGATTATCACCACCCTTCTCCTCATAATGGAATTCGGGTCGACCTTGGCTCCGTAAAATTTGAGAGTGAGCCAGAGCTGACCATCCGTGCGTAAGAGTTGGAGAAAAACCAACCGACTCAGCCATGTCCCGCTATTATGCTACATGATAAGAGTTGAAGAGGATTGCCTCAACCAATCGTAGCACCCGAGGTTCAAGTAGGAGTCTCCCCTTGCCAAATGGCAATTACAGCATTCTGATCACGAAGATGGTGTTCAAGCTAACATCTTGGCGTATTAAGGTCAAGTGAAACGTAAAAGACGCCGAGTACATCATTCTTGATCCCAACTAACCGAGAAGACGACAAAGATTGGTTCATGACCGAGCCTCGATGAGAAAGAAGAACTCACCAACTTTTTTTTTGTGAGAACTAAGACATATTTGCATGGTCACCTTTCTACATGCTCGAAGACGACCCCCAATCGCTTGCCACAAGCCGCACCATTAATCTTGTAGCCAAACTCGTGGTTTAGAAGAAGCTGCCGATCGCCCTACGTGTGGCCATCATCGAGGAAGAGATCGACAAGCTTCTAGCAACTGGATTTATTGAAGAGATAACACACTTGCATGGCTATCCAATGTTGTCTTAGTCAAGGAAGAAGGAAAAAGTAAATGGCGAGTATGTGTGGACTACACCTATCTCAAAAAGGCGTGTCCAAAAGACAACTATCCAGCTTCGTGACCCACTGCAGATTCAACTTTCAAATCAACTTCATTTCCTAGACGCATACTTTGGCTACAATCAAATAGCAATGTTCGAGCCCTAAGAAGGAGAAACCACCTTAGGATTGAGCGAGGCACCCCATCGTTACTGAAGTTATGCCTTTTTTCAATAATGTGAGCCACTTACCAGCGATTAGTCAACATGATGTTCAAGAAGCGTGATCAAGTAACCATGGAGGTTTACGTTGATGACATCATGGTAAAAGGTAAAGAGCGGTCGACTAAAATAATATCAACTTGGCTGAAACATCTTCACAACATTCTCTCCAGAATACAAATATGAAGTTTTCTAATCCCACCAAATGCACATTTGAGTCTCCTCTCGAAAATTCTTAGGTACCTTGTTATCCAGCTGAAGGAATCAAGCCCATCCAGCAGGAAAATTAAGGCCATCTCAAATGAAGTCCCCCGAGAACAATCAAGGAGATTTGGGAAGTTCGATCGGACGAGCAACAAGCAAGTTCAACATGTTCCTCTCGTGCGCAACCGACAAAGAGAAGCTAAACCATTCTTCAAGGCAATCAAGAAGGTGCAAAAGGACAAGTGGGACGAGGAGTGCGAGAAGGCATTCCAAGATATGAAAAAGTACCTCACTTCACCCTAGCTACTATCCACAAGCCATAAGCAACGAATATTTGTTCCATCTACTTGGCAATATCTAATGTTGCAAGAAGTTTCCCGCTCTTATACGAGAAGAAGAGCTAAAGGCCCAACTACTGCATTCTATTAATGCCTAAAGCTCCCTCTACGAGGAAACCGCATACCCAAAGATTGAAAAATTGATTTACGCTAATTGTACACTGAAGCCTATACTTATTTTCAAGCGCACTTTGTCACTTCCATGACCGGTCCATCGCGACGTGCCTGCACATCCCATATGCTTCTCAACGAGTAAAGAAATGCGGCATTGGAGCTTGGCCGACACGCTAGTGCAGATAATAACCCCGCAGCTTCCCAAGCACTAGTAGATTTTGTGGGATTTGAGTTAACCTCTACCTTGGCTGACACAAGAAGACGATCCGAAGTAATACCGAAGTCGATCGAACATCGAGGAAACTCGCCAACCGCATATGTAGGAGATTCGTGGCATTTGCATGTCGACGAGCTCTTAATAATTAAGGAGGAGCGCATCTAGTCTCGTCACTCCTCAGAGACGATTCAACTCGGAGTACCATCACTCTAGGCTTTTGAAAGCATCCAACAATGAGGATGAATACGAGGCCTTACTAGGCTCGTCTGGGCGAAAGACTTAGCGGTGAAGAATCTCGCAATTTATTTCAATTCACAAACTGTCACTAATCAAGCCTCGAGGAGTATGAAGCAAAATCACCTAAGAATGGCGCGATACTTGGGAGAAGGTCCAAGAGTTGCACATTGTATTTTCAACCTATACTTTCACGCAAGTTCCCTCGAGCGTACAACGCCATGCAGACGCCCGGCAAGCTTAGGCTCGTACAACGCTTATGTAGACACCTGCACAAGCTTAGGCTCTCACCCTATACCGCCCCTGATGCTTCATTCCAAAAAGAGGAATTCGGAGAAACCGAACATAGATAAAGTGAACCAACAAGTAGAGATCACACAAATCAACATCAAGCCTAAGTTGGCAAGATCCCATCATCGAATACTTAGTCAAAGGTGCTCCTAAAAGAAAATGGAGTCTTGGAAACCTCTAAATGAAGGCAAAGACGATACTGCCATGGAACCGCACATGCTCATTCGGTCTCATTAATCCGAACGCACCTTCGCCGCCTAAAGCCTCTCGAAGATCTCAAAGTCTTAAGCCTCATTTATGAAGGTGCCTCTAGCAATCATTCTGAGGCCGATCTTTAGCCCAAAAAGTTTCTTAAACGCAGACACACATCAACCATGCATAAAAATGCTAAGGATTTTGCTCAAAAGTGCGACGTATGCCAACGTTACAAGTCGATCCTTTAGCGCTACCTCAAGCAGTGAACTTTACCCGCAAGGGAACGAGTCCTTGGCCATTCATGCACATAACACCCCTATTAGGATCGATGACATCTCTTAATGCTTTAAACATGATGATAAATAGAACCCATCACCACCAAATGGGCTCCTGCTTTAACTCATGGCAACAACTCTTCAAAGGACATAGAAAGATTTATCTAAGAACATCATCCTAGATTGTGAATTCCCACATTCCATTGTCAATGCATAATGCCCGCGCTGGGCAAGAACCTCATGGCAAGGATTCTTTCCAAAAGTATGGGATCGCAAGACATGTCCACTCCGAGATACTTCCGTGGTAATGGACAAGCAGGCGCCCAACAAGTCATCCTAGATCGTTTCAAGAAATCTCTCGACAAAAGCAAGTGGCCAACGCAAGCCCCAAGAGTCCTACAATATCGCACAATCAACAGCAGAGGCGAGCTATCTAAGACTCCTTTTCTTTGACATTCGAAATAGGAAGCCATCATTTCTCCTAACGTCTTTATACCGCAATCAACACCGAGCCGCAGATCCCGACGTAATGGAAAAAATTGCCACTAACCTTAACCTAGCGAGGAGCAAGACGAGAAGGTTGTCACCTCGAATCGATGTTTACTAACAATAGCTTTCCAAATTACAACAAACGGCTGATCCGCATGGGCGCATGAAGATCTAGTCCCGAAAAGCATTCATCACTGCCGTTGAGCCTCAGTGGAAGGCTCAAAGAAGATGGATCCCATCCGAGAAGGTCCTACAAAATCGCCTGAGTAGGCTGAAAGTGGCAGCCACACCTTCACCACCATGAACGACAAAGAGATTGACAAGTAGTGGAACTTCTACAACTTGAGAAAATACTCACGCCTGACCTTTCCGTGAGCCGTCCCCAACCTCGCTCTGCACTCATCATGTTCAAGCCGCTAAGCAGGCCGTTGAACAACACCTCACAAGCTAAGAACTATCGTTATGCGCTTGCTTCAAAGCTACAAAGTGTTATGTTTTTCACCTTTTCTTAAATAAAGATTGCAAGGGAATTTTGCGCAAATTGCGTGAATCCCCCTGCCTCTTTTTGCATAAGAACCTACCATGATGTGCTTGGCAATTCGAGAAACCTACAAGCGCCACGGGCTCTACTCACAGGTCGCACCTAAGTTTTTCTATGGAACCTAGCCTTAGTCACAAACACAAGATCTCAGTCAAAGAAACAACCAACAAATGGTTTTCAAGTTGATAATATATTTACATGTTATTCTCTTATTTCTCTATGTTTATTTACTTACTCATTAATTGTAGTATTTTATTTTTATTTTTTGATTTATTGTAGGTAGCAATGACAAAAAGTTGGAATTAGAGGCTAAAGGAACGAAACAGCATTATTTGATTTAGAATGCTTGAGTGGCAAGCATTGAGCACAAGGATTTAGGACGTGTAAAGCTATTAGAAGTGGACAAATGTGACGGATAATGACCTCGACTTTGCGTGGATTAGAGGATAAAAGCTTGGAAGACAAGGAAAATTAAGCTAAGAAGTGAATCCGAGTGAGATTTTGGTAGTGCCGGGTAGAATTGCCAACTTCGACAGCACCTGAAATTTCTCACGACGAATTTTACAGAACTGGCCAACTTCGCACAGAAAGCATCCAAAGCTCGGGATGTCTAGTTTCCATTTTAATTTGCGTATCTCAATTCCAATGCTTCTAGAATTAGTTATCACTGCTTTTAGTGAGGAAAGGTCACAAATGTATAGTAAAAGCCCTAGTTGATTTTGTTTTAAGGAAAATGTGGCGCTTGCTTTGTGCGTGTTTCTTACACTTACTTCCGCATAAAATAAGGAGTTCTAAGGATGCCCAAACACTCTCAAAATCGTGCCCTTAGAGTCCTTCAATGATTCAAGCATTCAAGCACATGGAGACAAAAATATATCAAACAAAGCACCAATTTGTTAGGAACTCCCGCAGCATACACGCTTTTTTCTCTAGCACATTCTACTACATCCCCACTCTAATAACCGTTTCATTCACCCTTCAATTCATCCATCCATCCATCCGAGATGAAGACAAGAAGATATTTAAGTTGAAGTCGTGGGCATTCAAAGTTGTATCTATTCAACCTTGTGATTTTGTTAGTTTGTTTTCTTCAACGTTATTTGTAAAATGCTTTTCAATCGTGAGTAACTAATTTTGTTTATAGCTAAGGGCAGAATTTTGAAGCCATCAACATATGTTTATTATGAGTTGATTTATCTAATTATTTTCATAAATTGTGAGTGTTATTTACTTATCTATTTTATAGAGAACTTACCCTTGTATGTTTTTATTAAGGTGGCCAACTTAGTTTGCATGCTAGATTTGGAGCTGTAAATTGTATAAGTGAGTTTCACCTAATCAAGTAGAACTTGTATTCATTAGTAAAATCGAAGGGACATCGGTTGTGTTAAGTAAATCCTAGCAAGAGTACCATGCGTTTCATAGTTAGATAGCTTGATAAGAATAATTTGAGAATTAATTTATGCTTTTCACGATTAATTTGGGGAAGCATTGTCATCATGGTTTATAGGAGGAATAATTGGTAATCACCTTGTACGCATATGTTTTGTGTGTGGAGAAGGATCTTTTAACCAGTTTTTCAAATTCATTTTTAATAAATTTATTTTCATCATCAACCTTGTCGCTTTTAAATCTTTAAATTTTCTTGAATTCGCTTTAATTTTAGTTAACTTGTTCTCAGCCAAAGTTCCCCATTCGTTTGTTAGCTTGTTTTAATTAGTTTAGTTTTTGTTTGTTTTTTTGTGTGTTTTCGGTTAGCAAATCTCTCTAATCCCTACTAGAACGATCCTTCTATTCATATTACAAATTACATTATAAGGTTTTAAATTATGTGTTAGCTTTAGCATCACCAGCTACTTTGACATCAAGCCGGCGCACGAAAGCTTGCCAAAGAAAAACTAATAAAAAAGAGCAATTGCTCCATTGAACTACCGGTCACAAATTCGATATAGTTGTTCATGTTTCCATTTGGATCAATTAGGTGAATCTCATGTCCCTCATGCACTCAACATGTTGCACCCATGCTACATAACTCGCAGATCTTCATCAATAGCTTTCCATGAGACTTCCTGGGACACCACATGTCACCGGGCCACGACATGTGGAGCAGAAAAGTTTGAAGAAGCTCGAGACCTCGCTATCGACGGGAACGGTATTACTGCGTGGTCAAAACAGTTCCCTAGGTGTGTTAAAACAACCATCAAGGCTCGCCAGCTGCTCCTGCATTGCCGCAACACATGGTGGCCAATGCAACACCAACAGAAGCGCATTTAGATAAGTCAAGCCGTGCTCCCGCAGCTGGGAAGTAAACGCTTAAACACGTAACCCATGAATGTATACTTTACAAGATACGCAGTTGGTTTGCATTCTTAAGGCTAGAAACTTCGTAACATGTGCTTCCCTTCAAACAGCGTAAATGTTCAACTCACATTGAACGACGAAGATGGAGCTAAACTAAGATGCGCTTATTAAATTTCTAGCAAATTGATAAACAAGCTCGAAGGTCAAGAAAACCAAAGCTAAATGAACGAAACAAAAAGTTCAGACGAAAAGAAAAGAAACTTTCTAAGTCCTTGAAGCGTATCATCACTCCTCAACATCCATGTTGCCTTTAGCGCTCACTGCTCATGCGCCTACTTCGCTCCAGGGCAACATCACTCTTCCTGGCAGCCTTCATTTTCGCAGGTCCATCCGTGGCGCCAAAAAGTCAAATTGCCAGACCAAGAAAGGCCGAATACTAAATCCTTCTGAGAAAACATAATCAAAAAAACTCCTTGACATGATCTAAGTAGCCAACTTGTAGAAATTCAACTTGGGCAAGCAAGATCACTCACATGACTCATCTCGCTCACCCCGCATTCCGCTCATTCAACTTCAAGATTTTCATTAACACGACGCAACTTATCAAAAAAATCCTTCTGCACTCCTCATCGGGCAAGCAAAGACCGCTGTGAGTTCTCTTGTTCTTATACTCAACTTCACGTTAGCCCCGCAGATGCATCACCTCCCCATTGACATGCTCTATGATCTCGAACTTTCGTGAAGCAGCGGATTGAAGTTCTGAATTGACACCGCGTACTTGAAATCTTTTGCAAGTCAAGTCCATATCCTTCTCGCAGCAGCCTCCTTCGCTGAACGAAAGTGCGCTACTGCCTTTTAAGCTCAAGTCTTTTTATTCTCTTTGACGATCAAGCTCTAAACGCTCAAAGTAAAATGTGGGCAAAAGAGAGGGACCCTTCAATTTCAACTCAAGAGCTCAACTTCCAAATTTACAATCTTTTTGGTGTGCAATGCTTGCGCCCAACATAGCTTCTACTTCCCGCGCATCGCATGGATTGCAATCATGTGAAGGTGCACCGACTGGTCAGACAAAATGTATCTTTTCGTAGGATACCTGGTCGTGACGCCCACGCCTAACTGCCCCCTCAACCGCACCCAAGAGCTGTGGCACAAAAATTTAATCTCGTGTAAGGTGTCAAAATCAAGTATCTTGCATTTCGCTCGAAGTTCGCAGCAGTGTGGTGTCCACCCCCTCACATCGCCACTGTGAGTCTGCTCTTCTTTGTGATTCGTTTATAGCAAATAATAAAATAAAAAGAAGCAAATGATGTTTCTTTTATTGTTAGACTTTTACCACAGACGTTCCTTTCCACTTTTCCTTCCTTCGTGTGGCATTGAGTTTCTCAAAAGCTAATCCCTGTGCCCGTAGTTGAAGTTGCTCTCCTCACCTCATCACCAAGCCCAGATGCTAAGGCAACACATAACCCATACGTCACCATCCTCTTGTGCAATACGCACTCCCTTAAAGTGTAACTTGGTGGTTTCGAAATTCTTCTTGTCCTCGGCCATTTCAATAATTTCTTATTATTCGAGGAAGAAAGATCGCAACCGCTGCCTTTCAGAGCAATAGAGTCTACGAGAAGAGAACCTCGGTTTATCTTCCACCGACGCCTTACAGCGAGCGTGCACTCTACTTTCCACCTCGCATGCGTAGACTCATTTACGATGACACAAGACGAGCAAGCGATCCCCCTTCTTGATACACCTAATCGCAACTTTTGGAGGCAGCCCATTTTTCTCCTCAACAGCCCGCCACTTTCAGTACTTCGCTAGGATACCAGCTTGTAATGTGTAATTTCTTCATGTCCTAATTGCTCTTCGCAGTCAAACTTAATTTCTATGAAGCAAGTGAAATAAGACGTTTAGCAACCGAAGTCAAGACAATTCATAATCAAATTTCAAAAAGTGAGCGAGTTGGAGCAACTTACTTACCATCAACAAACCCAGCCGATGCACCAATGTGAACCTGTCGACTTCCACTCAAGATCGATCTCTAGCATATCCTCGCCGCCTATAGTCCCCTCTCGCTTCATGGCGGCGAGGCTACCATGAGAGTAGGTCTCCTAACCACGTGAACGCCCGTAGTGACCAATTTCAAAGAAGTATCAAACTTTCGATGGTTAAAAACAAAGTCAAAGAACCAGCCAGCTGATGAATCTCACCATCACTCGAATGGCAATCGGAGAGCACTCCGCAGCGCACACCTCATGGCGCGATGACTTCCTAAGACAAACGCGGCATGGGAAAAGGGAATCCCACCACAAAGTAGAAAGGATGAAACTTGATGGTTCTCCCGCTTTGATAGCTCTCGGCACGGTTCTTAGCATTATGGTCCATTGCAGCTTTTTATGTGAACCTCAGACAAGATCGCAAGTCTAACTCCTTGAGAAACTCACATAATCGTTTCTTAGTACCACCTTCCTACGAGCACTTTTGAAGTACAACTCTTACTTCAAAGACATAGATCCACCTTCATGATACTTGAGCATAGCATGCTCTTCACTCACTGAGGCGACATTTTGAAAAAAATCTACGTAAAGAAATGCGTAAGAATTTAGAAAATTGTTCGAAGGGAACAAAAAATATATATATCTATATGCATGTATGTGTGAGCGCATCACCGGCGCTTCACATTCGCCGTGACGCGCCCCGCCTCGCTTCCCTAGTGCACGAGGCAAGCCCAAGATAAGCAAAGCTGCACTCTGCTGCCTCCCCTTGCTGCCCACACGCGGAGGCCTCTGGCCCATAACCAGCAGGAACCCGCTCGCCTCTTCTCTCCTCCCACGCAGTTTTCCCGAGCATGCCCTCCACCTCGCGGGCTCCCAACCGCCTGCACCGCCGTAATCCTGCACCCGTTGGTCTCAACCACTCCGATCTCAAAACAAAGTGCCCGCCGGCCACATCACCCATGTGGGCCCTAGCCCACTCATTCCCTACCGCCCCACGACAACAAGTAAAAAGAAAAAGAAGAGGAAAAGTTTTCAATTTTCTTACCTTGGCGTTAATTTCAACGGAGATGAAGACAATGGTCGATTTTCCAAAGGGGCAAGCAAAGAAGAAATTGAAGGAGGGGTTACAAAATAACTCTTGATTTTCTCTTCTTGTGTGTGGAAAATAAAGTACTTCTAGGTTTATTTAACCCTTTATTTATAGAGAAAAATAAAACTTAGTCGCCCTTAAATTCCATCACCTTTCCGTACTTTGCTTCAAAACCGAAGCTCGAATTCGCGTTACAAGGAAGGAATTCTTGGCAAGTTATCCCTCAAGAAACTACACTTGCCACACCCCCTATGGCAATAATTCCAAAAATCGTGGAGTTGACACGTAGACTATTCCTCAAAATAATGTGTCGAGATTGCCCCTATTAGATGGCGAAGTTCACATTCTTTTTCCACGCGTCGTCAACTATCAAGACGCCTTGGGGCTGGCTAACTGTTTATTTCTCCAAGCTCCGTTGTTGCAAGAAGATAATTATGAGGAAATTAAAGGAGGAATTAATAAATTATCTCTCCTTAGTTTCCCATTTGAAGACTAATTCATTTATTCAAGGAATCCTCATCCTATTTAATTAGTATTCTTCAGTGGATAATTCCAAGATACTGTTTTTATTAAATATATATTTGGAAATTATTTCTCCATCCATCCTAATGGATAACATTCATTAGCCACCGGAGCCGACATGTGGCGTAATCTTGCACCTATGGTCGGTTAGTCTCCTTATACCTCAATCTCCACCACATTTTGGTAAAGTTTTGCTATGCAATCCTCTAAACCCTTTCTCTTTTCGTAGAAACTAACTTAGGCATCGGGAGATCCATTGGCCAATGGTCCCCCCGCCCGCCCACTGTGGCGAGCGGGGTCTTGGCCTTTATCAAAGGTGTTTATTTGTTTTGTGGCATGATTGTCCAATCATCAAGCAGCGAATTTTGCATCGACAAGATGGTTTAAACTCGTGTTTTTCTACCAAATCAAAGAAGCACACAATTCTTCATGGCAAGCCAATGGGGAGTTAGCTAAAGACCCACATGTAAGCCTGAGTCAAAGGATAGAATGGAGAAGCAAAGCTCTCTGTACTTTTTACTTTCTATAACCTAACTTATATATAGCGTATGCTGAAAATAATTTTGATTAAAATGGAAGTCGAAGAAATGATAATTAGTGGCTCCCTTTGGCAGATTTTAAGGTTTAGAGCCATTTTTGCTTATATAAGGCAATACTCTTCAGCTTATTTTCATTGTTATCATACGTACTTCAAACCACACATATTTTGTTCTCTCATTTTCACTAAAACTATCATTTATTTACAATGTCAGCCATATCCACACATATTCCATCAAATGCCCTGTAAACGCATTTATTTTTCCTGGTTTCGCTCTTTACTAACTTCTACATCTACAAGTTCTCTGATCACTAAGATTTTCCATTCAACAACCTCAATCAGCCTAATCGTTTTAGTTTCATCATTAGTCTTCACTGGATTAGATTTCTGGAAGTGATTAGGTTTTTTGTTTCATTTGTCAGTTTGGTTATCCAAAAATCTCTTATAAAAGTATATGCAAATTGTCATAAATGAGCTATCATATTCAAGTATTTACGTTCCACTTTTCATTTTGTTTGCTACTCCTCAACATGCTTTCGACCTCTGAGATAGGTGAGTTTAATTAAGATTTTCGTCTTTCTGTTTTTGGGGTGCAAGGAAAACGAGGAAGAGAAAGAATTGAACTCTGGATATATGAGAAACTTTGTAGATATTCCATGCATTACTATATATTGCAAGAATCTTTGGTAACTACTTAACCTTTGATCAAAGCCTACATGCTAATAGGTCAGGTAATTAGGGATCAAAGAATTTAATTTCTTTATTCTTTTAATGGCTCTATTAATTGTCTAGCAAAACACTATGTTTAGTCATATATTCTGACCATGAAGAACATAATTCATAAGTCCATTGACTTGATGCACAAATTTCATTTTCATTTTACTTCTGTTATTCTGTAGGATTTATCAAATTTCTCTTCAATTTGTAGAGTTAAACATTTTCTTTCTTTTTTATTAAAGTTTGTATACAACATCTTTAAGCTTCCACGTAACCACATGTATAATAATATATTTTAAGTTTGTATGACAACGTTTTTAAAAACATGCAGCATCAGAGGGCACTTTTGCTAGTAAAACTAAAACAAAACCAAACTTAACCAAAACAAAGGACTTGAATCCACTCTAAGGTTCTGCCCTGTTCGTGATCAAAGTAACTAGGGTGAAGCTCAATTATACGACTAAGGAACTTTTTACTTAAAAATTCAGAATCGGTTGACATGTAAGCCACATTTGTATTATATAGTTTAAAAACGATCAATTTAATGATAATTTGACATTCAAATATATAAAAGGTGTAAATTGATACAACTTCAAACCTGGGAACGTTCGGGCTCGAGTTTGGAGATCTCCAAGATCACGCCCTCCAAATGACGAGAGGGTCACGTTGGTATGAATTTTGGGCGACGGTTTGGTGGTTTTGTGATTCAACCAAGATTAGGGTTTGTCGGTTCGTTTTTGGCTTAGAGAGAAAATGTGGGAGAGAAAGAGAGGGAGAGGAGTTGAACGCAGAAACAAGTGGGAGGGTTGGCTGCTGTGCAGCCAGCCAAAACCCTCAATTCCCACACACGGAGGGAAAATTACCAAAATGCCCCTTACACTTTAAAGCTTCCTGTGAAACGCTCGTTTCAAACTCCGAATTGAGTCCCGCTACACCCACGCGCTCGTATCGACGCAGTACATCAAGAATATGTAAAGAAATGAATTTTCACAAGTCATCAACAAAAGTCAACAAAAGTCAACAAAGTCAACATTGACCCTGGTATTTTGCAATTTCACATAAATTTGAGACAAAAAGTTGTAACACAAAGTCACCCCACGTAGGGTGTCCACTAAGATAGTTAGTTGCCACTTAGCCATGGAGGCAAGTGAATGCGCAACAAGGGAGTCTCTAACCTTCAAACCGCTTGGTGGAGAACAATACTCCCATGATATGATTAAGAATCTCCTGGGCCGTAGCATGAATGAGACTAGGAAGTCGTTCCAAATCATATTCAATGACCATATAAGTAAAGGAATCACATTGGATAGTAGACATGAATAAACTATCAAACCAAACAATGTGGTCGAGAGTATTGTATTAGAGAAAGACCGTATTGCATTGCAATCCTAAACCTAACAGTTCTCCACCTCTTCCGATTAGCTTGTAGCCATGACATACTCATAGGTGTCACTCATGGTTTGTGGAAGCCCTAAAGGTGTATAATCACTAAAGGGAGAATTGAAAGTATGTTTCAATTCACAATTGATTTGAAAAAGAGTTCTAATCCTCCACCTCGCTCGCTAAAAGAACCTAATGGATCGTACACCGTAAGGTAGAGATTGATGAAATAATGGAGAGGAGTAAGGGATAATTAAATGGGTTAATTATTATGGCAATGATTAATTAATATGTTAATTAATCAAACAAATAAGTTCGTTATAGACCTCTTCAAGTTAGTTTTGGGCTCAAGGCCCAATGGCTTCGAACGTCAAGCTCATTGACTTCTGGGGTTGTATGACAATCCTAATGACTAATGAAACATAAGGGCCCAAACAGCCCAATGAACCCATATGGCCGTACATTTAGAGAATGTGTGGTGAACTTGCTTTAATTGCAAGTTTGCCACCATATTGTGAGGTGCTATAAAGGCAACTTCTATAGCATTTCAACATTAAGGGTTTCTTTGTTGACGAACACAAGCTTCCCCTCTTCTCTCTAAAGAGGTCGGCTACTCCTAGAGGAAAATAGCTAGCAATCTCACTTCCTCTAGGTCACTCATCTTCTCATCAAGGCTCTCCTTGGTGGAAAATTAGAGGTTCTCAACTTGGGAACTTGAGCAATCCTCTTCAAGCAAGGAATGAAGGCCCTCCTCCCTCGTGATTAGCCTTTGCTTATGCAAAGAGGAATCAACAAAGGTATATGATTTCTCAACTCAATTGAGTCATGGTTCACCATGTCTACTAGGCTTTGAATTTCTTGGGTAAAGTTTTTGTTTTTGAGTGCATACAAGCATGATTCCGCTTTAATTGTGCCAGAGGATAAGACGAGGGAAGACGGGCGCCAAAACAACTTCGTTCCGTGCATATGGGTCAGCAACTCCAACTAGAGTTGCTAGTGTGGCTCGGTGCATTTGTCTCCGCGTTACGGTACTCAGCTCGAGCTTCCGTCTCGTGCCGGTGCCGCTCATTTTTGGGGGCCTAGTCCAACGGGATTGCAGTTTGCAAGCCAAACTCGAGATCTCTCACTGGGATTGAGTTCTGGGTTTCCATAGAATTATATATCGCATAATAATCATAAGCATGATATAGAATCTCGAATTCATAAAGATTAGGTTAGGGTTACTTGGTTGTGGTAAACTCCCGTCTTGAATGAACTTCTCCGAATCTAGATGTCCATATACAATGCATTGCATCTCGTTCAACATAGACATGAGAAGAGAAATTGAATTAATTACCAATAGATGAATTCAATGAAAGTAACAAGTTAATTATAATAAGAATGAAATGAAAACTACTCCCCGAATCAAAGATTGTTGAATTCCGTGATACCTCTTCATATCTTCAAGTGCAACATCGAAAGCTATTCCCCTGGCCGATAACGTGTTGTGAAACTAACCATTGAGAGAGAATAGAGTAGGGTGGGAGGCAAGAGATGAAGGAAAATTTTTGTCCTAGCTAAGAACAATTGAAGAACATTTTGAACACATGTGCAAACTAATAACAATTAAAGTAGACATGCATTCAAACACCATAAACCCATGACTTTCAAAGCCTAGAGAATGGTGAACCATAGACTTTAACAAAATTAAAGAGAGTGAAGTTTGGAGATTCATTCTTGAAGCTCCATCCTTGTTTGCACAAGGGATTCACCCAAGTGGAGGGCCTTCAAGTCACCTCCTTGCTCCCTTGAGGATGTAGGGAAATGATCTCCCAAACACCAAAGATTTGTTGTCTTCTAAGTCTCCACACCAAGGATGAGAGGTGGGAAGATGAAATGGATGATTTAGAAGCAAAAGATTGCTAGCTAATTGCTCTAACAGCTTGCCTCTCTGAAGAAATTGAGAGAGAATTTCAACTCCTTTTCTCCAAGAAAATCCCTTGAGTGATAATGGCTATAAAAGTTCCCTTTATACTCATCACATGTGAGTGGCAAACTTGTAAATAACCCAGCTTGCCTCCACTCACTCTAGGTCGTTTTTGACAATGTTGGGTTAATTTCCATTTAGTTTTTTAGTTGTCATTATACAACCTAAACTCAATGGGCCTTGTGTGACTAAAAACCCTTTTGGGCCCCGAAAACCCAAAACCAACTTAAAAGCCCAATACGAACTCGTATAATTAATTAACTAATTGATTAATCATGATCATTCTCAATTAAACAATTTAATTGCTTATCCATTCCTTTATATTCACTTTCATCCTTACTCTGTACGATCCATTAGGTTCCACTAGTTTAAAAGGCATGCATTGTTACTCTTAATCTTATCGATTGTAATTGAAACCACATTTCACTCTTCCCTTTGATGAAGATTAGTATTTACAAATCCTCAGTGGCTTCCACAAACCATGAGTGACACTCCAAGAAGATGTCATGGCTACCCAAGCTAAGTAGAAGTGGTCGAGAACCTATCCAGCTAATTACAATGCACACGGCCTCTTCTCTAATACACACTCCTAATCACATTGTTTGAGTGGGATAGTTATTTTCATGTCTACTATCCAATGTGATACTTTTCTATATGATCTAATTGAATATGATTTGAAACAAAACTTCCTAAATCATATTCACATGCTTTGGCCAAAGACTCTCGAATCATATCTTAGAGTATTCTCTTTCCACCATGGAAGGTTAGAGATCCCTTGTTGTGCATTCATATGCCTACATGACTAGATAGCTTGACCCTGCAACAACAATGTCGTGGACACTTCCGCAATGGAATGCTCTTTGACATGATCAAAGATCAAGGACCCAATCATTGGACATCTATGATGCCTCGTGTCAAAAGGACTACTTTGCATATTGCAACTTAAAAGTTCTTACATGACATGTATGTACGAACTTCTTTGATCGTTGTTCAGTAGTACTCACTTTTGAGCACCTATGTGTTTGTCTCAAGTCCAACATCAAATGACTTGAGACTAGCCATACTCAAGTTTGAATTAACATAACACAGTACTAACCTTAGCGGATTGTCAATGCCCAATTGGCAATCCTATGGCTAGGAACGTTTAGGAATGAACATAAGAGAGAGGTCTCCGTTAACCTAATCCTACTTAGATCACTTCTTAGATCAAATACATTCTTTTTGGATTCTCTCATTGCTTAAACACATGATACAATAAATAGTGATTAACAATAAGCTTTGCCCTTTCATTAAACAAATAATAGTTTAATACATTATATTCCAAAAAGCTATTACATCAAATGAGTGGCTTTGTGGGCATATTTCAACAAAAGAGAAGAGAGGTTGAGAAGGCGCAGTGCTCATGCTTAGTGCCTCTTTATTTATACTAATCATGATGGCTTTTCTCATTAGTAATACAAGTCATACAAGAAAATGATCTTCTAGATCCTATAGGATTTCTAATCTTCCACAACAATCACACTAGTTATAAACACTATTCACAATAAATATTAATTTATATTAACTAGCCACCGCCCACACTATATGCATGTTCAATTAAATTAGTCCTTTATTTTGCTATGAATTATAATTATTTGACTTTTTTTTTCTTAGTAACAAAGAGCTCCAGTTTTATGAGCATAAAGCAAGTGAAAACAAATCCAAATTAGAAATTATTGATATATATGGTCCAATATCTAGGATAGGATATTGGGTTTCTACTCATACGCTCTAAGTTTGAAATTCTCCCCCTTCCCTAAATTATTATAAAGTTTCCGAACCCTTTCCCTATAATGATAACAATTTTCAAAAAAATCCAAAATTAGAAATTAATTTTATTTTTATGTTATTTGTGTTAGAATTAATATTAGCATAGTGTGATTGTGTAAATCCTAAATGTAGCTAAATTAGGAATCCTTCTGATCCGTAAGATCTTTCCTTGTACAACTTGTATTAATGGACAACAAGTTTCTTCCCTCTTATTACTTTATAAATAAAAAGGCACTAGGCATGAGGAATATGTACCACAATTCTTTCAAGCCCTTCTCTTTCTCTCTTCTCTCTTTGCCGCACCTCTCTACTCTCTCTAAATTTGGGTCACAACAATTTGAAGTAAGTAGTAGGGTAATAAATATTCATTTATCAATAAATTAATAAATTATTTATTTATCGATATATAAATAAATTCTTTAAAATAATTTTTTTTTTTCTTAGTCCCATAGTATTAACTTATAGGGTTTTACTCTATATTTTTAAAGTAATTAATCTTATGCTTTTTTTACAAAAGAAAAAAATTAATCTATTCATTTTATTAGATTTTTGTTTCTTTTTTTCTCACCTTCAGAACTTTCTCATTCAAAACTACAAACTACCGCTTTGGAGCGATGGACACGATTATTTTTGCGGTAGACCTCATGTCATAAGACATCAAGTTATTGGTTTCTCGAGTGACAATAAAGTTTTACTGTTTATATATGTGGGGTTGCTCATCGTTTAATAAAGTTTGCACTTTCGCCTGATATGCGATAGTGATAAATGAGTTTCCAAAACTCTACTTGATGTATTCAATTGGAATTTGAAGGATATTTAAAATTTAAAATTCAGGGGTATTTACTTGGAATTTGAAGGGAAGTCATAGAATGTATTCATTTAAAGGAATATATTACAGGTGTTTTCAATTAAGCTTTGAATTTCCTTGATTTTGAAAAGTGACTAATTTGGTGGATTTAATTTTGTAGTACATTTTTAAGCGTCAACAAAGCTCATGTATTCCCAAATATTTTGAGTCCAATCAATTAATTTAATAAATCTTTTTTTTTATAGCACCAAAAACGGAATGACACAGAATTTGCGATAATATTTTCCATAAAAAAAAAGAAAGACAAATACTTTTATCTTGGTCAACGAAAGACAATTGATACCTTCGTGCGTGAATTGTTTCAAATAATGTATCCAAATGGTTGGATTTATTTCAAGAAAAATAAAGGTTGGATTCATTGGTACATCTGTAATTAACCTATGTACCAACAGAAAGAACCATATATGTTTCAGATTCATTGTGGTATTTTTAATTAATGAAAATATACTTAGTCCCCGAAATTCAAGTTTTTTTACATAAAAACCCAACATGGTTTTTACTTGAATAAAACCCAAGCATTAGGCTCCACATGTTTAATTCATTAATTCGTTGACTTTACACATTTTGTATCTTTTGAATGCCTAAAATACCCCTAATTACAATTTTAACGATAATTGTATACAAATTTGAAGGGAGGGATTAAAGATTCTAAAAAGCATTAATTTTAAATTCATTGCATAATATAACAAATTGGAGATTAATGCTTATGGCGAAAAATAAAAACATAAAAGAAAGCATTAATGTCGATTTCTTCTTAAGACTTTGTAATTGTTTTCAAAAATTTGTATAAAATTAATTAATTTAATTTAATTTTTCCATTTTCTTGCCAAATGAAAATATGAAGGGCACTATAAAATAATTTACAAAAAATATAATAAAAACACTTATTTTGACAATATCCCGATCCTGCACACGCTGTGTGTCGTAGAAGTGCCGGGCTTTAATACGCGTTAGGTGACGAAAAAGCCATTTAGAAAAATTGAAGAATAAATAAAGAAAACGAAGTAGAATATCGTCGCCTAAAGTGAGTTTAGGCAACAAAACTTTAGGGCCACAAACTTTTAGTCGCCAAAGGAACTTAAGGCGACAAACCTTAAGGCGACATTGAATTTTCGTCGCCCATATTACTTTTAGGCTTAATAAAACCATAGGCAACAAAAAATTGGCGCCGAGTGAGAAATAGGCGACGAATAAGATTATTCGTCGCCCAAAAGATGGAACCGGCGCCAAAAAGGTATTTCGGGCGCAATCCTTTTTGGGCGACAGACAATATTCGTCACCTTAAACACTTTGAGCGACGTAATTTTTGTCGCCCAAACTTTGGACTATAGGCGACTCTTAATATTTTAGGCTAGGTGACGAAAAATTTCGCGCCCAAAACCTATCAGTCCCATTTACCCGAGAGGCGCTTTTGCAGAAAAATCTACAAAATTGCCTCTTTCTCCCTATCTTTCCAAATCTCTTCCCATCTCACTATCCTTCCAAATCTTCCCTCATCTCACTTCATCTCCCTTTTCTCTCCCTATCACTCATCTCCCCTACCACCTCTACCCCCATCCTCTCCCCTTAGCTCTCCCTCTCTCCCAAGCTAGGATCCTCCCTCCTCCTCCTCCACCACCACCATTTACTATCCTCATTCTCCTCATCCTCCTCCTCCTCCTTTTCCTCCACTACCACCGGAAATCATTAACGGTAATTTTATTTTTTAATATTTTATTATTTATTATTTATGAATTCTAATTAACATAAATTAATAAATTTTAAGATAGGTTTGTTGCATAGGAGTTTTGGAGGAGCACCAATTTGAAGGTATTTTCTGATTATTTTATGTTGTTAAAGTACGAATTTATTTTATATGGTTGTCTATGCAAATAATTTGTATGTTTAAATAACTTTATAAAAAGTGTTGTGTTGTGTAAGTACAAGTTAATTAATGCAATTAACTTTGTACGAATTTATTTTGTGTTGTACGACGGGGTTAATAGTAATTAACTGTGATTTCATTTTTTTAACAAAACTTAGTTTCCCATTTGAGAATTAATTGGATTTCTGTGCATGGATGTGAAAGCGTGATCACATCCTCTCGATTCTTGAATTGTCCCATTTGACAAGAGGCACATTTGTGTGTCGTAGTTTGTGAGCCTTGATTAGCCTGACAGGGCTTTTGGTAACATCTTTCTGATGTTTTTCAAGTGCATAGTAGATATTTTATATCTACATCATGCACTTGAGAACTATAGGGAGATGTTGCCAAAATTTGCCCACGTCGAAATCCCAATCTTGGTGGATCCGTGAAACTACGGCACACAAATGTGCACTTCCCAATGGGATAGGGCCTTTACCTGTGAGTCATAAGGTGACGAGACATAGTTGGTTATTCTAATGCTCCCTCTCTCTCTCCGTAATGTGGTAACAGGAAAATGGACAAGCAAGTGGATATATAATCCGAACGATGTGATGTCAATATTTGGAAGGAATAGATAATTTTATTGAATTTGCAAAACGCAGACACAAACGGGACCTTCTCATCAAGTGTCCGTGTAGGTCATGTAATAATCATATGTGGGAGACCGATAATGTTCGCCATCATTTGGTAAGAAATGGGATGACGCATACTTATACGATATGAATCATCACTTGGGAACCACTACAAGAAGCTGCCTTCATACCAAATAATTAGCCAGAGTGGTGAAGGAATGACCGTAATGACCAAGTCATTGGTATTGGTTATAAATTATCAAGTATCCGTACGCCGATCAATGACAATGAGGAAGTAAAAAAGAGATGACGTGCCTCCCATCAGATGGACAAGGAAGCATTTGATAAGTATGAAAGGTTATTGAAAATGCGAAGCAAGTGGAAGTATGTCCCGTGTTGCTAAGAATATTCTGCTTCCTTTTACTACATTGTGGAGTTTATGCAAGGCAAGATGAAGTTCCGTATGTCAAACCGGTGTTATGACTACTTTATTGGTATTGTGTGTAGATGCTTCCAAAAACCCAATTGTTTGCCTAAAGATCATAAAAGTGCTCGAAGGTGTCGAACTGGCCTAGGCTAGTGGTACGAAAAAAATCCATGCATGTAAATAATTGTATATTGTTCTATAAGGAAAATAAAGTATTTGGATAAATGCCTGGCTTAAGATGAGCCGAGATATAAAATCACACCTAAAAAAAAAAGGACTCCAAGATTCCAGTGTTAGTTATGTGTTATCTTCCATTAACGCCTAGGTTGTGGCTGCTTTTGTACATGTCGACGCACACCGCAATCGACAGGAGATGGCATAAGGAAGAACGGGTTGATGATGATGTTATGAGGCATCCCGCATATGGACAGCATGAAAGACTTTGATCGGATGTACCGAATTTGCAGCACTAACGTAATGCTCGACTAGGACTTGCCACCGACGGATTTAATCCGTTCGTGAGTTCTAAACCAAACCTACAAAGACTTGGCCGATCGTCGTAGCCTCCCTCTCCCTTATAATTTGCCGCCTTGAAATGCATGAAAAAGGAATTTTCGATGATGAGTCTCCTAAGCAATCGCCAAGATCCAGAAAGTCCATCGACGCCATTCGCGCCTCGTTGGTTGATTTAGCAAAGAATTTCCTATGGGTGTGGAAAACGGGTAAAAGCGCATATTTGATAAGTCCAACGGGAAGATGTTCACGCTATGAAGCGCGCTGATGTGGACGCGATCATGATTTTCCTACTTATGCAATGTCGATTTCCGGTTGAGTAATGCTAAAGGTTATATGGCATGCCTCCAGCTTTGTAAAGGAAGACGTCACTCCGTGATTGGCACGCGCCGAAAGTGTTTGTTATGGCCGGGTCATCGTAAATGGTTGTCGTGGGATCACGAGTGGCGTATGAACGCCATACATCTTTCGACTCGCAACACAAAGACCCGCCTCGCACTCCGTAGAATCGTCTGTGAGATGACATTTCGTGGGTTGCTGGAATGCTTTAGAATTCGGTCCATATGGAAAAAGTGTTATCGGGCCTGCACTATCTTCGCATTGCTAACCGAGACGCATAAGAGTATTTTGTTTAAACTCCCATATCGGGTCCAAGTTAAAGCTAGGACACAATTTGGATGTGATGCATATTGAGAAGAATGTATGTGATACATTGGTGGGGACAATTCTAGACATTGAGGGTAACCTGGCGGACAATGAAGGAAGTCCGTCTAGATTTGGAGCGTAATGGACATAAGGCAACCTTCCCTATGGATGAAGAAAGCCTGGCGGCACCTTAAAGCTCATCCGTTTTCACCGGAAACGTGGGAGGGGAAGAAACAATTTTTCAAGTTTCTTTCTTCCATACAATTTCCAGATGGGTATGCTTCAAATATCTCGTGTTGCGTGAACGTGAGACAAATCAATTTTCGAGCTAAAGAGCCATGATTGCCATGTGCTAATCCAACGCCTCCCGCTTGGTATACTATTTCTCCCGTCTTCCCAGATGTGGTTAACCCGATAGTGAAGTTGTCCAGATTTTTTGCCCGCCTGACCGCAAAGTCGCTGCGTGTGTCGATGTAAAAAGTGCGGAGATGAAATTGTACACATCCTTTGCAAGTTCGAGCATTTTTCGCGCCCTTTACTAGTATGATTCACGTGATGATACATTTGGCGGATGAGGCGCTGTTTGTAGGACCAACTACCTGGATGTATCCAATAGAAAGGTAACGTCAACCTGCATGGCCTTTGTACAATTTCAAAGGCTGATTTTATACTGCTTATTATTTATAACCATGGCTTTTCGATTTTGCAGTGTTGCTTGGGGAGTTAAAAAATTCTACGCAATCAAGCAAGCCGAAGCGGTTATATTTGTGGGAGGCATGGATCGCATATGAGTCGCTTCACTTTTTGCGCAAGAATGTATCTAACCGATGTTGAGACGACTTTCAAATCGTCCTAACGCAACAACGACGGGGTGTTAGGAAAGAAAAACTTCTCTGTTTGCACAAACCGCACGTCCGTTTGGCTCGGTCACCAAGAGGCGAATCCTTTTCCAAAAGGACATGGAGGTATGCGCATTGGTTCATACTCAACAACTGCGGACGAGATAATAAGTTGATGAGCATGAATGGGGCCGCTGATCGCCAGTCATATCCTTCACATTTACATGCCGAAACACCGCGCTCTGTTTCCTCGTTGGTTGCGAACATGTAGGTGTTTCAGATTTTTTGGTTGATTCATATGATAGGTTTTTCTCAATTGTCAAGTCATTTTCTTCAACTAACAATTCACAAATTTTTGTACATGTTCAACTAGGTTTTGAAATCAAGGAAGAGAATTCGTCGTGGCTCACAATCAAGAATTATATAACTTTGGCTGGCCGGACCGTTTCGCGCCGAATTGTACTGTGGTGTCATGTGAAAGGCGCAAGTTTGTGGATGCCGGCCAGTGATGACAAGTTGTTGACTCAAAATATGGTCTTCGTCTGTGGAGGCGACAAGTGCCGATATTGAGTTTTATGGCAAACTAACAAGTGTTGTACAAGTGCTTTACAAAGACCGAAGCAAGTGATTTTGCTTAAGTGTCATTGGTTCGATACAATCCAAAATGTAAACGACAAGCAGCAAACGAGATGAAGGGTTAGTATCGTTGAACACCGACATTGCACGCTATACCGATGAAGACCCTTACATTTTAGCAACTATGGCGTAAGCAAATCTTCTATCTTGATGACCCGAAAGGGAATGGTTGGAAAGTTGTTCAAAAAAAATTATCACGTAAACATATATGACATTCCCGGATGAGATAATAATGAAGACGATCTAAGGCCGACCAACAACTATCATCTTCGATAGATTTGATTTGCCAACACCGTTGGATACCAATGTAATCCAAGAACCGCTGAGGAGCCGAATGCCCGAAATCGAAATACCGATTGATTCCATTACAATTGACCTCGGCAAATTTGAGACGCCATAACCACATGACCCGGCACAGACGATCAAAGTGATGATGAGGGAAGCATATGCAAGCAATGACTTGAACTACCAAGCGAAAATGATGAAAGTGACGACTTAACATGTGTATTGTATTTCGCATTCAGACTAAGTTTGGAAGAACTCAAATTATAATTTAATAAACTTTGTTGGGTTCATACATTTCTGAAGTTGTAACTTGTAACATTGTAAATTCCTAAGAAGAGACATTGAAAATAAATACTTGATTTTCCTAGAAAAAAAAAACAACTTTGAAATGGAACTATAGCTTTAGGCGACGACAAATCATTCGTCGCCCAAAATCCCAAGGGCCACCACTACAGTTTGTCGCCCAAAGATGGCTCAGGCGACTAAAAAACATTCGTCGCCCAAAATCCCAAGGGCCACCACTGCAGTTCGTCGCCCAAAGATGGCTCAGGCGACCAAAGATCATTCGTCGCCCAAAATACCAAGGGCCACCACTACAATTCGTCACCCAAAGATGGCTCAGGCAACCAAAAATCATTCGTCGACCAAAGATACAGATGCTTCAGGCTACGTTTGTGGGGAAAAACAACAATTTCTTATCTTTAGGCGACGAAAAATAATTCGTCGCCCAAAGATGATTCAGGCGACAAATCCACTTCATCGCCCAAAGATTCAGTAGACGTTTCTGTGCTAAATGGCCAAACAAATCTTAGGCGACGAAAATACATTTGTCGCCCAAACATGACTCAAGCGACCAATCCAGCTTCGTCGCCCAAACTATGTTGGGCCACGAATGTATTTTCGTCGCCCTAACCTACAAATTCCCTAACACTAAAAAATTCGTAATAAATAATGAAAAGGGGGATAAATTTATAAAAATTATAGAAACGCTCGTAACAAGAAGGCCTACAACTTTCGTTTAGGTGTCATCTCCAAAATTGAACACTAGAAACCATGAAGCCTATATTATTTTTCAACCATCGAATAACGTTTACGTTTACGCTCAGTTATTTTATCCGTAATTTATTTTTTCGTGCCGTTATTTTTTGAAACATGATCTTTCGCTAAATTCAATAAGATGAACGGTTCAGATCATTCATATTATATTCCCATCTTTATAGTTTAGTCAAATTTGTATAGGACGTTATAAAGTTTATAGACAATATATGGGTTCATCACACTTGTCAATAAACTATGAATATGGGGACATTCTACGACTGATCGGAATCGTTAAATATGTTGACATTTTTGTCAAGATCATTATGTACAAACATTACATCATTATGAAATCAATAAGTCATTATTTAGAAGATTAGAATAACAACGGTGGAATCAATTTCTTATCTTTAGGCGACCAAAAACAGATTCGTCGCCTTAATTGTCTTTGAGCGACGAATTATTCGTCGCCCAAAACAAACTCCCTTTGAGCGACGAAAATTATTCGTTGCCCAAACCTTCAAATTAGCTCCAGCCGCCAAAAATTTTGGCTATTTTCAAAAGTTTTAACTAATATATGAGCGACGAATTTTTAGTGTTTGGGCGACGATTCTGTTTTGTTGCCCAAAGTCCTCTGCGTTTTATACCCCGTGCCTTCTCTTTTATGTTTCTTCTTCCTTCTTCCTCAACTAGGTTTCTTCTACCTTCTTCCTCCACCTGCATAACCAAATCCCACAAACATTACTTCTTTTCGCCCAAAAGCCTCTGAAATAACTTCACCCTTGCTTTTTATACCAATCATTTTTCGTCTTTCTTCGTCCATCCATCAATCTGCATTCCCGAAATTGACCCACGAGCTTAGACCCAGCTTATCGAACCTCAGCCGCGACCCAGGCCGTGAGATCTTCTTCCTTCTTCCTCCAGTTGTCGGACCTCAGACCCAACCTCGAATCTCGGTCTCACCTTCGTCGCACCTCTGTCAAAGTACGTTTCAAACTTTGCATTTTATTTCTTGATTTTACAATTTCTGTATGAATTTGATTTGGGAGTTCGAATCAAAATTGAAATTGAAATTGGAATTGGAATTGAAATTTGATTCTTTGAAGTAGAATTGAGCGTGATTTATATATGCTGCTAGAACGATGTCGAGACTGCACTCAAGGTGCTCGACGAAATGCCTGCTATGGGGTTTGTCCCGAATGTGGTGACTTATACCACGATTATAGGCGGGTATGTTTCGCGGGGCGATATGGTTGATGAAGTTAAATAATTGTATGATGGTGTAAAGGCTGTGAGTATTGATTTGGGTGAAATGTGGGTATGATGGTGCATGTTATTGCTTCTATTATAGGTTTCAAAGATTCTGCTGTCTCAAAATTTGCAAAAACTAGTTATAGTCACTTGGAATAATCAATGTGTGTTGTTTGTGTGTATGTGCAGTTAGCAATTTATTGGATTTTTTGGATTATAGTGTTTAATAAGAATTGGGTTTATATCCTTTGAATTTGATGTTAGTTAATTTAGGCTTCTATTAATTTATGCGTTACATATTTGTGTGATTACAGAAGAGGCTGGATTGCAGTCTTGAAACAGAAAAACCTGGTTTTGTTCTTCACCGGGTTTTGACAGTGTGCGTGTGTGTGTGAATGTGCTGTGTGTGTGTGTCAATGCTCTGTGTGTGTGTGTCAATGCTGTGTGTGTGAATGTGTTGTGTATGCAGTGTAAAATGGTGATGTCTGTGTCATGATTGTGCAAAATGGTGCATGTTATTGCTTCTATTATAGGTTTCAAAGATGCTGCTGCATTACAATTTAAAAAACTAGTTATAGTCACTTGAAATAATCAATGGTGCAACCTTACACCTCTATCTTTACAATTCGATGCTTCATCTTCATCGGCACACCTTTATCTTTGCTGTAAAAGAATCTGTATGACTACCAGTCAGTTTCTATTTTGGTTGGGCATTGTAGAATTTAAATATCAAGTGCATAGTTTGAATATTCATAACAGCAGGTTCTGTATTTGGATTTGTAGTGGATTATAATTTAAGAATTTCATCTGATGAACATCCTTAAAATTTCGGAATAAGTAATAGGTCTTCGGCCAGCTTTCCAGATAGAAAGGAATTACTAAATACAGAAAGTACTTCTATTAGGCTATTAGGCATAAGGATCTGATGTATTTGATGTTAGGCTATTATGTGATGTATTTGCTGTTGCTTCTGGTTTATGTGAAAGGGCATAAGGATCTGTTGCTTTTGGATGTTTAGGTGAAAGGATATATGGTTGGTCAAGTATGGTTGGTCAAGTGGGAGAAGTTGTAATAAGATACCATTTGCTAATTTTTCATATATGGTTGGTCAAGTGGGAGAAGTTGTTTTCAATGGTGCCATTAGAATGATAGTGGGTTATGAGACCACCTACCCATCCATGCGTTGACCAATTTTTTGTTGGATATTAACCCTAATCATGTTTGTAAATCGCATCGCCCCCTTAAATGAACTTTAGTTGCTTTAGGTTGCTTGTATAACATTATACGATTGTATTATTCTGTTGTATTTGATAGAAGTTGTATTGTAAGTACATAGATGTTTAACAATTTATTTAATATGCATATGTCATTTTATTTAACAATTTGTAACATGCTGAATTTACAGATGTCGGGTTTGATTTCTACACGCCGCCGCTCTAGTCCTAGTGCAGCTCCTTCACAGTCGGCCGCTCAGGATGTCTCCGAGGCGCCTGCCTCGTCCACTGACTCGGTGACGTTTCCTGTAGTGAGTGCACGTCGGGCTCACCGGCGACAACGTCCCGAGGACGAAGGCCTTCAGGCACCCGAGACTTCCACAATCGACGGCGAGGGCTCGCGGACAGGTAATATACCCTGACCTCTAATCTTTTTCATTTTTGTTCGCTTGTTTAATACAGTCTAGATCAATTTTTCAATGGATGTTCAAACATTTGGTACGATTGTCAATTTTGTTGCAATATGTTTAAGGATATGTTGGAATATGTTAGAATTTAAGAATATTTTGGAATATGCTAGAATTGTTGGATATGTTGGAATTGTTGGATATGTTGGAATTGTGTGGATGTGGATATGTTGGAATTGTGTTGGATGGCTGTTTTCTTCTATATCACTAGTGCTATCATTTTATAGCATTAAAGGTTTAACTTGCTTACGAACTACCAAAGTAAGGCGTTGCTTTTTGAGTACATAGCGACAGCAACCATCATTGCATCAAGGGATATGTTATATTGAAAATATGTTGGAATTTAGCATTCTGTTGAAATATGTTACAATATAATATTTTGGAGGAATATGTTGGAATTGGCAAATATGTTTTGCGGATATATGTTGGAATTGTGTGTGTGGATGTAAATGTTTGATTTATTGTTTGCGGTTTAAGGATATGTTGAAATATGTTGTTAGAATTTAATAATATTTGGAATATGGTGGAATTGTCAAATATATGTTGGAATTGTGTCGCCTTGGAAATGTGCAGATTTATTGTTTGCGAGGTTAAGGGAAATGTTAGAATTTTAAGGAGGTTGCAAATTTTAAATGTAGTTTTAAGATGGCTGACAAAAACCATGTTATTTTTACATGTCTGCCCGTTTTTCGAGGGGGAAGAAAAAGATGCAGCGGGGCCGCTGCAGGAGCCAGGTTGAAGGCGTGGCGATCACCGGACTAATGTGAAAAAGATCGTCATCTATTTTTAAAGTCACAGGGGTTAACTCCACAAGTGACCGGCCACCAGCAGCACTTTGGTTGGCGAGATAGAGGAGGCGTCTTGCGTGCCCATTGCCTGTGTGGGGAAGTCATGGGAAAAATGTCCCGGATGAAACAAAGGCGTGTGACGATGTGTGGCACACGAGTTGTCATTGAAGTGATACATTTGGAAATGTGCCCTAAAACCAATCATATGATGACACTACGGACATTTCAAAATGTTAAACTAATTTACACAGTTTTAATATAAGGGGAACGTATTATTGTTTAAGTAGTCTCATTATAAATGTTATATGCTTAAACAATAAGTCCAAGAATATATGTGCTTATGAGAATGTAATCCTAAACAAGTTAAGGTTCGCTGAGACCATTCTCGTTCATATACATATCCTATAAACGCGTTCTACGATCATGAAGTTGCCAATTGGGCATTGGCAGTCCGTTAAAGATGGGGCGTTACGTATTATTGCAATGTCTTCTCTCGGGGAGAGTGACTAGTCTCGGAGTCATTGGTGTGGCGGCACCAGACAACAGAAAAGCATGTGAGTGCTCAATATCATCTATGGGTGAGTCCTTGCGAACACGATCAACGTGAGTTTTTCATGACCATGTCACATGAGAACTCATGGTGGGATAATGCAAATTGGGATCACTTTGACACGAGGCATCCACACGGTTGTCTTGTGGTGGGTCACTTGATCTTTGTTAGCATCAAGAGTCACCCCATCCAGAGGAGTGTCCACGGCATGGTTGGGATTAAGCTGCGCCATGGAGGCAGAGTGAATGCGCTGACAAGGGATCTCCCAACCTTCAAGCCGTTTGAGGGAGAGAAATATACATGATATGATTAAAAGTCTCGGCGAGTATGAATGAGATTTAGGAAGTTGTTCCAAATCATATTCAAGGTAATCATATAAGTAAAAAGGGAATCATTGGATAGTAGACATGAATAAACTATCATCTCCAGTGTGTGGGTCGAGTATTGTATTAGAAGAATGGCAGTATTGCATTGCAATCCTAGCTGAATAGGTTCTCCCACCTCTTCGATTAGCTTGGGTAGCCATGACATGCTGGCAGAATTGTCACTGGTGGTTTGTATTGAATTACTTTTTATAAGTGTATAATCACTTAAGGGAGAAGCTGAAAGTATTATATTTCAATTCGAGTGATTTGAAAGAGTTCTATCCTCCACGCACCGCTAAAGGAACCTAATGGATCGTAGAGTAAGGTAGAGTTTGATGAAACAATGAAATGAGGAAGAATAATTAAATGGTTTAATTATTTATGAGGCAAGGATTAATTAATATGTTAATTAATCAAAAGCGGGCCAAGTTACAGTTATAGACCTCGGGTTAGTTTTGGGCTTGAGGCCCAATGGGGGTTGCGAACGTCAAGCTAGCCCATTGACTTAAGTTGTATGACAGCAATGACTAATAATACATTGGGGCCCAAGAGCCCAGCTGAACCCACATGGCCGGCCATTGAGAGGAATGTATGGCAAACTTGCTTTAATTAATTGCAAGTTTGCGCCTTTGTCATTAGGAAAGCTATGAGGAAACTTTATGGCACATTTTCAACAAAGAGGGTTTTTTTGGGAGAATGGTTGAGCATGAAAATGCTCTCTTCTCTCAAAGGGCCGGCTCTCCCTACAGGGGATTTAGCTAGCAATCTATTTCCTCTAGGACACTCGTCGTCTTCTCTAACATCAAGGCTCTGCTCTCCTTGGTGTGGAACAGAGAGGTTCTATTGCTTTGGGAACTTGGAGAAACCTATTCATCCATTCTCATCCAAGCGGAATGAAGGCCCTCTCATGGGTGATTGGCAGCACATATGCAAGAGGAATCTTCAAGGTATATGATTTCACAACTCAAATGTTGCTTGAGTTTTTGTAATGGTTCCTGCCATATACACACTAGGCATAGAAGTTCTTGGGTAAGAAAATTTTGATTTCAGTGCATACAAGCATGATCCGCCAATTAAGTATTGAGTACATGCTAATGATGTTGCTCAAATGAACTTGGTTTACGAAAATTTCCCTTCATATTCCACACTTTCTCTTTTGTGTATTTTTTTTATAATTAAGTCCAATATTTTGTATGTATTTTAATAATATTATCTTAACACTAGAGATTGCGGGTGAACTTCCATACTACCCGGACCTTGATATAACTGTGAGGTAAACTCCATAGATGGGCTGTTCAAAAGATCGATTTTAAGGTGGAGAAGGCTGACCTCCACAAGAGTTTTCAAGTTATATCAGGACGACGCCTGAGACGGCTTTGGCAGGGGATGCAGAAGGAGTTGAAGGAGGAGGCATAGAAGATTTTGTTGTATTATTTGGGAGTGGTTATGTAACCATTTTCAACACCCTGCTTTTTGATAAGTTCACACACATTTTATTATTTAACTCAACAGTGAATATATGTGCTAACAAAATTTGGGTTGACCAGATCGTTCTCAAGCGATAAAGATAAATAGGTCGAGAAAAGGTCCTTAATCACCACTACGGTTCGTGCCCTTTGGCTATAGAGCGCGCTAAACAACGACGGAGGTAAAACTTTACATTTTTATTTTAATATAATTTAATATTTTTGAATTTTAAATTTTAAGAAAGCCTTTTTATTTTTAGCAAGGTGCAAAGTTTCAGGAGATTGACATGTTCGGAAGTTTATGTCGCCAGGAGATGACGAGAGATGGCTCGGCTCTCCATGTAAGTTTGTTTAATTTTTGTTACTTTTCTTTTATAATTATTATAAACAATAATATATATATATACTATATATTTTTTATTACGAGCCACTAGTGGAAGACCTGGCACCTCGAAGAAATGACAGCGACTTCCGAGACCCTGTGGAGAACGTCACTCAGGCGGGGAGGTGCGGGATGTAGGCCATGCCCTGCCAAGAGAGCGGCCAGACCCAGGACAGCCTTTGGTCCTAGGCTTGCTGGCAGGATTTCTGCAGGGGATAGGGAGAAAGCGGAACTTTACCACACTAAGAAGGGCACGTCTTCTAACAACAATTCGAAGAGGTCACCTCGTTGAGAGGCAAAAAGTTCAAGACCTTTGGGAGGCTCGCGACTCGGGGAAAGTGTCGTCTCATGTAGCTCGGTCAGCGACTCATGAGAAAGTCGTCTCGTGGCTCGATTCACATCTCGGAGGTTGCGTCTCGGGAGGCTGAGTGAGACAAAATTTTACCTGCCACGCCACTCGATGCTCGTCAGGCATTTAGGTGTGAATATGCCGTCATCTTGAATTCTCGACCCCTATTATGGAATTATTTAGTTTTAGATTTTATTATTTTGTACGTACATTTTTTATATAATCAAATTTGTTTTTACATTACGTATTATATATTGTATTGTCTTTTACATAAATATTAAGGAAAAAAAAACTTTCAAAATATAATATAAAAAAAGTAGAGTGTTATTAAAAAAATTAAAAATTAAAAAAATTTTGGGCGACGAAAATATTTTTAATTAAGCCCTAAAAAAAAAAAATGACGACAAAATATCTTAGGTAAACCTAAGGTGATTTTGGGCGGCGAGTATTTTTGTAAGCCCTACAAAGTTAATTGGGGCGACATGTAAAAAATATTCAAATTAAGCCTAAGAGTGAATTTGGGCGACAAAAATATTTAGGTACGCCTAAAAGAATTCAATTTGGGCGAGAACGAAAATATTCCGTGTACAAAAAGGTGAATTTGGGCAACGAAAATATTCCGTCGCCCTAAGGTGAACTTGAGCGTGAAGGAAGCACATTCGTCGCCCAAAGTCTTGTCGGCAGGCTTTGAGAAGCGCGCGGCACGCAGTGTGGTCGCCCTAAATGTTTAGAGCGACGAAATTGTACCTTAGGCGGCAGAAATTTTTTTTTTATTAGCCGAACCTCTACTAGTGCTATCGTTGAACATCCTCCGAAACCTTTCAACGCAACAAGTGAAAGAGAAAATACATAAGTGAAGTGAAAATTGTAAAGAAAGATGAATAAGTTTACAATCACAACTTTCCTCCTTATGTTGGTGCTTTTTGTCAGCTCCACGGTTTTTTTTTTTCAATCATCTTGAATCATATTATTTTGGTGTAGCCTTTTTTTTTTTTTTTACTAAAATAATCTGTTATATTACAATTTCATACCAGAATCTAAACATCCATGCAAGCTTTAGCATGGTTCTTTTTTTTCCTAATCTTTTTAGGATTCGTACTAGGGTTCGCTGTTTTTTTAATTAATTAAGTTCAGAAGAGTACTTGTAGTGGCTGGAAGCCCGTGTAACACATTTTGTTTACTTGTGTCAGTTTCTAAGTGATTTTTTATGATCTTCTTTTTGACACTAAAAAGCCATCATCTTAATTGAAATGAATAAAAAGGAAGGAGGGAGTGCATGATGACTTCTTTTAATGCTAATATGTAATGTATTAACTATTTTGGTGTTTCATTTCATGTAGTAGAATCTAGGGGTTCAATTTTTCAATTGATTTTAATATTTTTTTAATCTTGGGTTTTATTTTGCTCGTGTCATTTTCCTAACTCGTGCCTTATTTGTGTGTATGGATATAATTTTAATAATTAACTTTATTAGTTTGATTGTGATTTCAGTTTGCAAGATTTCAATTGCACAAGCTTCAGATTGTTTTTATTAATCACCCGGACTGGAAAATGTGTGCCTGGTGAGGATGACAACCCTGAAAAAGATGGAAAGTGCTGGAAATTCTGCATTGCAGATTGTGAGAAGGGAGAGGCGTCTGCAAAAATTAGCTCTGTAGTTTTGTATGTCATTGCTACTGTTGAGGCTTTTTCAACATAAGGATACTGATTTTATTTCATAGCTTAATATTGAATAAATATTATTAGCATGTGATGGAGAGGTTGTTACTTGTTTGGAGTTTCATATCAACATGCCTATGTGTAACACCTTATTTTGTTGTTGAATAATATTGCTTTTGGTTTTAAAAATAAAAATATAATTGTCTTTTATTTTGAAGTATTATTTATATAAAAATATTATTGTTATTTGATTGTAGGATTACATTATTTACAAGTCACCCAAATTCAACTCCATGGTAGTTCTAGGGTTTCTTGTCACTGTGTCTTATTAAATAAGGTACAAAGACCTACGATGGAACTACCAAAGAAGTTCTTTTAAGGTGGAGAGATTTTGTATGAAAGTATATGATGATATTTAAAAGGGGTATTTCGTGTCGTAATAAAAGTGAAGAATTATAACGTATTTTTCGTATTTCTGCATTTATACTATGACGTGTTAAATACCCCGAATTAACATCGGACATTTAAAAATTTCTCCTTTTAAAACCTACAACAAAGCAATATATATTATTACCTGTTTTCTTATTGTCGAGATATGACCAGGTTAAGTATTCGAACTTGTTAACGCACTTCCAATTTTGAGAAGAGAAGCACTGTTTGCAATAATATGCTTGTTGGCAATCATTTTTCTAGATGCAGGTGTTGTTTAAGTCTAAAAATGTGTCATTTTAATAGATTAAATTATGTCATTTTTTACTTTCAGTGAGATTATTTAACCTTAAATTTTCAAAACTTGGTGACCCTTTGAACAGTAACAAATAGATGAACAAAGGCAGATGATTTCAGTTACTTTTTTGTTATTAACTTTCAAACCACTAAGACATATTTGTTCCTCTCTCTTTCAGACCCCAAACACTTGTTTGGGTTCTCTATGTGTTTTCTACCCATTTTTGCATTGGTTCATCGAAATTCAGATTCTTACTGCTTTCAGTTAATTAATACATGTACAGCATCTATACGGCCTGTACTTCCTCTCCAATCGCACTCAAAGAAATTTTTTCAATATTATGACGGCCATATTGTCATGGAAAACATTTATTAGGAGCATTGATGAAAGATTAATTATTAGGAACCTAGAGCAGGAATAATTTATTTGGGCTTTTTTAATTATATATATGAAGTAAATAAGATTTTTAAGAACTATGTAGAGGACAATTGTTAAATTTATAAGTTGCTTCATCAATTTGGACTGTTCAAATTTATAAGTTGTTTTTATGAATTTAGTTTAATTATCTGCAATCATAGCTAATTGAAATTAACCAACATTATCTAGCCTTGAAAGTCAACTACATTTTGTATCCATATGATTTGGTGTAGCAACAATATGTTTTTATATTTGAAAAAAAATTGGCAAGAGAAATAATCTTAAAAGTTAGAAATTCTAACTTATTATTATTGACCTCTAAGTGTCCCAAATTATATGAAATTAACTAAACATATATATATGGGTTAGGATCGAAGACAACGCTTTTAACAGCATTTTGACATGGTTTTGTAGTGCACAGTTTATCGTAATGTATTTTATGATGCGAACCGTCTATATTTTTAGTACATTATTCATAGATCATCTTTGCAAAAATTGAACAAATCCAAAACCATTAAGAGATTCTTTTGTAGTGAAGAAGAAAATGGACGAATCGGTTCTACAAATAAACACCAAAATGACCTGAGGTGAATCCAACAATCGTATGATTTAATTTGGATGATTTTGGAAGAGATGATCTTTGATGAACCTAAAAGATACAGGTTAGATAGTTGAAATACATTATAAGAGTGAAAGTGTGTGTCAATTTGTGTGTGTGTGTATCCGCGATCCAACCGTCTATCTATTAAGGTCTTCCCTCGAAGATCTTGTCAGATCAAAAATCACTTAATCAGAAACCATATATAATCCGAGGAGAATAAATTGTAGTAATTTTGGTGTTTTCTTTGAGAAACCATATTCGTCATTAATTGGGTATGGCGGTCACATGTTTTTTCTTCACTACAAGTGAGATATCTTATATCTAAAATGTAATGTTCTTTTTATAAAAACTTCTTAAGTTGTCAAATGAAACGCCAGACGTGGAGGAGGTCAATCAATTGGGAGGTCTTGCGGTGTTAATAATTCAAGTGACATGAATGGACTAAAGTTGATATTAACAATATAGCATTGTATGTGCAGCAACAGCTATGACGCGGTCACATTAAAAAATTACTTGTCGATTGTAGATAATGACAAATAAACGTGTGGCTGTGTTGTGTTATGGTTGTAAGTATGTACAGACAGATTAGTTGAGTTTAGATCATAGTACTACTAGTACTACGTAGGAATAGTCTAATAGTAATAAATTAGTATATGAGGTATTTGAGATTTCTAATTAGGGTTAAGTGGTTAATTAGTTCTTGTCTCCACACTGTTTCATGCACCACATCATCAAAGAAAGTGAGCCCTTGATCTGTGTGTTGGTCCTTGCGAGCCATCGTCATGCCAAACGTTGCACACGCTACAACACACAAGACTCTCCCTTCACGTAACGTCCGGGAAGAGAGCAAAATCACAGAGAAGCGAGAGAGAGAGCCAGGAATCCTAGACAGAGAGGGAGACACACACAGAAAGGAGGGAGAGTTAGCAGCTTCCTCCTTTGCTTCTCTCTTTCTTTCGGTGGTGGATCTTCACTCTTGTCAACATTGCTGACACCAAGGAGGAGAAATTTTGCGTTAAATCTTAGAGAGAGAGAGAAAACAAGAGGAAAAGTGAGTTTATGAGAGAATCATGGGGATGATGATGACTACTGATCGGAGTGAATGATGAGGGAAGGGAGGATTGATGGCAATGTCAATGTGCGGGCTGCGGCTATGGCGGAGGAGAACAGGAAAGGTGGAGCAAATGTCGAGGGATGACGGCAGCCATGCCAGCCAATTTATTTTCACCAATGGTATTTTGCCGTCTCTTGGCGCCACTGCTCGAAACCGTTCCAAACACAAGCTCCCGCGGTTTCATCATCTCCCCCATTTAATTATTATTACAACAAGTGACAATCCCTCTCTCTCTCTCTCCTAGAAACTTTTCAATTTTTTCTTGTGTTGGTTTGCATGTCAATGCGTGTTCTCAATTATGGGTTTATTTGATTTGATTTTATATGAATTGCATGTGGCCAAGTTTTAAATCTAGAATGTGTTTGAATCTTGGATTATGTTTATGCAAACGCATGGTGACATAGATGTCATGATGAACTGCAAATTTATAGCCTTGGTGGTTCTTCTTTAATGATGTTTCAATCGTTCATGGGAATTTTTGGGGACTTTAATTTTCTAATTGAATCATTTCAAATAAAAGCAATGGTAGCTCCATTATTGGCTTTTATGAATAATTGCAGGATTTGAGTTAAGGAGTCATTTGGCCAAGCAATGTACCTTACACCCCAAGTTTGATCCTAATATAAGATATCAAAGTAATTTAGAATATCATCATGCCAAAAAAAAAAAAACATATTTCAATTGTAACATTTTCTTTTTTGTTTTTTAATATGCAGACTTTGGCAGTGCATTTCTTATATTTTCTGGTTTTCTACACTGCCTGGGTGTGTCCCTTTGAATTTGGATTCTTGGACAGAGCAAAAAGGACCTCTTGCCACTACTGACCAATGTTGTCAATGGGCTTTTCGCTATCGAAACATTGTATTAAACATTGTTCTTGTAGCCTACCTTGATAAAAACTACTTATCTACTCATTGACAACCACAAGCTCATTGCTCAAGAGATATGCCAAAACCTGGCTGGCCCTTTGACATCATCTCCACAATCCCATCGGAACTTGCTCAGCGTGTTCTACACCCTTTGCCCGCCTCCTCCTCTCTCGAGACTTATGGATACCTTCAATATGTCCTCCGTCTTTGGCGTCTCCGAAGAGTCCAGTGCAATGATTTCCAGGTACAAATTACATCAATGGAAGTTCCCTTCACAGCAATCTTATTATGTACATGTATTTATTTATGAATTGTGAACGAATTCATCGTTATTTTTGCGTGTTTGATGCCAGCTGAATCAAAGGCAATGCAGATTATATTTTCATGTTCATTTACAGGATTTGATCATTAAACTCTCATGTTATTTACATGTTCTCTGATACTATGGGTGGAGAAGGACAGGAACTATACACTTTTGGGTTAGATATATAACTTATTTTCGTGAGTACTTTTCAACTAATATCTAGTCTTTTTTTTTTTTTTTGAAAGAGAGAGGTGATTGTCTAATATAACTGATCTGTACGTAGCTCGTGATCATCAGCCTTTTGATGTGATTGTAGGTTACTCTCCTTACAGTTCTGTTGTGCGGCTGCTTCTTCTATTTCCTTGCTGCATTATCGTAACCCAAGAAGAAGGACATGGTTTGGAGCTTATCAGAGAACTTTCATCAATTGAGTTTATAGGACGATGCATTGACCTCAATGTACTGGTCCATAATCACGCTCACAACCACCGGCTATGGTGATTTTCATCCTGTACAAATTCACAGGAGATGATATTTGATATCTTCTATATGCTCTTCAATCTTGGGCTGCAAGCTTACCTGATCGGAAACATATGACCAACTTGATTGTCCATGGAACTGCTCGAACTAGACAATTTGTGAGTACAAGCTTTTGTTTTCACGCACGAATTTTATACTTCTTACTACTAAATTATGTAAATTTTGAATTTAAGAATTGTAGATATTAACTTCATTGTTCTGACGACAAGTTTGCAAGCATAGCGGTTTCCATGTACTTTTGGTTTCCTATTATTTGGACTTGTTTTTCTGGACTTGCAGAGAGAGATATACTATTCAAGCTGTGACAAGTTTTTTGCGCAAGACCAAATACTGATCTCACTACGAGCAGATGCTTGCTTTCATTTGTGTTTGAAGTTCAAGAACTAATTCAGAAGGGCTGCAGCAGCAAGAGGCTCTCGATGCGCTCCCCTAAAGCCATTCGATCTACCTTAGCTCTCACTATCTATTCTATCCACTTGTTGATAGTGTCTACTTGTTCAGGGTGAGACCTGCTTTTCCAATTGGTAATTATTAGCTTACACTATTTCGTACTAATTAGCAGTGCCAGCATTACAGCGCAATGTCATTTTAGTGTCTCCTGCAATCTAATATATGTTAAGAAATAAACTTTGTTTTACTTCTACTTCGGGTTGAACTTTAAGGTCTCCGAGATGAAGGGGAGGAATATTTTCCCCAAAGAAGATGTAATCTTGCAGAATGGCACCCACTGACATGTATATCGTGATTTTGACTCTGTGTGGGAATCAGAAACACAGCATTCATGCATAGTCACTCTTTGCACTAGAAGCACAGGCCACCCTATTGCCCTTTTTTTTTTCTTCTTCGGTTTTCTACTTTTGTTTGGAAAACTAGCTTCTGATTCTTGCAACTTGCTAACGAGGAACTTATTAGTAAAGATGGAACGCACCGGCAAGTTTAATTATATAAAATATTTGTTCAGGTGTGTACTTTCAATGCATAAATTGATTGCTTTGTCTGCATGACTGATGAACTTGTTGCCGAATGACTGCAGGTTGTTCGTGAAGCCAAAGACAGAGACGTTGTTGGTGAAATAGGAGGTGCTTTGTTATGGGCCTCAAATGGTCTGTGATTAGGACGAAGAAAAGGACTCTCCCAGCTTCTGCGTTTGAGGCCGTACAGCTTTCTTAAATCTTGTTCAAGCAAATGTCATGTTGGAGATCTCGGAACGATAATCATGAACAATTTTCTTGGGTATGTAAGTTACATCAATCATTTTTTAGTAGTCTTTAATAATATTTGGGAATCAGCATTGCGATAACAGTTTTTGCGGTCTTTTATGCATGTGCATATATGTGTGGTATTGATACTGCAGCATTTGAAAGAAATGAAAAGAAGAATCCTCTGGCAGAAGGAATTTTGAGGGACATAGAGCATGTGTGCTACGGCTAGTGGTGAAATGGATCTGCCTCTTAGTTTTATGCTTTGCTGCTCCAGAGGGGGATGATTTGTTGCTGCATCAGTTGCTCAGGCGGGGGTTCAGATCCAAACGAGATGGATGATAATGGACAAACAGCTATGGTGCACATACCCTATCTTTTATATTGCGCAAGCTGACACCATTTTTGTCCCACGATAGCCAATTTGAGACTTTGGTGCTTACTTTGTGTATTTTATCTTTTCTTGTTTGAACAGCACATTGCAGCATCTAATGGAAATGAACACTGTGCCCTTTACCCACACTTCTAGAGTATGAAGCGGATCCCAATATACAAGGTACGAGAACACATGTTCTCTTGTCAGGCAGTCTGGTGTGCTATGTTCTAGGTGAACTTTTATTTGAAACGTGGTGTGAGAACATCACACGCTGAATCAATTGTTCATTACTTTGCAATGTGCAGATTCGGAAGGAAATGTTCCTCTATGGGAAGCTGCAATATCAGGGAAGCATGAGTCTTTGATTAAGCTTCTCTTAGACAACGGGCGAAGATAAATTCTGGCAATGTGGGAAATTTTGCTTGTGCTGCTGTTGAGCAAAGCAACTTGGAGATGCTAAAAAAAGACATTGTCACGTATAACGGTGATGTAACACTGCCCAAGAGCAATGGGACTACGGCGCTTCACCTCGGTATCGGAAATGAGAATAGTTAAGTTCCTCTTGGAACGGAGCTGAGGCTGACAAGCCAGCTTCTGCAGATGTGGACTCCTAGGGCTTTGGCAGGCATCCCAGGGACATGAAGAAACCTTAATGGAACTGTTTCAGCACAAATGGGAGAGTAAGAAACCAACTGCTGTTGTTCCTATGCAAGAAGGATCCGATACTATCACGCCCTGGGAAGTTCAGGGTGAGCCTACACACATTACTTTACCTCCCCTACGCACGGGATGGCAGGCCGTCAACTCAGATATGACATCGAAATACTTAATCGCAGAATGGTTAAAAACTTTCGCAATTCACTGTTTGGTTTCATGTCAACTGCCAATACCAATAGCGGTATAGCTTACGCATATATCTTCAATTTTCTCTGTAAATTCTTAGAAAGATGCTACTCTTCTCACTCTTCTTTTTTTTCTCTTAAAAATCACTCACAATATTTCATAGATCCCCAGGGAATATCATGATACTTCTTGCGGGTGCATCACCTCTCAACGACCTACTAGGAAATGGAGGCCTTTTACCCAACCTTGAATTTTTTGAACACTAGGTGATGTAAAGTTTTGACAAGGTGGTGAAAACATATGCAGGTGAGAAAGATAGAGACATTGTCACATCTACAGGCAGTACTTTGGCAAGGAGCACAGTAGGAACAGCTATCCGGCCAGAGTGACAGCACTTAGCTGCCCGAGGAAAAGGCGAAACTTGCTGCAAAGCTTGTGCTTCTGCCTGACTCCCTTCAACAACTTCTTGACCTTGGTGCCAAGAAATTTTACTTTCGGCCACCAAAGTTTTAACTTTGAAGACGGAGCTGGTGAGATATAGAGCTTGTTGGCGATCATCTTGTTCTTGCTGGTATTTGATTCTGTAAATAATGATGCAGAAGGCTGAAAATTAGACCCCATGACGGCATGTCTATATCTGTACCATTATTATGTAACAAAATTATTCACTTAATTAAGTATTAATACATATTATTTTTTTTTACCAGGTTCATTTTCACTTGAAGGAAATTTAAATAAGGGAATTCCAAACATAAAGAAAAAAGAAGAGGGATAATAAATAAATGATTTCACCTAATCTAATATCTGATTGATGATTTTTAACTACAAGCTTTTGTAAAAATTGGCTCAATCAAAGTGAGATTCTAATACACCCTTGGCTTCAATCAAAAGAAAAGAAAAATTACACTCCTTGAATTTTGCGAGTTACAACCTTTGCTCCTGCATCCCCCTTAACTCTTCCATTTAATCTTTACATATCCCCCCGCTCCTCTTCCCTACTCCTTGTCCTTGATCTGCCCGAAAAACTTGCCTTCGCTCCAATCCGCTAGAAGTGTTGATTTACTCGCTCTATATTACTTTTTTTCCGAGCTAAGGCATAATCATAGTCCTTCGCTTTTCTGTAATTTGTTAATATCTTCTGCTATAACTGAGTGTATTACTTCATACAGAAAATCAACAGTCCTCTGCTAAGGAGCTTAGCTCAGGTCTCAATCAATCTACACTTTGATCATAATCCACAGTATCGTCAAATTCGGGCAACATCTTCTGGGTGCACCTGCACAAATTTGCATTGCAATATGCAATATGTCATTAGACGGTGGAAACATGTAAGCTATTCTAAATTCGATTAAAGAAACAAAGACGGATGAGAAATGAGGTTGGTTTTCTTGCATGAGAAAACCTGTTTCACTACTGAAGCTGGTTCACAGAGCTCCAACTCTCCTCTCTGCTTGTGTTGTCATCTCATCCAATATCTCAGCATGTCATAGAAATCATCTGTACCATCATCGTCATTTCCAGGTTCAGGTGGTACTTTTCCTGCTCACACATTTCAATGCCATGAATCAGAAATCCTTTAAACATTCATACAAGCCAGGAAGAAAGTATAAGAGACTTACATGTGAACACCAGGGAACTTCTTCCACTCGCAAGAATCGGAGTTCTTGAAGATGGGCAGGATGAAGAACACTTTGGTAGCAGATGTTCCCTTATGCTTGCTGATGAGAAGGAAGAATGGCAGTGGGAACAATATTCCATTATAGTACATCATGTCACCCGAAACATATCAGGAAGTATACCAGTTGGAGGGTAAATGCAACAATGTACTTGAACAGCGGTACTAACTCCACAAATGAAGCCATGAAAGAACCTTCCAAAACTCTGTCCAGAGAAATGAAGAACTAGAAGATAGAATCAAGATTCTGATAAGCTACACTACATAAACATACATTGCAATTTAATGAAACTTTTCAAATGACACACTTACATAGCGTCGGTTAAGGGCTGATGAAGAGTAGCAAGAGCCTCTCCCAAGACGATTACCAGGAGACTATCAATCGCCATGTAGGCAAAAGTATCCCCCAAAAGGGTACTGAGGTAGATCTTTTATTACGTTGATTACGAATACTGAGCCTCCCACAAGGGTGACTGCAGCAGGTTACTCACTCTTTGCTCGTTAACCGAACAGGCAAATGAGCATCCAATGTGTTTCTCTGGATCAAATTTGCCTTCAAATCTCCTCAATCATCGAATTTCCCAGCTTCCTTTAGATTCTCCAACTCCTTGGGCTGCAGAAAAAGAAAAACTCTGATTAGACAATGGACTAGTGACAGTGACAGCAGCGGAAAAGCATAGTGATACAAGGGGGAGGAAGCTATGACACCCATTTGGAGGAGATCTGAGTCTATTTCTGAACACACAGCTTCCATCTTCAAACATCTCTTGGATGCATTTAGTTTCATGCATTCCTTGGCGCTCTTTACACCATTTCTTTCGGATCACACCTGGCCTTAGAACAGCAAGACTGGGTGTGCATGGGGGGACTGCGGGAGGAGCCCCGTTTGAAGGAAGTCCAAGCAACCCACAAATTGTCTGCAGCATTGAAAATGTAGCAGCAGAGTTATTAACGATGAATTACGGAAGAAAGAAAAGAAGATTTATAAAGGAAATAGGAAAGCATACCACCATTATTCCCAAGAGAAACACATGTCATAGCGTGGTATGCAGGATGGTTTCTGAAGATTAAACTCCTTCTGTTGCAAGCTGTGAAGCTACACTGTGATCAAAAGTATAGACCTGCTATCATGTCACAGCCCGATTTGATGGCGGCGAAGATGTACATGACGAGGACATTTGGCATATCCTGCAAACGCATGGGAAATGAATATACTTAGATATTATTCCGGTATCAAGCCTTTGATTCCAGCTAAGGCAAAAGGCAAAAACTAAAAAAAAATGATTACCAAGCGGCGCTAAATCTAATAATGACTACCTTGGCGACTGTCCAATGGTAGAGTGATTTAGAGTCCCAGGAAGACGACAAGCAATCCTTCTAGGAACTCCACATGTAATGGAACTTTACCAGGTAAGCATAAGTTTTCAGTGCTGTCCACGCAAGACCATAAGAGGAACCCCGTAATCTGCAATAAAACCTGGAGCCGCCCTGCATCCATCGCCCAAAAGAAATAAGAACAACGGAAAACATTTTTGGCAGGATTATCTTTCATAAAATGATCATATCGCAAAATCCCAGTTCCTTACCTGAGCCATACCACCATGATCTTGCTTTTTCTGCTCTTAAGGGCAGTGAATCAGACCGAAGCAGAAGAAAATCACTGCCTAGCAACCCCGTTGGTATAGAGCCATTGGGTGAAACTCCTCCAGCTTTGGATCCTTCCAGCTTTCGGAATACTGAACTCAGAAATCCCTGCCAGATAAAGAAAGCGCATTGGGTTAAGTCAACTCAAAAGATCGAAACTTGTTCTGCTTTTCAAGAAACTCAATGCTCTGGAAACCTTGATAGCCTCTTGGATAAAAGAACTGAGGATAACATCGAAAAGTTCCCCGGCAATCTAGTAAACCTGGAAATGATGGTACATGCATTGAAAATTGCCAGAAGAATCAGCAATAATGCTGTCCAGACACACAAGCCCTGTAACATACTAAGGAGTAAATAACCAAAGCGATCAAAATCTATTTTCGGACACATGGCGAGAAAGCATATCCCGAAACCTGGATAGAAAAGGGCAGCTGTTCACATTACCAACCAGTCCAAGCTAGAAAGAAGCTTTGTGTCCCCCAACTCCTGACCTTCACACACTGAAGGTGTGCAGATAGTTATACATTATGACGGTTGGTTCTGCAACTCTCTAAGACCAGCAAAGGCTGCCCGCGCGAATAACTGGATGATACTGCATAGAGCAGTAGAAGCCAATGTTTTCCACTGTGTGCTTAGGGTTCCATCTACCATCACACAAATATAACTTTTCAGGCTCCTCCATTAAATACCTCAACTAGAAGCTCTTGCATGCTAATTTTGAACCTCTTCAACACTTTGCTTCGAAAAATCGAACTTTTTGGGGGTAGTCCCAGGAAAGAAATGTTATACCTGTATCTACTCAGTATACGAGAGCATTGACCGGAAGTGCAGAGGCAAAAATGTAGAAAGTTGGAAGGCCAATATCCTGAAATGGATGGAGAGAAAGACTATGAATCAAACGAACTGGAAAAAAACTCGAAAACTAAGAACTAAAACCAAAAAAAATGATTATCAGACGAGTAATGAACTTGTGAAATTACACCAGAACTTTTACCTGACCCCAAGAACAAAGTCCTCCAATCAATCTTCCTTGTAGCATGCTGCTCTTCCTTTGACATCTTGGATTATTCCCTTGAATGGACTTCTGATGTTCTCCATTGCTGCTACCAGAAATTGACTACATGGATTAGTAAGAATTTAAAAGAAAAAATTTGTGACTCTGCAGGAAACTGGGAAATTTACATTACATGCAAGTTTTATTTGATTGGTAAGTAATGAGTAATGGCAAGTCACATGACAGCCATTAGGAATTAGGTGAAATATATTGTAATATGTTAACCATAAGTATTTTCACAAAGAGAATTTCAAAAAAGCTTCCAAAACTTTGTAGATAGAGGACGGCCAGTACAAACGATAGGATAAATGATTAACGAGAATTCTAAAATTGTTCTTGTACGTATATGAAATTAATAATTTACTAATTTGAGAATAAGTGCGCATCAGAATATCAATCTCGGCATCGTCATACTACTATGTAGATTATCATGTACCAAATAATCATTTTCCACTTTCACCATACAATCACAATCATCAAAATCAATAAAAACAACATGGGATTGGAATGCAAAATGCAATTGTGCAAATGAAGGGTTGATCATGCGAAATTAAGCAAAACCAGCACATGGGGAAGAAAAAAAGAACATGAACATGAACAATGAAGAAGGAGAATGGTGGGGCACGAACCCAAGTCCTACACCACAGTCTTAGAATAAAAAAAAAACAAGGAATGGAGGGGAAGCGACCGGGGGCCGGAAAAGTGATTTATTCCGGCGGGGGAGGTTGCCGGAGGTCACAGACTCTGATTAGGGTCAGGGACAATCTCGCCCTTCTCCCTCTCACTCTCTTAAATTCGTTTTATGATTAGCCCCCTCTTATCTGTTTTTTTTCTCTCTACCCCTGCCGTTTTTGTTTCTCTCTCTAGCCCCTCAGGAAGATATTAACAACCTGTCTGGTTTATCCCCCCGATGCAACGCACGCGAGGAATTGCGGAGGAGAAGCAGCGAAGCTGTACACTTAAATATCAGACTCCCGAGTTTCGCGGGGCCCGGTCTAAGGATTGCGAAAGGGGTGGCAGTACGTGGAGAAACCTGATTGGCCGAGGACCGATGAGTTCGGAGTACCTGATTCTAAAGTAGTTTTATGCAATTTTAATTTACTTTCGACTTTTGTGTGTGTGTTCTGTGTACTTTTTTTTGCTGTCTCACGCGTTCTTTTTTCGTTTTTGTTTGTTGGATGTCTCACGTCCTAGTGTTTGAGTTTACTGTGTGACACACCGGGTGAAGGGAGTTTGACTAAGAAGCGTCCGTGGTAGGGACCCTCTCCATATAGCCGGTGAGCTCATTTTAGGGGCTTTAAGAGAATTTTATGTCTCTAACTCGGTCTGGACTACCTTGCCTTAGCGAGAGGTACCCTAAGCTGGACTGTCTAGAGCATGAATTGAACAATATAAAAATAAATAAGCATTTGGTGTTGGTGCAGTGCTTAAAGTTACAGACTAAAATATTTTTGGGACTAAAATTTTTATACCAATTTTAATTCACTTTTACCTTTAAATGAAGCAATTTAATAAATAAAAACTAAAGTTTAACCACCACACTGTCTCCTTTGTCACTAATTCTCACTCTTTCTCTCTCTTCAGCATCACTCCTTTTAGATCCCACTCTGCGTCTAAATTCTCAATCCACATCTCTCTCTTTCTAAAATCCATTCTGAAGAATCAAAATCACTCTACAACAATTCCATTTTTTACCACCTTGATTGTTGCCGCTCATGGCTTCCATCAGGAATCCAAATTCACTGCTGCTGCAATGACCTCATATGATGTTCGACATGCAGAAATTATTTAAACTCACAAACCCGGCACCGATTATGCATAAATCTTCAAGAGAAGAAGTAATGGGTGAAAGAGATTGGGCTTTAAACGCTGAACGATGTCGGAATTTTATGGGCCCGGGGGTGTTTAGTTAACAGGCGTTAAAATTTCAGGGCATTGGGGCATTGCAGACGAAAGAGACGCGGACACGGGGATTGGAGGGCTCGTTAGCAATCCGTGCTGGAGCAGGGATTAGTAATACGGTGTTAGTGAGGGCGCGGATGGGTGTTTAGTCCCCCGCAGTGCTATTTATTGATGCCCCGAAATCGTCCGTCTCAGAAAGCAGAGGGCCCTACCACAGTCTCTAGTTAAGCCAATTATACATGGAGGTGTAACAACCGTAGCCTAAAGGAATATTGCCTCAATGGTAAAGTTCCTATCTTATAAACCCTAAATTTGAAGTTTATGTGTATATTATTATTAAAAAACTCCACGTTAAATCTAGGCAGTTGATTTCGCAGCCCAGAATTAAAAAAGAAAAATAAAGAATAAAAAGCAACATATTGTTAGGGACCCATGCCTACAGTGCGCGTCGTGGTATCTAGCGATAGATTTGTACAGCTCGTGTGGATAGAGTTGGCAACAGGATACTACAACAGTACTACACGCGTGGGTGGGCAGTGCACTCAAAAACGCCCCGTGGGTCCACCATAGTCCTCACATGTGTGTCCCACATATGCCGGAGTGCGTACACCTCCAGTATCCAGGTGAATGCCATCTTTTAGGGACACCAAACACTACAGTGCATTGGAGAGCCAACTATCCCTATATATATGGATTTATACGATGATTTGTCTACGTTTAGGGACGACGCGAGAGAGCATTTCTAAACGACGAGACATGTCAACAATAATAATGTGGCATTATATTTTGGGAAATGATTAATACCCACCTTTTAACCTCTCTCACACAACCATGTTGAATCACGTCGATTGATTGTTTGATTTATCGGTCGATGATCGAAATTATGAGCGATTGTGTGAGAAGTCACCTCCCTAAATTTTTCATTTTGTGAGTCGAACTTGTCTTTCAATTTACTAATGGAGAATAAATAAAAAAAAATGTTACTAGATCTTAGTACTAGTATTCGGATGGATTTCATCTTAAACTTTTTCATGTTACTTCAGAGAAATGTGACAAATTAAGTGGCTCAGCAATAACCTCTTTACATTTTTTTAGTAAAAATAACTTTGTTACATTTTTAATAGGGTAATTACCATTTCTGCCGCCAGTATCGTGAAATTCGCGAGCACTGTACTCTTAGTTTTTTAGGTCTCTTTCACTTGCATGTATCTGAGGTTTAATTTTACGGCACTTTTACTTTAGTTGATACAGCAATGGATGTATAACACGTGCTTGATGACGTGGCTTATACGTGGCCCTGGGAATTTGTGCCACGTGGACGATACATTAAATTAATTAATTAATTAATAAAAAGAAAAGCATCTCTCTTTTTCTCTTCCTCCTCCCTATCTTTGTGTGTTGTGTACATCCCATCACCTTGCTCCAGCACTGGCCCTCTAACGTCAAACTCTTTCTTAGTTTAAATTTTTAGTTTCATTTGATTTGTTTTGTTTGATTTGGATTTGTGGTGACTCTGTGGAAGGGTTGGTTGTTTGGAAGAATGTGAGGAGGTTTAGTTTATTTTCTTCTTTATTATTTTATTGTATTTTTTCTTTAGTTTTTTAATAATTATATATATATATTTTTTTTTGGTGGGTCCAGAGTCTTGTACGTCATGAGATAACGACAAACTTGACGAATAATTAGCACAAATGTATATAAAAAGTGTCGAAAATTAAACTTTTCAAGGAGTATGAAAGTGAGGCAAGAAAAAAAAAGCTAAGTGTAGCAAAGTGCAATTTCACGATACTTGAGGGTGGTAAAAGTGAGAATTACCACTTTTAATATATATATTTTGGATTACTAAATCTCACTTTTCAAATAGCAACAAAGAAAAAAAAAATGAGTTGTTAATATATATAGGAAAGTTTTGGATTTGTAATGAGTTGTTACTTATAACAACCTACACAACTGTATTTTTATACATTACGATATTAATATCTAGGAAAATTTTCAAATGTCATATCAATTTGTCATCACCCCTAACCTTAGCCAAGTTTTCCATCCAAATAAGTCATGTGTGCAACTTGTGTGTTCGGGGTTATTTCAAACCTTTGACCTCATTTTCTGTAAGTTTTTATTTTTAGTCAAGGATATATTTGCACGAAGGTGGAGGAATAAGTGGTTTCTTCGGACATTTGACTTCCTTTTCACAAGTTCTCTACTTCTCTTTACAGTACGAACCAAAAATTTTGGAAAAAAAACATGTATAAGTGTTCATTTCAAAAAAATTATGGTGTGTGTACTACTAAAAAATTACATTAGCTCACTAACATAGAGATTTAACTAATTGCAAGTTTTGAGGGGAATTCAGCGCGATTGATCACACGTTCTTAAAGAAACAAAAGTTGAAATGTGCAGCGAGGGAAATAATATTGAAGGGGTGTGGGGAGTTAAAAAGTTTGAAATAACTTTGAAACTTAAGTCATGTGCAAACGGGATTAAAATATGGAATATCGATAGATATCGGTAACCCAAAAATTTAAAGGCTATGGTGAAAATATTGTTATGTCGGTGAATAATATATTGGTAAAAAATATAAAAAATAGCAAACAATTGCTTTTTAACATCATGAAATATTAGGATGATCAATAATGCATAAATTAGATATTTAAAGATTATTAAATGAAGTATTCACACATGCACAATACTAAAAAAGAATGTAAGCAAGTAGCTTGTATTTTTCCTCACTTATGTCTAATTTTGTAATAGATATATAATATTTGTCTTTGGTATCATCAAACATATTCCTTTAAGTTGTTATCTTAATATTTCTATGTATCAAGAAAGTTGTTACTTAATACCATTGTTATTAATAAAAGGGTTATATTATATAGAAATGTTTATGTCTTGAACCAAAAGAAAAACTAATATGGAAGAGTTGTCTAGAGCAACAATTAATATTCGTTTTTTTTTTTTTAAAGATATATATGATTTAATGAATTGTAAAGAAACAATTTTATAGTGAAAAATTTGAAATTACATTGAAGCTTGCGCATCTGTCATCACACATTGAAGTAACACAAATCATGCTTCATAACAAAAAAAAATTGAATCCGCTGCTTTCTTTTCTTCATCTGAAATTCCTTCACTTCTTCTTCTTCTTCAAAATTTGAGATATTAAACGAGATTCATTGATATTAAACTAAAATCACCGAAATTGTATGCATGGATAGTCGATGCAGATATACCTTGTGCCTCCTATCAATTGTCGGTGACTGATTTCGCGAGGCACTAGGCTGAAATATTAGAAAATCGCGGTGCCACCAATCTGTGGTGTTCAAGGGCGCATAGCTTGTTTGGATGGAAAACTTAACGTAGTTAGGATGAGATGACAAATTAATAATTTTGAAAAGTTGATATGACAAATCCTTTAAAATTTTAGTTTATGTGACAAGAATTAAAAAATGGTATAAGTTCATATGATGTTTCAAAAACTTTCCTATTATCTACCACTAAAGGAAGTGTTAAGCGTGTGATAGGTTAGCATGATAATCTGTGGATTGAATTCGCCTTTGGCGAGAATCGAATCTAAGACCTCTCACTTACTAGTGAAGAATCTTGTAGTAGGCAGAGTAGTCTCTTCTTTAGTTCTTGTGCCTCTACAACCTTTACATATTGGTTGAGATTTTTTGTTTTGTTTGTTTTATTTTTGGTAGAATTTTTATACTTGATAAAATATAGATATAAGGCCAAGCCCAATTTGTACATCTGCTAAATTTATGAATAAAGGAAGGCTTGTGTTGATTTGCCCCCTAAGAGCTGTCATTTAGTCTCATTTTCCCCCTCGCGAAACTTGTTTTGTCTCATTTTGCCTCACATTGTCATTTTCATCTCATTTTAGTCTCTCAGTTCACCCAATTTTTTATCAATTCCCTTCCGCAAATGGGCCTTAAGTTGAGGTCTGAAGACATTGGTTATTCGACTAAACTCAAGGATTAATAGTTATACTACAAGAAGCCCTAAATTCCTTTCTATACTCTCTTTCACTTAATGTAATTTTGTTTCCACACAACTTTTCTGTAGCCACAATTCACGTACAGCTTTGTGGTAATGTGGTGATCGGCAAATTCCACGCGTGATTACCACTTTGCCAAGCATGGGGCTTATATTTACCTAAGTAAAAATAAAATGTCCATACTACCTTGCAATTTAACGTTTATTTAGTGTGGAATATGAACAAAAAGTAAGATTATTGAGGCCCCATAGGCAGCATGCTAATTTCAGAACAAATAAGCTTTGGCGAATAAAATGATATGTTAGTATATATGTTCGGATTTGCTCATCTAGTTCAAAATTTGATGAATAAGTTTGATAACATAACGTCTATAGTATTCGTTGTCATGAATACCATTTATGTTACAAAGAGTTTCTAAGACTATCTAAGCGTAAAGAGAAAGAGAAAGATAGAGTGCCAAGTTATGTCGTGTCCTACTATCGACCACAAATATGTGGTAATTCATATTATAATTATGTGAATAGAGATAGATGTGAGGTCTTTCAGTCGAGGGAGTGAGGAAGGGCTGATGAAGAATCTGAAGCAACAACACTGGGATTGGAGAGAAATAGGCAGTGGTGGCTTGTTTCCCTGTAGCTTGATGATTGAGACCTATATGATCACCAAATTGTGGTAGCAATAAGGGTGTTCGATCCTTCTCAGGGCTATCCCAAAGTGTAGTTCCGATTAAGACAGATACTATAATTTAAGTCTTCAATAGTCACTCTACAAATAATCATCTACTTTAAAAATTAGCTATTTAAAGTGGGAAAACAACCCAATTTGTTAGATAAAAGTTAAAAACTAAAACTGAAACAAAATATACCAATAATTATGATACTCAATTAAGAGTAGAATCTAAAAAGTCAACAACTCATCATTGTAGTACAACCAGGCCTTTTCCTTTTCTTAAGCCCATAGACATCCTAGTGAGTAGTGACAAAGAGACTCGATGCTCTAAATATAGCCCGGCTCGCTTTAGCTTTTATCATACTCAATGAAGGTGTGACAATTGGTATAGATATAATCATCAAGTTCAGTTTCAATCCCCAAAAAATTCAAAATAAAAAGAAGAGAATCAACAAAACTACATAGTGTTAATAGCATTGTTCTATTCAATAATTGTTGGTATTGGTACGAAAAATGAATAGCGAAATTCAAAATAAAAAATTAAATTAAATGTTAAACAGCCTTCATGCGTTGAATCTTCCTGCGTAACATTGAAACAACGCTCGCTAGTATGGCGGTCAGGCGCGGCTGTCCGGTCTGCCCACACACGCATATAAAGCACATGCTCTCCTTAATATTATATCCTACTATACCCATGACTCTTGGCTCCACCCTTTGCAATGCTGTACCCTTAATGCTACAGTCACACAAAATACTCTCTCGCCACCCATGCACCGGCCTTGAATAATCGCACCGTTGAGTAACGAAGGGCTTTTGTCCTTTTCTTTCAACTTTCTACCCCAGCTGCAAACTGGCCTGTGACGTTCTCTCTTGCTATGTCATCTTAATATATATTAACTTTTTCACAAAAAAAAGGAAACACAGCCTGAGGCTGAGAATACACATTCTCCTGGCTGCCAACCAAACATGTCACACAGCTTTGCCTTCAGACTCAGCAAATCCGGTTGAGAGTCATGACTCATATTGCCATGTGGCTGAACTAAAGGTGAGCTGAGCTAGCGTCTTTGCAGGTTCAGTTTTTAATACTGTAAGTGCCATGCAGTAACTATATACAGATCTTCTAACCCAGTTGGCAACAACTTGTGTTATGTCTAATCGATATTGTTCCATAACTAATGTTTGTGCATTTGATGATTTAAATTCCTGAGTTTGTCAAATTGTGAATCCGAACCGAGCAATGATCAAACAAATTTAGGTTTTGAGTGTGTGATTTAGATTAATTGTATGATACAATGATTTTCTGATTAGCAGACTGCAATTATATGCTGCATTTTATTTGTTATTCTGTATGTAATCTACAACTCCTAAGAGACTGAAAGTGGTGTGGCGGCCTTCTGCGGAGGTGCGAGCTCGGAATATATCGAGTCGGCCGGTCGGTCACCGAACCTTTCTACTTGGCTTTGGTCAATAGGCTCGCTCTGCCACCCAGAGGGATGCTCGTGAGGCCTTTTTTTGTTGTTGGCTTTGGTATTTGTCGGGCGTGCCAGCGTAGCTCTGCCAATAGAAAGATGTGTTATTTGTGAATCTCTTTGCGTACTGAAATGTTTGCCTTACCATGGCTGGATTCGTCGGATTGGCGCCATATATATATATATACATATGAGCGTGCAGGTTACGATTGTTGCTGCTTGTTAAGGACTTTATACTCTCTTGATGTTATACCGGAGATAGTTTGAGATGGGACTTGGAAAGAACATAACTTGTTATAACCAAGAACCTCCACGCTTCAAAGCGTACATAAAAATAAAGGCAGAGATAAGTAAAAGGCGTATGTAAATACGTAAGAAATCTTTCATGTAAGTAAAGACTTAAAGAAATAAAAACTATGAATATAAAGACTTGTAATTAAAAAGACTGAACATTAATTAAAGGTAATATCCATTTTATTACATTTCATATTAAGTGAGCTTGAATATGACTGTCGGGATGGTTTCGGTCCCATCGGGATGGTCTATTAAGCTTATCGGGATGGGTTTAGGATATTGGTTCCCTAAGGAGGAGAAAACAAATCAAAGACCCTTTTGGTCCAAAGATTCAAATCAATACTATCATGAGAATAGGTTGGATAGCGAGGAAGCCAAAAACCCCTCCTCGTGGGGAGTTTGGATATATTATCTGGGTGACCTTTTGATATCTTCTCGAAGTCGCGAGCTACACAAGTAGATGCGAAAATGAGGGTCACCGAGATAAAGATGAAGATCTTTTATCGTGAAAGAGCTTGAGGGTTTCCTCGGGGTTTCTTCTGTTGGGTTGAGCGTGAGTTGTTTTGATTTTTGTTTGAGTGTCCTTTTATTTGCATCTTCTCCGTTTATAGGCTGTTGAGGGGATTCCACTCATCTGCACTCCAGCAATCCTCTGTTGGGAAGAAGAATATCACTTGGTCGACCAACTACTCTTGTGAAAAGGGTTCTTTATTCGTTGTTTGCTTCCACTCCCATTTGCCGGTGATTTGCATTAAATACTATTGGGCACTCCTTTACGTTTTACTTTATTAGTTTGGTGGGCCTTTAGGTTAGGCTCGGTCCAATGGAATCATAAGTCATGGCTCAAAAAGATATGGATATTTGGATGTGTGTCACACGTCATTCGGCATCCGACTTCGATTGTGAAGTACCGTCGTCATCTGGATGCCGGCCGTCCTCGGCGCTTTTCCCATGCGCCAATATCTTTGCATTGAATGTTCTTTATCAAAGATAGGCATAGGTACTTGAGCACTCTAATGACCGGAATGTTTCCTTTTCCTCCTGATCTCTTGATTTGGGGGTACAGGCCTTTCTCTTTAGGCCTAGACCATTGGTTGGCTGTCTTAACTAAGCTCTTTTAAATCAAAGGGTATTTTCGGTGTAAGCGGTTGCCGCTTAAACTTCTGCGAAGCCGTTTGTATTCTCGGCTTTAGTCAAGTTTAACTCCTCGAGAACTCTGTTTCGGGTTTCATCTGTGGTGATCCTTATCCAAATCTTGGAAATGACCAACAAATAAAGGCACCATAGGCGGCCGGTCAAATCAAAAATCCCTTGGTAATCCAGTATCTTTGAGGAGACTCTTGAGTCACACTCTATTTATACTTTTGTATCTTCGATTCTGAAGGGAATCAATGTCAGCTGACACCCATTCTTGGTATTACTTAATATCCCGCCTTTTCTTCCTCCTTCATCCTCGGTGATGGGGAAGGGAAATCCTCCCACCTACGTCATTGAATACTTGCACAATCACTTACAAAAATGAGAACATGCCACCCAAGGCTTGTTCTCATCGGCTGACCATCTTCATACACCTTTGTTGCCAATGAGCGTATTAATGGGGATTTCACCATGCCGGGCGTCCCTTGCCTGGTCTGGCGGGTTGTCTTTGTGTCCTCTTTGGGGTCCTTTGCCTTGGAGCTTCTCTCGGATGCACGAGGCCATTCTATCCTCGGCACTCCATTCCACTCACTCTTTTCCTCACTTTCCTTGATCTGGGAATGAGATGAGTCGGGATGGTTTCTCGATGCCTCCGCGCAAGCTCCAATTCCTACGTACGGCGTACAAGAAGGATGCGCTCGTGACCTTGGAAGGCTTGAGAACATCCCCGATTACCACCGCCTGAAAACACACTTACTACTCTACCCACACTTTCAGGAGTTGTGAGGAGCGAGATGGCATCCACCGGGCCTTCATATGAGTTAATAGAGGATCGGTATTCATACGGCTCTCCTATTAACTACTGCGCCTCTCTTTTCAACGAGGAGGAGGATGATGAAGAAATCAAGACGCCCGTAAGTCTACACGGCTAATGATGTAAAAGTTTCCCTATGTGTAACCCCTTACTGTATGTTGTAATTAGGGTTGTATATTTATCAGTTTATTGTGGTTGTAAGAACAATTTCTATCCTATAATAATAAAACAAGTTTATTTTCTATCTATTTGTTCAAACAAGATCTCGAAAATAATCTAATTGTTTTACTAATTCATGTTTTGACCAACATCACTAACACACACCATCGGGTTGAGGAAATACACGAGATCACCCTTTTTTAACTTACACTAGCCTTGCGTTTGGAGTGGGGCTAGCCTAAATCAAACGTTCACCTTTTTCTCGGACTTCGTGCATTTATGTCAGCGCCATTTTCTTGGCAGCACTATCATTAATTAAATATTAAAACGTTTCTTCTTCCCACGATCTCAGAGAAAAGTAACGGAACCCTGTGCCTTAACGCTCTATGGTAATTCAAAATTGTACCCCACTTTTCCATTTACGTGTGGACCTCTATTTCCTTTTCAAAAACTTCAGACGATATTAGGAAAGACTCTTCTCGACAACCAAACCGGAACTCCAACCTTGAAAATCCCTTGCTCTCTTCCAAATTCAATCACTTTCGAAAACCTAACCATGGCCTACAGTTGTTATGTGTCACCGTGACACCTTGCCGATCTCAGAAGAAATGGGTGGCGGCCGCCCCGGAACACACCCCCCCCAGCACTTGCCTTGATCCGTTCTCTCACTCACTCCGCGCGATGCTTACACCATCGGCCACCTGGCAGTTATCTCCGGTATTCACCTCAGTAGTCGTCGGGTTGACATGAAGCCACTGGGCGTGCCCCGTCCATATATGCACCAGGAATACCTCTGGAAAATGGTGGGGAAAGGGGTTTCAGATCCCCAGTGTTCACGGAGGCTGAGATCCGTCGTGAATATGCGTGTGAGTCCAGTGGGTCGACAAGTTGTCCTCGTTTGGGGGATCAGCTGGCGCGGCTGCTTCGGCATCTATTATTTGAGTCCCGAGATGACAAGATTCCTCGGCGGCGGATCTCGGCACTGATTTTCTATAACCGCCATGTGCGGAACACCACCACCCGACACCTTTGATTTCAGGTGTGGTCTCCCGGTTTTGGACATGGCCCGGCTATTTGGTCTTACGCCCCGTCGGGAAGGGTGGGTGGATATCACACACGGGGCGGGTGGCGCGCCACCGCATCCGGGCGCGAGCCAAAGGAGCTTAACCCGCTCACACACATGAGTTCTTCAAGGTTGAACCCAGGAGCAGGCGGCGATCACGCGCACTTGCTTTGGCGGGTTATCCGAGGTGTTATGAGCGATGTCGGTTTGCACAAGACCTTTGCTAAGGGAACATGTCCATTTCTGGGAGGTAATTTCACTGGCCGGGTTTCTAACATTCCAAACGCATCAAATGCGTTAAGTCGAATGGTTCCCCTTATGGCGTCGCTCTCTCCCACTCTTTCAACGGCCATGGGTCTACTTTGTCTTGGCTCATTATATATCATATGATGCACAAGATGACACTTGAGAAACCATTGTTTTTGAGAATTTCAACGAGGCCGCTTTGGATGCTGAATATGGCTCCGGTGGTACTTTCGTCATAGGGCTTCAGGAGGGCATGTCTGACTTTAGGGATGACATTGTCCACTCGAGCGAAGGCTTCGGTACACTGATGAATCTCCACGTGGCCTTCACGTGTTTATTTTGGCGAGTGTAGAGCAGGGACAATGACGGTGGAGCGTTATGCACGCTACCCAGGGGACACTTTATCAGCAGTTGCGAATAGATCCTTTCTTGAAGGTTTGGGAGCGGCCAAACCTTTGCCGCAATTTCTTTAGTTGCATCTACCCGAGACCTTTCTGGGGAGTGGGTGCAAGTGCATCTATTACACCACGGAGTGGGAGATTACATCGTCAATTTCTGTAGGCGGTTTGGTTTGCTTGAGCCATCCGGGAGCTGACCACTGATAGTACGAGATGGGGCTGACCTCTTGAGTTAAGAAGCCATCGATGCCCCAGTAGTTACAGGTTAGGAGGAACACATTCATCATTCGAAGGCTTGGACCAAACATTATGCTGGCGATTCAATGCACCCGAACGCTTTGACAGCACTTGGTGGGGAGGCCCAGATTTCTTGCGACGGTTTCCAGGAACATCCTCCAGGGCCAGGTCGTATACTCAACATTTTGACATCGGGGGGTGAAATGAGTGCGCGACCTGAGGAAGCTAGCTCGGGATTTGGCCATCGAGAATCGGAAAGTTCTTATTGGTAAGTTCTCGATCCAATCCATGATCAAGTGTAGTTTCTATCCGTTTGTCGGGATGACCCTTTTTTCCTGGTTAGGCGACCGTCTGTCATTTTCGAGTTGGCATTCCTCCTTACGTGCAATGACACGAAAATGTTTTTGGTGATGATAGCGATGAGAGTCGGCAAATGATCTGCCGATTGGTCCGTCTGACCTCTGAGGAAAGGGTAAGGAAGATGGCTGAAACACGGGACTAAGAAGCGTGAAGATGGAAGGCCTTCGGCTCCAATGGAGCAAAACGCATTGGCGGGGAACTAGGGGTTCCGTCTTGACTCCTCCTCGCTCACCTTAGGTCAGTGCGAAGCAGCTGAAGGCATGTCTCCTCCTCCGATGGGTCTTTCCTCTTTTCGGACAAGCACGTGATGATGGTTTTGTAATTTTTACTAATTTTTGATTACGCATTTGCAGGATGGGCCATCAAGCTGGAAACGAAGGACTGTGGAGAGAGGAGGATGACATCGAAGGGGTCAGCTGCGCCCCCAAGGAAACAACTCTCGGGTATTGGCCTAATCCTTTAAAGGATATACCAATCACGATTATTTTCTTGTGAGACCAAACTTTAACTAGTTTGTAGTCGATGTAGGGTGATAGTCTTCGGACCCATTTGTGGTTCACTGGCACTTGGGGGCTCGAATCCTCTCCCATCCACAGCGAGAATTTCATGGGCATTGACACCAATGTCCCCCCCACACCTTTAATTTGACAGAGAAGCCACTGCTTTGGGTAGTCCACCTTTCGGAGCCGGCTTCTCCAAATGGAAGGCGTGCACGGAGAATCTATAGTGGCTTTTGGGAACCATTAGTTCGGTTGAGTTCTGGTGAACCTTCAGGCTGGGCGCTCTGCTCACCGAGAAAAACATAAGAAGCGAAGCCATGGGAGGCTAATACTCCTTGCAGAGAGGTAAACGTTTGCTCCGTCAATCTTCATTTGTTATTAATCTTATGTAGCTCAAACCGGGTTGATATTTTATTTGTTCTTTAGGTCCACGTTAGACCCATTGCAGGAAAGGAGAACCAATTCCGGAGACTACGGGAACTTATCCTCGGCCGGTATCTTACTCTAGAAAATACGGAGCGCGACCGTAGTACGCTGTGGGAGAAGAACCTCCAGTCCTTCCCCAGGAGTCCTCAGTATCTCTGAGATCGGGGGTTGCTACACCTCCCGAGTCCGGTGGTTCAACCCCGATGTTGAGGCTCCTGTAATTCCGAGGACACGGGAAGGGCCCCCAGTGCTGGCATCTGGGCCATCGTGGTTGGGATATGTATCGCTCCCTCGGGGCGGCAAATAGTTGAAGAGGTATATTGAATTACTCTTCCCTCTTATTTTCTATCTCGAGAGAGAGCTTTTCTATGCGATATATGTGATCTGTCGGAGTGAACCTCCAGCGCCTCGAAGTCTTCCAGAGGTCGACTTCTCTTTGGAGGGCTGACTGAGGTTGCGGGGGCCATCTCGTGGCGGATTGCACTCCCAGCCTCTTACCGGAGGTCTAAACCTCGGTTCTCTTGGCTTAGCCAGATTAAAAGGTTAAGCGGTGGACACTCTTTTTCCCGAGACTCCTGAAAGAGATATCGAAGATGCCAAGAACACAGTGAAAGTCTTGGGTTAACCAAAACTTTTGACATGGATGCGGTGGGTGGAGTCGGCCCGGCAAATTCAAGATACCATCGATTTATTGGCCGGTCGGTTTGCCTTGCTTCCCAAGTCAGAATCACGAGTTCCTTCCTTTCTTTGCTTGACCATTATTGAGGTGACACATCGAGACTTTGAGGAGGCAACTGATAAGGCACGGGCGGCCGATCCTTCCTTCGGTGCTCACTCGGAGAGGAGGGTCTTCCCGAAGCTTCATTCTCAGTGGAAGAATGTTCTCTAATCGGTGATGGTGCTTGGAGGCTCACTGGCTGAAAATTAATCGCTTGAAGGCCTTGAGCTCTTGGCGTCGGGAGGTGGAGGAGGCACTGAGGGTTAAACTTGAAGCCATAACTCCTCTTCCAAGTTCAACTTCGAGAGATGGCCTTTCCGGGTGAGAAGGGAAAAGGAAGTGAAGCCCGTAAGCCAAAGATATTAGAAGCTAGAATTAGAAGCGGGAATTTGAACAATGTAAACTTTTGCTCGCTCTCTGGGTCCACAGCTCCTTCGCATGTAGCTTGTTTGTAGATATGAAGAACAATTCGTTTTATAATAAAAATAAATTTATTCTCCTATCTTGACATTGTTCAAACCGTCATAATAAACAGTTAGTCGGATTGTTCCAAATAAATATCTCTAACATCCCGTAGAGTTGGGAAATATTTCTTCGAAATTTTCATTGATGGAATATTTGTGGCTATTTGAACTCCTTCCTCTAGATCTCGGCTTATGCTCACTTTCCCGTTACTTGGTCAATCGAAGGTCATTTCCCGAGGTCGGCGGGCTCCGCTCAAACCACTTTCACTTGGGTTCCAAATGGTAGGATGGCCTTGCGCTACCCGTGGTTGGAAAGTTTTCCTTTGACCTTACTTTTATTGCTTGTATACTCTGGCCTTGTGTGAGGGCCCTTTTGCTAAATCTTATTATTCAAGCTTCCGTAGATTCTCATCTAAATTTTCCACCTCACGGCACATATGCTTTGTAAATATTCATGTGAGTGTAAACCATATTGTGTGTGTGGTTTTGAACTCAGAGACACATCCACATTGTCTCTAGTGGGGCTCTTGCATCTTGGCCATAAGTTAAAAACCCAAGCGGTGTAGTCACATGCCGGACACCTTTGCAGGGAGTCCGATAGGCCCACATAAAAGTATCTCTGACTTCTCGTACCACTTCCTTGGATTATCATCGGTCGTTCTGCGATGTTTGCCAAGACTTTATTGCGCTTTTCGGCACGGCCATTAGATTGTGAATGTGAAATTTGGATTGTATGAGTTTAATTTTAATTTATTGCGCAAATTCCATCGTTTCTATGTAGATTATGAAGGGCCGGACCTTTTCCCTTCCGATTGATAGTTTTACAGTGTATACATCCCCATATACGTACCCAAAATCTTGCTTTTTTATGAACTTGATGACCTTTCTGTGATCTTCTTGGCAGCTTGACTACGACCTCACCCACTTGGTGAAATAGTCAGGTAGCTACCATAATGAAAGTATGTCCACGGACCGAAGGAGGATAAATACGTCGATGAAATCCATGACTGACCACGAAGGGGCCATACCTTCCTCTTGGATTCATCGGGATGGGCTGGAACATCTTTGAAGAGGGTCCGTGCCCGGCCTTCTTCCATCACTTTGGCATAATCGGCAATCTTTTTTCCATTCTTGGCCAAAAATAGCCATACCTTCGGATTAGCCAGCATCTTGACTCCGACGCTACGATGAGCACTGCAGTACTCAGCCCCGTGGACTTGACCATTATTTTCATAGACTTCGATATTCCCACGAGTATGCGTGAAAGCCAAGAGAAACCCATCCCAGTGTGTTTTGCCTTTTACAGAGCTTGGTCCCGTGTGTGTGCTTGAATAGTTTGGCTTACTATGAGTCCTAAGCTTCCTTTTCAGGTATATTGATGGATTGTTAAGATATTTCCAACGGTGGAACCACCGTCTTGTAGGTTTGGATTAGATAATCATAACATCCATTTCAAGTCCTCCCATCGAGAATACGGAAGGAAGTGACCTTGTTTGAACCTCTGACCCGTTCATTGGATTGGCCAAGCCCACGAACTTGTACTCCGGAAGCAATTTGGGGCCATTTCATTGGCGACCAAATTCTCCTCACTAGGGATGTGTTACTGTAGTAATGCGTGCCGGGGTTTTTTATCAGAATGCGAGCGAGCTGCTTCGTATAACTAGCCATCACCAAATTTTTTGCCACTTGTGTATTCTCCAGTAAGTTGGTTGTTGACTAATTCGGAATCTCGAATATATCCACACTCTTGGTGCCCCGGTTCGGTAGTATTTCCAATCCGATTATGAGTATGCATGATACATTCGGTTGTTATTGAGGCGTCAAAATCCCGGGTGGGAAATGAATAACGATAATGATCGCCTTTAAGGGACTAACAATACTATTCCTGCACGGGAAGCTACATTCGTGCGGGGGATCCATCAAGAAACGACTTCGAGTGTCTGTAAGCCATAGCGCATTTACTGTTCTTGGAAATGCCGAAAGAAGCATCCTTTTCCTTTTCGGATTACTTGTGAGCGGACGCTGGCTAGCTTTAGATATCTTAGAATTGCTCTTTTATCTTATTGAATTGCTTGGATGGGATACCCAAAAGATGCATAATAGCTTGTCTTTTTTGTAATATCAGGCACATATTGGAAGCGGGGTACGACGAGACGACATCAGTTTCCCGATCCGACCGGCCATGCGTTGGCTTGGATAGCATGTGACCACATCCGTGTGCAGCGGTGTATGTGGTGTGTTGGCAACATGTAATGCATAGAGGTTTGGCCAGGTGTAAATGTAAAGCTAAGCCACGAAGCTTCTCAATTGGGGTGTCTTGTGGTTTCCACACATCAGGTCGGAGACTCACATAAGTGATAAGCGCAGCTATGCTTTCCGCTTTACACGCATACCGTTATCTTGCAGAATTTCAGGAGGCCCATGTTGATAGACTCCTCACGAAGGCGTATATGAAGCAAGAGGTTTCCACTTTCTTAGGTGGCATGGCTTGGTGTTAGCCGCGTATCTTCTTTGCTTGATCTCATCAAAAGAAGCAGCCCAGTGACCAGCTTCCCATCGAACTTTTCCGTTTCTTTGAGCTTTACTTGGCGACGGAGATAGGAAGCAGAACTCCCGACCAAATTCGCGATAAACATACCGAAGGGGGTAATCTTTCCAAGCAACATTTGAAGCTGCCTTTTATTCCTTGGCGAGGTGCATCTATGATTGCCTTGGCACTTTATTCTTATCTACCTCATTCCTCTTTGATGAACCAAAATCCTAGAGATTTTGCCACCTCCCAGGCACATTTCTTCGGGTTCATCCTTGCAACTTTGTGGGACCTCGTCCTTCACAACACTTGTTTTTCAAAATGCGCGCTGGGTGTTATGTCAGGTTTTGAATTTGACTATTCGTCATCGATATAGCCTTCCTAAATTATATTAGATGAGTGCGTGGAAGATATGGCATTCATGGCTCTTTGAAGTGTTATGTAAGCTTGGCATTTTCAATCAGCGAGAGGGCATGACTACATCTTCAAACTCACGATATGTAACGCGGACATCTAAAGGCGGAGTTTATGAATATCTTGCCGGCCCGTTACGATTTGATTATAGCAATGCATTTCATCCATGAAGGATAGAATCATATGATTGAGCGTTACCATCAATAGACATATCGACATAGGCATCGGATAATCTTTTAGGAGTAGCATAGTTAATATTTCTATAATCGACACAAACTCTTATTAGTGAAACCTTTTATTACAATTATGATATTGTGACCATTCCACATATTTGGTGGTCCTAATAAACCACACCTTGGTAGCTGCAATTTCTTATCTCTTCACGGACTTTTTCTTCTATTTCCTTAGACGTGCCGTCTTTACGCTATTTGGGCGGCTTGTATCTTCTTTTTGATTGGCATTACGTACTCAGCAAGGCGGATGCAGCCACGGCATCTCATCGTAATGCCATGCAAAACGGAGTCACTTGAGATTACGTTGGCGGCTTGATCGGCTGCAGATGCTCTGTTTGGAGCCGGCGGGAGTGCGAGGTGAATTGGCCTTGGATCATCTTTGGTCCCGACCTTTCTTGATGGTTTGCAAGGATCTGGACTTAGAGCAATGATTGATACGGTTCAAGCACAGAACACACAAAACTCGATATGTCAAAAACATCTCCAGGTCATCGGGCCAATCAGGAATCATAAGCGATACTTTTCAGTACTGTAGCGGCTGCAGGTGTCGATAGTGATAAGAGCTTTCTGACATCTTCAGTGATTTTACATTGTAGCGTGATTTCCGTCCTCTTCCTGGATGAAGGAAATCATACTTGATCACCATGCATCTTTTTAAAGTGCTCTCAAACCTTTGGATGGTGATCGGATAGCCATCACTCGATCTATTTTTGTTAATTTGTTCCTATCATACGAATCGGAGGCTAGGGATCAAGAATGGTGGGTCCCAGTGCCCTGCAGGTCAGTGATACACCGTTCGAAGGCTTGGAGCGTCACATGTGTGTGGAGGCGGCGCGTCTTTGCTCCGGCTCCGTGCATCGGTATGCCCCATGTACGGATAGAAGTTTACCCTGCGAAATCTTGTTGTCCCGGGAGAAGGCGGCGGAGTCGGCACTGTACCGAGTCCCTGAGAACCACCAGAACCTTCGAAGGTTCTTCGCTGGTAAATAACATCTGTTGGTGTGAGTGTGGAAGGTATGCACATAAGGGCGGTGTATCCCGATGTCTTTCTAGTAAAGCCTTTATGCAGAGAGTACACTTTCCTGCAGCACGAAGACCACCATAATCTTCTATTACAGTCCAAAGTCGACCTCAAGGGTGCAGCATATAAGGTTTTTGGTATCTTACAGGAAGTTGAACTGTAGAGCTTTTAATGCAGGCATTAAATACGCTAGAATTAGTGAGATTTAGCCTTTTCAGCACATTTTCACCGGCGGGACGTTGGTGAAGCCTCACCATCTATCATCACCCTTGGAAGGGAACTGCATTCCATATGACATTATATAGATGGGCCTGGCGTATGCGAAGCCATTGATGGGTTGATTTGGCACTTCTGAAAATCATCGTGTCATAAATCCGCCATGATTTGTTTAAGATTCCTTAGAAGATTGAGGCTCGCTACTCAAATCTTCTTCTTGCCTTACTGGTTTCTGTGATCAATGATATGAAGGATCACTCGAGATATAGTCTCCCTCGAGTGTTCCTTTACAGTCGGGTTCGGCATGGAAAAGCGAAGAAAGGACAAAAAAACTCCCATATTGATGACCAATTAGGAGACTCATCCGGTTTCACATTCTTCTCACCTTCCCAGATCCAGCCTGCCCAGCCAGCCTCATTGACGATTAAACTCCTCGACCCACATTGATTCCCTGCTTCTTCGATGATAGCCTGCGAAGGCTTCCTGGGTAGAAACATCTTTGGAAGCATCTCGTCGGGATGGAGCCATAATGTGAGTGCTCTCGAGGAGTTGATGTGTTGACCTCGTAATCTCATATCCCTTGACCCAAAATGGATCCCCCACATCCATGGTATTCTCAATTGTGGGCTTTCTCGATACTCGCTCCAGTCGGTTTCATCAGATCGTGGCGACATGGACCTTATTTGCGCGGTTTCTCATGTGCTCGCGGCTCCCGAGTTGGACCCACGCCACAACGAGGAGCATGTAAGTTTGTACTACCTTTGCCATGCGGGTAGTCACCACCTTGGCACTTGTGGCCTTGATCACAGTGCGTCGGTTTGGCCTTGAGTTTGTGCATTGGAGCAGTTGGCTTGGTTTAACACATTGGCTTGTGAAGTGGAGGTGGAGGCCTCGAGGTATCAGTGGGGCCGCATATGTGTGGCTGCGCCCACCTTCCTGCGTATCTTCCTCTTAGTACGTTCTAGATAGCTCTCTTTCTTGACCGTGGTTTTCCGATACATGCCATCTTCCATCCTCGGCCCAGCTTTCCTTAGTCGGGATGGGAGTTTTCCTTTACCTCACCAGGGATTTTTCACCACCAGGACTTTAGGGCGATGAGTCGTTCTTGGAGCGCGCTTGGAACCCATCCTCTTAGTTTCAGAGGGTTGATGGTAGTCTTCTTGATGATTGGGGAACATCTGGTGAGCTCTTCTTTTTATGCCCCAATCCTGGCTCAAAGATCTTTGCTCAGGGAGAGTGCTCTACAGGACTATATGTGGATGGACCGTAATTTCTAGGCCCCGGTTCTTCATCTCCTTGAGTCTCGACAGCCGCTACCGGTGTTTCGGAACCGGGTCTGATGTGTGTGACCCGGGCGGGAATGCGGGTTCGCACTCGCATTGCACTTGCGCACGGCCTGACTCCTCTCACACTTGATGAGCGCCTTGGGTGCGTGGGTTGAGATTCCAGTGCCTCCAGGCGTGCAGACTGCGAACTTCTTCCCACTTTCAAGGTCCAAAGTTTCCCTTTCTTTGGCGCTTCTTGTGTTGGGTTTACCATATTTGCTTGGAACTGCGGAAGGGTTCGGTTCTACCATCGTAGTGGCTTGGAGGACCTTCCACCTCCAGAGACCAAGCTTTCCCGCTTGTTAATCATCCCTGCCAGATCCAAATCACGGAACGACACGCGGTTCCACCTGATGCTTTGTGATTCGAGAGCCATGGGAGCTTACTGCAATATTTCTTTTTCCCTTTTAGTTCCTCGGAGGAGCTTGCGGAGTACATCTTTTCTTTGGCGGATCCGGCTGATACTGTTCTTTACTAATTAGTGAAAATCTCCGGCGTTTTGGTAAGGTCAAACGTATAACTCTACGGAACTTAGGGGCTTGTTAGAGAATACGCCAGCACCTACCGACCTGCAAGGCGGCCACTTTGGTCCTTATTTGGTTTCACCAACCACTTTGATGATCATTGGGGTGGTTGGTGGAACCATCTCGGCTCATGGAGATATCTCCTGACTCAGCCTTCAGAAACATCACAAGACAATCGGAATGCTCAGTAATTCAAAATCCGGTGATTTACCGGCGGGTTTGCACGAAGAAGGGCACTTTGGAGGTGCTTGTGTTGGGATTCTTGCCCATAGCCTCGTATTTAGTAAGCGACCACCACTGATTTCTATGGTCATTGAATTTGACATCTCAGGCTTTTGCGTGCAAGGAAATCTTCGCGCCACATTTACATGACCCACCGATTGGTCATTGCGATGGGAAATTTACACACTTCATCTTAGTCTGGTGTTTGGTGTCTCATTGTGAAAGTCTTACGTAGTTTCATGTGGGTGGTACTTGACTTGCAGGGTCATTAGTTGTGACCGGCTCCCGTCACATTAAAGTGTTGATCATGGAAGGATGTAGTCTGTGGTCCCGACTTCGGATAGAGTTGGGCGCCAAATGGGCAATGCGACGCCATCTAGACTAATGGTGATTCCAGAATAAACGGAGGTTTGAAATTGGGATTGTCCTCAGAATGCATTGGTTGGAGTACTTCCTAATGTGCTCCCAAAGATGATGCGATGAATCTTCCCATTGTAGTAGGGAAGTTGGGAACTTTAAAAATTCATCGGGAAGGGGTTCAATTGGAAATATAAGGCGGGATAGGCTTACGATATCTGACCTTGCTTTTGGTTGGTGGCCACTTACGGCACGACACCCACGAGAATTAGCGCTTTAGTCTTAACTGTGTATCTCGTTTCTGACCCGGCATTCTCGTATGAGGCAACCAACGCCGGTCGGGATCTTCTTTGTCCATGTGGAGACACCTCCCGACTTCCATCCAGTATGCTCAATGTCAGGATTTCTCCACATCGTGGGGTTAAAGCACTCTCCCTTTCGACCATATGTGGCTTTTGTGGTGATGCTCCTTTCCCCACTCTGCAGTGAAGCGGGTCTTCCACCGAGGGAAACGACACTTCGCCGAGGAAATTTTCGGAACTCAAATCTTCTTAGGAAGATATATTTCACTGGCTTTCCGCCGGGCACTCCACCGCTAGTTGTGCCATCTACGAGTTCGGAAAAACGGAGGCTTTCTCAGGACACTAGCGAAGTGTTGGGTGAGATTCCAACCTTTCCTCGAGGATGAAAGATCGCATTGCCATCGGATTAGGGGTGACGATCACACAGCACGCTCCTTCCCGACACCGCCGCCGGGGAGGTGAACTCTCTGTTTGGAGGTATGAATGGCTTGAATGACTCCATTCCACCCATATTCAATGCGGCTCGGGCGATCCTTTCAATCCGATCGGTTGATTGAAAATTTGAAAAATACGATCAATCTTGCTTTGGACATTGTTGGATGATGAAATTACCTGCAGATTTTACGATGTTATATCATTACATTATCCAAAAAGCAATTCTCTCCATGATGCTTCATCATCTGGATCATGGCCAGGTCTCCACTTCTGCTACTCTTAGGTGTGGGTGGAGCTTGGGTCTGGAGGTGGCGACCCAGGGTGTCGGAGGGTTAGGCGTGGCGTCTTTTCGATCATCATGAAAGTTTGTAGTTGAGAGAGGGAAGAATAGCTTAACGTCCTTTCTTTTATGCTTGGGCATAAAACATCAGAAAGGAGTCCAGCGGGTGCCAAAAATATGTTCGCTTGACCTTTGCGAGGTGCGGAGGCTCGGAGGTATATGCTCCCAGGAGAGTCGGCCGTCTCGTGAAGTCATTTCTTTCTACTTGGCACTACCGGTCCCGATAGGCTCGGCGCTCATCCGCCCCGGAGGATGCTGCCCAGTGAGGCCTTTGTTGGCACAGTGTTGTCGGGCGTGCCCGCTATTGGCTCTGCAATAGAAAGATGTGTTATTTATTAGATACTTATACAAACCTTCTTATGACTTCCGTTAGTCGGTTAGCGCCATATATATATATACATATGAGCATTAGGTGATTACCGTTATTTGCACTAACATTGGGAGGCTTTTTTATATATCTTGATGTTATACGAGAGATGGTTGGTGTTACAGGGACTTAGGTATAACTTGTTATAACCAAGAACACCTCACGCTCAATGTATAAAAAATATAAAGACGGATAAGTAAAAGGCGCCATGTAAATGCGCCAGTAAATACGTAAGTAAAGACTTAAAGTAAAAGCTGAATATAAAGACTTGTAATTAAAAGACAGATGTAAAAGACATTAATTAAAGGTAATATCCATTTTATTACATTTCATATTACCGTCGAGCTTGAATATGACTGTGGGGATGGTTTAGTCCCGTCGGGATAATTACATTAAGCTTATCGGGATGGGTTTGGGAGAATATTGGTTCCTAAGGGAAAACAAATCGAAGACCACTTTGGTCCGAGATTCAAAATCAATACTATCGCCAAATAGGTTGGATAGCGAGCAAAAAACACTCCTCGTGGGGAGTTTGGACATATTATCTACGGGTGGCCTTTTGATCTTCTCAAAGTCGCAAGCTACATAAGTAGTGCGAATTGGTCTCGAGATAAAGATAGTCTTTTATCGTGAAGAGCTGAGGTTTCCCTCGGAGGGTTTCTTCTGTTGGGTTGAGCATTTTATGAGTTGTTTTGATTTTGTTTGAGTATCTTTATTTACGCATCTTCTCTCGTTTATAACTATAGGCTCGTGAGGGATTCCGCGTCATCTCACCACCCGCTTGTCTGTTGGGAAGAAGAATATCACTTACCACGACCTTGACCTACCTCCCCAACGAGAAAGGGTTCTTTGTGTGATGCAACCGCCACGTTGCCCGATTGATTTGCATTAAATGCTATTCTGAGACTCCTTCTTGTTTACTTTGTTAGTTTGAGTAGGGCGCTTTGGGTTAGGCGTGGGTCTTCCTTCCTTTAATGTATACTCGATCATAAGTCGTATTTCAAAGATATATGGATAGGCATTTGCGGATGTCCCGTGTTCCTTTGTCAACTGGTGGTCGTAGTCAAATGCGGATTGACCGTCGCTCCCTACGTGCCTTTCACAATCATGCGCCAATATCTTTGCATTGAATGTTCTTTATGTCGAATGGCGTAGGCTAACTTGTATTTCCTAATAAACGAGATGTTTCCTTTTCCTCCCCCTAGTCTCTTAGGATTTGCGAAATTTGGGCCTTTTCTCTTTGGGCACACAGGCCATTGGTTGGCCAATCTTAACTAGCTCTTTTAAATCGAAGGGTATTTTCGGAGTGTAAGCAGGTTATTTTAGACACTGCAAAATTGATTGACTATCTGTGGAGGTGTGCTTTAGCATTGTGTTTAGGATCTACTGTATAAGAGTGAGTTAGTTTTGTATATCTTAATAGCATTACTCTAATAGAAATCGGGTCAAAATTAATAGTAAAGAAGTGCTAAAGGGAATATCTAAAAAAATTATATGAGCAAATGACTTTTAAGAATATATATCATTTTTTTAGCAAAAATTGTAATGATCATATAAAATTCAGACCATGGCTGGATATTTTTAACCCAACAAGGTATTCAAGAAAATCCAAAAACAAAAATGAACAAAAAAAAGAAATTAAGATGCATGAGAGTAAAACTCACATGCCAGAACTTACACAAATAAGGGGGCCTGGCGCACAGGCAGCAGTGCCAGCATCAGCCTGAGAGGAATGAAAGAGCACTGCTGAGAAGAAGATCAGAAAGCCGGCATGGAAGAGAATTCTGAAAAGAGGCTTGAGCAAAAGCCTGATCAAAAGAGGTAAGGAAAATAAATCTGAAGGGACTAGTAAATAAATAATAAACATAATTATAAATTAAAAGAGGTACAATAGTATTATATATGTTCTGTTGAGAATAATGCTGCTTATAGTTAATCGTTCAAATTATTTTTTATATAGTAATTTGAAAGGGATTCATTCCAAGTCAAGGTTTTGGAAATTAGATTAATTTTTTTATGACAACAGTTTTTGTTGTTTAGCTCAGAGTTGGACACCAATAAAGGTTTAAAAGTTCAGTTTGAAAATGTATAATCTGGCTAAGCAAGTAAAAACAGCAGAAAGCGAAAACACAAACACAGGTAAAAACAAAAATGGGCAGAAAGCAAGAAATACTGATTGGAGTTAATTATTAAAATCCGAATTAGTTTGCTACAGTACATGAGGAGGGCAAGAAGGACCGGAGTTTAATGGTTTGGTGGGACTAATTATAAATAAAAATGCAATAAGTAGGATTTTTAACTTTAGAGTCGTTAACCTTCTGTGTGGAAGAGTCAGAGGTGAGACAAGAACCCAATCTTAGGTTCTCAATGACAAAAATAATAATACTAGAAAATTAGAAATCTCTCAGCGCTGTCCATCTCTCCTATACTCACACGTATTCAATATTGATGGAGTTGTACAAAAAGAGGGGGAAGAAGAAAGACGACATGGTGACGGTGAACTGATTTTGTGAAGTTTCACTCGTAAAGAAGATGCCTATATATCCTATAAAAAGATGGAGCGGCATTACCTGTTATTTTTGTGATCGGCAGGAATAGAAGTGAGCCGATCGAGTGCAAGGACAAACAAATTAACAAACTTGATCGACTAACAATTAAAGATGGAGGACGGAAATATACGTAATAGTGATATGATGATCATATGCTTGTTGCAACAAACAAGGCAATTCATTTGAATTCCACATGAAACGTTTCCACAAGGGAGTCAAACATGGACGTTAAGTTTCCTCATTCTAAACGTAACTTACTCTCATTAATTCCTTTCTAATTCTATATACGTCTAATCCGTCAATTTACCATATTTTATGTACATTCCTTTTATATATACTAGCAACTATTCATGTGTGTGCATGCGTGTTGAGAACGATTGGAGGAGCTATGTGATATTCTGTTAATGGTGAATTTGTGTTAGTAAAATCGAACTCAAATTTTAAAGAAGCTTTTTTTTTTTGGTCACTTTAATTGAGGTTTATTAGCAAATGGAGGGAATCATTTATAGGGAGACCAAGTTGATGTATAATAAGATCTCTTCTTTTTAGTTAATGGTATAGATATTTCTTAACACTACGTAAATGGTGGATGCATACGGTGAATAATGCTTCTTCTCCAAAAAGTTGATAATAAGGTCTCTTCTCTTAGTGCTTGGTATACCACACATATTTCTCTCTGTGAAAGTGGCAGTGGACGCTTTGGTGAATAATGTTTTCTTCTCCAACTCTCTACATCTCAGATTCCAAAGTATTTTCTTTTCTTTAGTGAGTACTAAAGTAATAATATCACTGTATTAAATATATATATATATATATAGATATTTTCTTCCGATGAAACAAATGGACTTAATTTTTTTTTTACTCATCGATGTCGTGAGCATTCTTTGTCATATATGTGATTCTATCTCACGGCTCAATTCTTCATTGTCGTGATTCATAGCCAAATTCTTCTTTGTCATTAGCATGTTGTGGATAGTTAGTAGATTGAGATTAATTGCATGGCAATTAAAAAGTCTATCTATAGCGCATGACAAACATAAGATTTACAGTATATACATCTTTTGTAATGGTGTTGCACACACTGTTACCCTAAGTTTGCCCTTTTCAATTAATAACGATTTGATTTGGTTTGCGCGGATCTCCTCATCATATAAGATGAAATGTTCTCGTCCAAGACTCATTTATGTAGCGAGTTCGTCTTAATAAGAGCTATCACTTCTTTTCAAAATTCTTTTTTTTACTCATCGTGTCAATACCTACAGATGCATGCTCTCAAGAAAATCCCAAATATTTTTTATGCTTCATTTTGTCATAATATTTTAAGCTTAAAATGAAAATAAAAATTAGTATCTCCCTCACCATATCAACCAAACATCACTAACTTTACTTATTTGCACAAGGAGAGAGGGCCAATTAAAGATTTGGTTAGATTAAATTGTATAAGTAAAATGGAACTCTAATCACGAGTCAATCACCAACAATTCTTCTCACTCTTTTAAATGAAGAAATGTCTCGAACTCTAAACTATTCTCCCTTCTAATTCACACTTTTACATTTTATAATAGAGGAATGTAAAAAGCGGCGGCGAGATAGGCGTTTTGCCATGTGCGTCTTAGCAAAACCTTATTATATCGGCGCCAAAATTGTTATTACCTGGCTTGGTAAAACCGTTGTTATAAACTAACAAGAACGACATACTTACCTCTAACAATTAAACATCAATAATAAGATTGTGTCCCAATTTCACAATCTAATTTAACCAAGAGAACACATAAATATTCCCAACTCGTAGTTAGTTGACAAAACCTCAAAAATTGTGTTTAGATTAACAAAACCAACATGTAGCCGCCATGATATCTTCCGAGTTCTCGAACAGAGATATTACAATTCGGTGTAACAATGGAAGCAGATGGCATCAATTTTCAATTATCCAAGAAACCTTAATTGAAGAGGTGTCATTTTTGCATTGTATATGCGAAATTTTCGTCTGTAATTATAAAAAATAAAATAATGGGATTAAGTTGTTGGAGGGCCAATTAATTATTATTAATTAAAGCCTTTCTAATTTTAAGGATATTATGCTTTGGCCCCACATGTTTTGGACTTTCAGAAGATACTCCCAACTTATGCTCCTTGTGTCTCCCACACCGAATCTCTGTTCACTTCCTGTTGATTTTTACTTCCATTCCACCAACTTCTTCTTCTGTCCCCGCCCTGTTTTTTCTGCAACTTTTCTCGTGTCTCATGTGACGCATTCGGACAATTCTACCCTTCAAAATCCCATCTTTTTACAAACTCAGCTCTTAGATATACTTTACAATTTGGGTAGCTGATTTTGTGTTTTTCTTCTAAGTGAGCTCTCAGATTCAGTTCGTTTCTTGAAATTCATTGAATTTGGGTTGCTGGGTTTGCGTTTTTTTCTGATGGGTGCTGCTTCTGCTGGGTACCCTTTTGGAATCACTTCCATTGCCATCGAAAGTTTTGGGGCTTTTCCTCACAAAATGGAGTTCTTTTGGCTCTAATTTTCCACTGCATGTGGAATTTCAGGACATAAATTGTGTACCCAAACCCAAGTTCCGTTTTTACCTTCATCCAAAGGTAATCTCCGTCCCCTCTCTCCCTTTTATCTTGTTTACCCTGCAGGAAACTGAGGAGAAAAAAGGAGAGAAGAAGAAAAAAAAAGTTAAATAAGGAGATTTCACACATGAATTTGTGGTTGCAGAATAAGCAAAATCTATATTTGTTTGAATTGTTAAATTTATGTAAATTTGTAAGGTGCTTGTTAATTTATTGATTTTGGTAATTAGAGATTTTTTTTTTTTTAGTTGAGTGGAGGAAATTTAATTTTTGTTTGTCATTATTTTTAAAAATTTTTCACTTGCTAATTTTAGAAAATGTTTGTTTTTAAAGCAGAAAATGCTTTGTTGTTGGTGAATGAACTTGGTTTCTGGATTCTGAGGAGACAGATACGGGGAAAGTGTGGCATTGATTAATAATACTAAGTAGTTTTGAAATATGGTTTGGAGTTAAAATGGCAATTCTAAAGGAAATATGTATTGATTGCGAGAAAAACCCGAATCTTATTATCGCCATTATCATCAAGTGTTTTCTTTTACGGAGATTAATTTATAGTCTAGATCATGTGCCATATGATTTCGTATTTTCACACTAAGCACATACACAGGTTGATCTGAATTGATGAATCAATTAAAAAAGATAGAATATTTATTATATCCGCGGTTACATAGGCAGTAATGTGTGTTGTTTTTCTATATCGATGCAGGAAGTTGCAAGTCGGATATGTTCTCTACCTGACGATGTGAATGGTTCTTGAAGAAATATTAACCCCATTCTTGATTCAGTTGAAAAATCCTATCCACCTGAAGAAGAGAACAATGTCTCTTGAAGTTAGTTCCGAGGCATTTAAGTACATTGCTTTGTTGTGCTTACGCACTTCAGTGCACAACTTCTTTACCCCCCACTCATCGCAGAACTATCAGTGCAGGAACTGAAACAGTTATCTGATGAAATCCGTTCAGAGTTATCATCTATAATGTTGAGAGCACGAAAGTCTTTCAGAGCCAGTTTGGCATTGGTGGAGTTGACAGTTTGCAATACACCATGTTTTTCATGCTCCCGTGGACAAAGATAATTTGGGATGTCAAGTACCAGAACAAAGTAAGATCATAAACATATATACCTTTCTCTTTGTAGTAATGGTTAATTCTAAGAAAGGTTGCAATACTGTATCCATTAGGCTGTTCATAGTTCATACCAGAAGAAAACAAAAATTCACCTTACCTATACCCTTTTACTTTTATTACCTTTGTTATAAAAACGGGAAGCAAATAACTCATTCATGGGTAGTTTTACTGCACATTGTCATTATATGATATAAATTTTGAAAGTTTTCTCTTATTCTGGCAGACATATGCACATACTAAAATAGCACAGGAAGGCGTGGGGCCTCGTGAAAAAATGCACAGCTCGACGAAATAATGGTTTTCTGGTCCTTCATCTCAGTAACCTGAGAGTGAATATGATCCATTCGGGCAGGGGCATGGATGCAGTAGCGTTTCTCTGCTGGACTGGGTAATGTCTACCAATCTTTTCATTTCTCCTGTGGTGAAATCGCTGTGCTGGAAGGAAAAGATCATGTTTTATTCAACATAACTTGGAACACCCTTCTCTGGATATTCTCTGGTAACCATATATGCTTCTTTAGACCCGATGATGGCATTTGTTACGCTAGTGATAGACGATTACACATGAGGTCTTTCCTCTGGGCGTTATTTATTCTGATCTAAGAGCAATTGTCTCAAAGTTTTGGTCAGCTAAATTGGATTTAAAACTATATTATTTTTAAGTGTTGGACTGCAATTATAATCTTTACAGGCATGTGGCAGTTGCGGGGATAAAGGCGAGGGCGCGTATTGTGTGTTTCAGTCTCATCAGCAGCGAGGACAGCGATGGCTGGTCAGGTCTATATGTAGAGGCGTAGGTTGGCCCAGTTTTCAAATATGTAGTTATTTTAAGTGACAGCCGGCACTCGTTGCACCCAAGACTGAGGAGGGCCCAAAGACAGCTGGCTGGTGCTTTGCCCTCACCAGTGCCCTGAAAAGCAAGCTCTCAGTCAAGAAATGAAATCACGCTTTAGGAGGTTTAGAGAAGTTGCTAAGGTATTTCCGTGGTTTATTATCATACATCTATAACTTTTGACAATATTTTAGACAATCTGAGTATAGAAAAGTTATTCGGTTTTGTGTGTGGCATGCATCTGAGGAGAGAGAAAAACATAGTGGAGCTTTGAGGTTTTTTGAGAATATCAAACATTTTCTGTTGCTATATGTGAGGCATTACCAAGATTTTTGTGCCTTGTTCTTTTTGTTCTATGAAGTATTTTATTTTTTTCTTCCCCCTTTTTCAGAGGGTGTTACTAAAAAAATTGGTGGAGGCATGCATGAATTGTAGGCAGCTAAAGTTGATGAGTATATGACGTGTATGGTCGGTCCACTAGGATCAACTCTTTTTGAAGAGCTGGGATTATATTACATTGGCCTGATGATGGACACAATGTTGAAGACCTCTCGCATTGCATTCTACAAGAAGTGGCATCTGAATTCAATGGGTCCTGTTTTGGTTCATGTGATAACAGAAGAAATCGGGAAGTTGAAAACAACGCAAAGTGGGGTAGAAGGTATATTACCTCTCATCTCACTCCTTCTCTGATATTCATTTCATATTCTGTGTACAAAATTCTGCAGTAAGAGATTTAAGGATTCATGAGTTGACTTGCATGTTGTCAAACTCAGCCCAGTATACTTTGATTTTGCATATTTCGTCTGAGGCTTGGCCTTGGTTCAGGCCTTTAGCGAGTATAAGTTGCCAACTACAAAGATCAGTTCTCATTTGGTATAGGATGAAAAGCCATGTTCAATTTGGTCTGACGTATATGTTATTTTACACTTCCCAAACCTGCAGGTTTACTGAGTAATTCCTGATGATTACCTTCCAAAAATTCACCGTAGAACTTATAGCGACTGCTTTGTGGAGGCTTTGGTGATGGAGACGAGACCAAAAGATATTGTGACTGTTCATGCAGGAATGCATATGGAAACAGCATTTCAACTGTTTCGTGAAAGATTTCCTGACAAGTTTTTGATGTGTGGGAATGGCTGAGCAACATGCAGTTACTTTTCTGCTGGTTTGGCATGTGGAGGACTAAAGCCATTTTGCATAATCCCCCGTCTTGCGTTTCTACAAGAGGTTATGATCAGGTAGTAATTATATTTTAATTAATTGTGGAATAAGTAATTAATGATATAATAACAATATGATGATAATGTCTCTGAAGTTTATCTTCTCATGGCTGTTTAGGTAGTTCTGTAGCGTAGATGGCAAAGAATTCCGGTGCGTTTGTCATTACAGGGTGCAGGGTTGTTATGGGATCTGGATGATTCCCATGCAGTGTGGTGCGTTTGATATAACGTTTATGTCATGCTTACCAAACATGATCGTCATGGCACCATCTGATGAAGATGAGCTTGCCAACATGTGGTAGTAGCCCACTGCAGCCTACATTGATGATCGTCCGGATTTGCTTCCGATATCCAAGAGGGCGCCATTGTTGGGATGGACCATTCCGTATGCAGTGGGACCCCCATTGAGGTAATTCCGCTTCATTGCTCAAAAATAAGTATACCATCATAATCATTACCGTTAGAAAAAGTATATAAACGATACATTTGATACGAGAGGATTTTGCTTCTTATGCGTTTAATTTTGACTTCTTTGCGCCCCTGCATTTAATTTGACTTCTTTGCTCTGCTGAGCAGATTGGAAAGGGGAAAATTCTTGCGGAGGAGGTAAAGATGTGTGGCATTGGTTGGATATGGATCAATGGTTCAGAACTGCCCTCAAGGCTCGGTCTCTTCTTTCGACGCGCTGGGCATTGATGTAACAGTTGCTGATGCAAGGTTCTGCTGCAAACCCTTAGATGTCAGAAGAAGCTTCTTAAGGCAGCTTTGTCGAAGCCATTCATATCTGATCACGGTTGAGGAAGAGAGGAGAGGCTCTGTGTGGAGTTGGATCCCATGTTGCACAGTTCTTCTCTCGACGGACAGCATTGGAAACATTAAGGTAATATTTATTTTCAGTTCAATGTGTAATTGTCAATGGCACATTATATGTTTAACACACATTGTTCTCATATTTTTGTTTTCTCTGCCTGAAATCGACATTCAGTGGCGACCAATTGTGCACACCGGACAACTACATTGAGCATGCATCCCAAATGAGCAGCCTTCTATTGCTGGGCTAACTGGACACCACATATAGCAGCAACGGCGTTAACTCTGCTTGTGAAATCGTGAGAAGCCCTTCCTTAATGTGCTAGGCATCTGCTATGTGCTCTGCCCTTTCTCGAGTCTGTTTCTTAGTGGAAAATTGTGAATTACAGATCAAAGCTCAAGTAGCATTAATTCTGACCGAAGTGTTCCGAAAATTTATACCGCATGTATCAATTTGTATATATAGAAGTGCTTGTGTGTCAAAAGAAGTAGTGTAAGTTAGTATGCAAGTTTTATGATCATGTACAGCAACACAATGGAAATTATAAAGAAGTTAAAACTTTTCAGGCAGCATGGACCCACCATCGAGGTGCACACTCACGAAAGACCAAGGCGGGGTGTACGTTTTGCCGGTTGAGGGCAAGAGCGCATGCTGCAAGAACTCGTTTCTGGGCTTGTTGAGTGACTGCTTTTGGGACACACCTTTGAAAATAGAGCTCTTTTGGGCTCTTGTCTACTTACAGGACACCTCGTGCAGGAGAGCGTTTGTCTCGATTTTGCCCAAGAAGTTGACTCACAAAAAATGGTTGTTGCTGCGAGCACTTGTCAAGTCACGCAACTTGTCGGGACTGAGTTTGTCTCTCCGGCGTTCGAATAAGGGGGCCAAGATATGAATGTGTAGTGAATGGCGGGGCCCGGCATTGGCGGTAGGTTAGATTTCTTGGAAAAGCAGAGCTAAAGTGTGCCCGGTTCAATTTTACAGTTCACGAGGTGGCTCAAGCAGTTCTAGTTCATGGGCCGTCAGAAATCTCATTTGGTTCGGTGGTTGTTGAAGGCTCGATCATGTAGTGGTGCCGCTTAGGCTAAAGAAGCGCCAGGAGCTGTGCCACTTGGGCACAGGGCGCATGGCGGGAAAAGGAAGCCCGGTGCGGACTTTTTGTTTTGGGCGCGTGGAGGTTGTGTGGGATGTAGAAGGCGGAGGCAGGCACCCGGCCTCGGGTGTTTCCGCCTCGAATGGCGGCGGGCGGGGCCTCGCCATGGTTTGGGTCGGTGGGTTCAAACCTTGTAAGCACATAGGGAGTGTCATTTGTTGTAGTTAGCGAATTTCCATCCATTCTTCCCTCCCAAGCACACAAATCGGGGAATTAAAAGTCGGAGGTGGGTGTAATAAGAAAAGTTTTTTGAAGAGTAAGAAATCACATAAAATAACTTGAGGCTGGCTTTGAAGTCATCGAGAGAGAGAGTTCTCAATTAAAAAAGCACACAGTTGTGGTAGTAAAGTTTTGCCGCCTTTGAATTGATGAAATTGTACCTAGGAAACAAAGAGACACCTTTGGTTAAAGGCAAAACCTCAGAAACTGGGGAAAGGGGTTTGTGGATCATTACCTAGGAGTCGAGGAGGGCTCGTGTAGAGAATGATGTGTTTTTTGGCATATAATTGTTTACTAGAGAGAATTGATTATAGTGGGGTATTTATACAGGGCTATACAGGCACCGCCACATGTGTGAAGGGAAGCCCTACGCATCACCCAGTATCGGCGTCTAGCGAGTTGTGGCCAAAAAAGTTGTGTAGTCAAATGGATGAAAGTATGCTTTGTCTGTGATGGCCGATGCAGGATAATATGTAAGATGCTTATACTATCTCTTAAAGATACCAAGAATAATCACTTGAAGATACGGTAAACGTCACACAAAAGTAATCTTCTACCAAAAAGAATAGCATAACTTTGAAATTAAAAGCTAAAAAATTTTGGTCCACTGTTTAGGACAGGTTATTGTATAGGAATAAACTCTATATTGTATTAAGTTATAATTTTCTTAGTCCCATCTTAAGAAAACACGCCTCCACATAATAATAATAATTGTCAATGAGTACAAAAATATGCAATATCACAAATAAAGTTCGACAAACTAGGGATTGATGCCACATCTTTGAGCTTGCGGGTACATAAGTGAAAGGAAATAAAATACTTGGCTTCCAATGAATCTATTTAGGAAATACAACTTTCATTAAGGATAAATAAGTCAATAAATAATATTTTTTAACTACCACATCTTTATTAAGTAATAACCTCCTTAAAGTTATAAAATTGTTTGATCCCAATTTTATGACTTTATAGAGGGTTTTAGTGTATTATTAAAACTAATTAATAGTATTCCTAAGAATTATCTTGGAGAATCCTTGATTAATCTCATGATTGAATGTCTTCCTTGATGAGAAAAGGAGTTTGTCTTCAATTGGAAGGCTTAAGGTAGGAGTAGTGATTAATTCCTCCTTTAACTCCACTTACCTTACCTCCTTGCCATGGGCGGCTTTGCTTGGAGTGGTGAGTCGGCGGCTGGAGCTTCTGGCGGTTGTGAGCTACCAGGAAACCAATAAATGCGCGGAGGACGCCTTACGCTCTTGGTTGCGTTAAATGAGCCCACTAGTCTTTAATATTCCTTGGAGCTAGGGTTTTAATAAATGCGGGCTTTGCTAATTAATGAGGGCATTTTGGAAATCGATAGCAGTAAGAAAATGTCATGATATTAAATGCCCCGAATATTCAAAAATTATTTTTAACTTCGCATATGTGTTTTTTTTTTTGATATAACGATATATTCTGGCTGGGGGTGAGTGAATATATTGGTATCAAACTGTCATTCACGAAAATTGAACCTAAGACCTTACTCATTGCTAATAAAAAAATATCATTAAATTGTAATACTAAGTGGCATAGCAAAACATATATTTATTTATGAATTTCTATAAGGGTGGGGACAAAGGCTCTTTTGATATCATTACCACTGCACCATAGTCACAGTCATTGTTGGCTGCAGCTGCATCATTTGATCCTAAACCACCCTTCCCACCAAAATTGAATTACCCAAAGTGCTGTAGAACACCTAACTCTAATTAAGTATATTCTTCAAAAAGTGGGTTAAAAGTGGTGTGAAGCACATCCTCCATGATTGATTACTGTATTAAGCAATACTCTTAAAAGATCTAGGACCACAAGATTCCGAAACCCATTACTGTTGGGAATCATAGATTAAAATATAGTTGTTCCATTTTGGAATAAGTTAATGTACTTTTATTTTTGTCTGATTGTAAATCTGAATTATATGTTCTGATAAAGATGTCTTGCTTGTAGTGGTTTAGATTCATAATCTGTAACAAAATTCCAAATATTAACCACCGACTAAAAAAAATATTGGTTAAGTTAAACAATATCCATACAACGTAGCAGTAACACAAGTCGTCGGTTGGTAGAAAAGAAAAATCTTTGTAGATTGCCATGCTTATATATTGCACAGTCGGTAAAAAATAGGAATTCAAAACAACAACTCGGCTCGACTCACCCACATGGCCGTGATGATTCTGCTTTCAACCAGATTCACGAGCCATACTTCGATTACACACACACCTTGCAGCTTTCTCACAGGGTCTAGGCTTGCATTTCTTGAAAATACCCTTTAGTTTAAAGAGCTTAGTTAAGATTACCAACAATGATGCAGGCCTAAAGAAGGCCCACGACCCAAATGTCGAAAGGCCCCAGGGAGGAAAAGTATGCGCTCCCATTAGGTGCTCAAGTACCTATGCCTATCTTTGATAAGAAGGAACATTCAATGCGAATCTATTGGCGGCATGTGGGAAAAGGCGCGTCCCAGAGGATGCATTTTGAATCCGGATAGCGATGACCAATTGAGGTTGACGGCGGCCACGTGGGACATCCGGCTATCCATATATCTTTTGAGCCATGACTTATGGCGAGTATTGGGTAGGCCTAACCCGAAGGCCCTGACCCGAGCTAATAAAATAAAAGCGCAGAAAGGAGTCACGAATAGCATTTAATGCAAATCAGGGCAAATGGGAGGAAGCGGTTCACGAATAAGAGACCTTTCTGGAGTGGGAGGTAGGTTGGTGGGACAGTGATATTGTTCAACTATGCTTCCCAACGAGAGGGAGGGGCGGTGGCGGAGATGAGGCGTGAATCCCTCACGAGCATATAAGCGGGAGAAGATCTTGAAATAAAGGACACTCAAACAAAATCAAAAGCCTTGAACTCATACGTTGACCCGAGCGGAAGAAACCTCAGGGAAACCCTCAAACTCTTTCCTGGGGAATAAAAAGATCTTCATCTTTATCTGAGACCACTACGTCGCACTACTTGTGTAGCTGCGACTTTGAGAGATCGAGGCCGGTCACCCGGGATAAGCATATATCGAGACTCACACGAGGAGTAGTGTTTTGCTCTGCTATCCAACCTATTTGGCGATAGGTATTGATTTGAATCTTGGACCAAAAGGGTCTTTGATTTGTTTTTCTCATAAGACAATATCCTAAACCCATCCCAGATAGCTTAATAGACCATCCGTCAGGGTAAGAGAATATCCCCGACAGTACATTATTCAAGCTCGACGAATATAAATATAATAAAATGAATATTACACCTTTTTTTAATTAATGTCTTTTACATTCGATCTTTTAATTACAAGTCTTTATATTCGGTTTATACTAAGTCTTTACTTACGGTATTTACTTACGTATTTACATCTGACTTTACTTATACGTCTTATTTTTATGTACGTTTGAGGCGGTGATGGGGAGGTTATTTGATTATAACAAAGTTATGCCTAAGTCCATCTGAAACTATCTGGCAGTATAACATCAGAGAGTATAAAGTCCTTGCACTTAACAAGCAAGGCAAATAGCAGACCCTAACGGTTCTTATATGTATATATATATATATATATATATGGGCATGTCAAACAGAAACCGGAAGTCATATTACTTGTGGCGCAAGTATCTAATAAATAACACATCTTTCTGGCGAGCCAATAGTGGCACCCTTGACAAATACCCCAAAGCCAACAAAGGCCTCGCAGACATCCACTGCGAAGGGATAGGAGGGCGAGCCTATTGGACAGGTGCCAAGTAGAAGGTTGGGACCGACCAATAGGGCCGACTCGATATATTCGAGCACTGCTGCACCTCAGAAATTTGCCTTAGGAACATATTTTTGGCATGCGTGGGACTCTTTCTTGATGTTTATGCCAAGCGCAAAGGACAAAAGAAGCATTCTCTCAACTGAAGCAGTGGCGGGAAAAGGAGAACGCCACGATCTAACCCAGAGCAGGAGACTTGGGTGGAGGACTTCCACCGGGCGAGCAGCCTCACGACAGAACACCCAGTAGCATGGAGGAGCACAGGTCCTCCATGATCTGGAATGACGATGACCAATTGAGGTTGACAATGAAGCCACGTGAGACATCCAGACTATCCATATATCTTTTGAGCCATGACTTATGGCGAGTGGGTGGAGCCTAACCCAAAGGAGTGACCCAGACTAATGAAATAAAAAGCACGAAGGAGTACGAATGGCATTCAATGTGCAAATCAGCATGCAGAGCAAATGCTATTTCTCGGAGGAGGAAGCAGGGCTACGAATAAGAACCCGCACTTTCTCGGTGGGAGTAGGTTGGTGTTCAGACAAGTGATATTATTCTTCTTCCCAACGAGGAGGACAGGTGGCCGGGAATGGCGTGAATCCCTCACGAGCTATATAAGCCTTGAGGGAAGATGCGAAATAAGGGCACTTTCCAGGCAAAATCAAGAAGCAGAACTCATACGTTCAGCAACGAGGGAAGAAACCTGCAGGGAAACCCTCAGCTCTTTCACAGAATAAAAGATCTTTTCATCTTTATCGAGACCTCGTCGCACTACTTGTGTACAGCTGCGCGACTTTGAGAAGATCAAGAGAGCCCAGTCACCCGGGGATAATATATCCAAACTCCCACGAGGGAGTAGTGTTTTGCTACGCTATCCAACCTATTTGTGGCGATAGTATTGATTTGAATCTTGGACCAAAGGGTCTTTGATTTGTTTTCTCCTTAGGAACCAATATCCTAAACCCATCCGGAGAGATAACTTAATAGACCATCCCGATGGGGCCAAATCCAAATGGAGTGATGTTAAGCTGCGAATATGAAATGTAATAAAATGGATATTACCTTTAATTAATGTCTTTTACATTCGATCTTTTAATTACGAAATCTTTTATATTCAGTTTTTCTTTAAGAAGTCTTTACTACAGTATTTACTTACGGTATTTACATACGGCTTTTACTTATACGTCTTTATTTTTATGCGTTTGAGCGTGGGAGGTTCTTGGTTATAACAAGTTATACTAAGTCCCATCTGAAACTATCTATTATATAACATCAAGAGTATAAAGTCCTTAACAAGCAAGGCAAAATAACGAACCCTAGTTCATATATGTATATATATATATATGGCGTAATCAAGACGAGCCGGAAGTCATATTACTTGTGGCGCAAGTATCTAATAAATAACACATCTTTCAATGGCGAGCCAATAGTGGCAACACCTGACAAATACCAAAACCAACATAAAAGGCCTCCACACGCGAGGCATCCCTGCGAAGGGATAGGAGGCGAGCTTTGTTGGACCAGTGCCAGAAAAGTAGAAAGGTTCGGGACCGGCGGCCAGGGGCCGACTCGATATATTCCGAGCCTGCACCTCCGCAAAGGCTGCGCGAACAATAACAATTTTGTTTCTATTAACATGTCAATACTAATTAATACCTTCCATGCAAACAGCTACCTCCTGCGGTGGAAGCGACCAGGGACAGTTTCCTCCGGGCAACCTGTTCGCGTCCGTCGGCGAGGGAATTTGGGACAATGGTGCAGCTTGTGGAAGGCAATATCAGGTGAGGTGCATAAGCGCTCCCGTGCGAGGAACTTGCGTTCCAGGGAACACGATTCAGGTAAAGATTGTGGATCGTGCACTCTCTTCGGTGTCCCGACCTTCGAGAAGTGATGCTACCATAGTTCTCTCTACTACTGCATTTGCTGCAATCGCCAACTCTTCCGCTACATTCGTTAACATAGAATTTCAACAGTAAGTAGTGAATATTTCATGATCTCTTTTTCCTTTCTGTCTTTTTCTTTGTACCAGCATTGACATTTAACTTATGACTTTCGTTTGGGGCCGTGAGGTTGTTTTTGAACACGTAATTATGGTAATTAGACAGGGGTTTAGTAGGGAAACTAGTAGGTGGCCTATTATTGAGGACCTTAATTGTTGTAGAAGGCACAAGAATTCAGAGCTCAGTTCTAATGCACGCATGATGTGTAGTATCTTTTGCAACTTATACAGTTTGGTCCAGTAATATATCGAGTCACCAAAGTTCTAAGTCAATGTACGTGCTAATATCTTATTTATTAGTAATAAATAAAGTTCAATGGGGGCACAAATTTGAGTCAATCAAGCAGGTTGTCATGTTATTTTATGAATAAAATTGGGTTAATTAACAAATCCGGAATTCTTAACTCTAATCAAATTGCAGTCAAATTGATATGTCGATTCACAAAACTAATAACAAAATGAGAATTATATTTATGATCCGCTGCCATGGAGGAGAGGGAAAGAAAAAGTGGGACTTAATTTGGTTTTGAATTTCCTCGTGGCAGTTAACGATCAAATTAATGCAAATTTTTCTATTTGGACGGGACCCCTTGATTTTCTAGAAACTTTGGTTGCTTTGTGTTTAGTTGAATTTTACTTTTATTAGTGTGTCTTTCTAGAGAGTCTGAGAGACTTGGAAAATTTTGTCATATACAAATTGGAGAAAATGAGAATTATTATTAGATCCCTCTATTATTAATTTGCTTTGCGCCTACTCTCAGGTTAATGGGTATATATCACATAATTCAAATATAACAAGATGTCTACGCTGTAACAACCAACATTATTAGTGTAATAAAAATCTCATTTTGTAACTTTACTATTGTTATATAACATTGGACATTAAACTTTGAAAGGTATAATGTAACCTTACAAACAATACCCTTAAAAAGGAATGGCACAATAGAATTTTCCTTTCATTAATTGTACTGGTTTGGATTGTTTTTTAACACGTAACTGTGCAAATTAGACATGCATAGGGAAATTAGTAGGTGGTTATTATAAAGACCTTAATTATGTTCTATACTTTGGTTTTGTGCTTCTTCATGACAGTTAATGATCGAAGTGTAATTTTTTCATTTGTAGGATTTAACTAAAGGGGAAAATCTACGGGTCAAACTTTAATGGTACGTATTATTTAATAGTTTAATATTCATTTGAGATCCACTGCAAATTAATCTGAGACCATTCAATGACCGGACCATTGTATGGTACGTACCACCCAAGATTTTTCCAAATTCTACAGTATCTTTTAATAAAAAGCACTGATATAATTTGTTGTAATAAGATTCCTAGTGGATGTCATGGAATTATCTATCAATGATTCATTTTGGGCTCTTTACCTTTATGTTAAATGGCGTTACAACATGATGTTAACATGTAACATCTTAATTACAAGAAAAGAGAGGTTACACTATAATCGTCAAAGTTTTACGTCCACGGTTACCTTCCATACTCAAAGTTTACGGCCCAACTTTGAAGATTATAATGTAACCTTAGATCATAATGATAAAATTTGAAGATTATACTAAGGCTATCTCCAATCTAACATGCAAAAGTTAACAGTTATAAAGTCATATTTGACTCCAAATGTGGTGGTGTATGTTTTAACATCTCTATTGCATACAGAGTCAAATTTGACTTTTAATTTTTAACTCTTATGCACTATAGATGGATTATTAAGTCAATTTAAAGTTAACTATCTAGTGGTTGGGACAAATTTCAAGCTTGTATTCCACACGGCTTGTTCTAGGTTCGATTCCTGGCGTTGATGAATCACACAATGGTGACCAGGGGGAGGCTGAAATGTCTCTATGAGTCTTCTCTGCCCCTGGAAGGGTGGATTGACGTGGCTTGGCCACCAACTGGTCCCCTTTTTTTTAAAAAAAAAATGGGAGATGCAAAATACCTTGAAATGTGTATTTGATATTTTTAGTTGGCTGGAAACTCTCTAATGAAGGGATGTAAAATATCCATCTTAGCTGGATAAATAAAAACCTAAATTCTTTTTTAAATATTTTGGTGGTGGGTCCTGCCAATCAAAGAAAAAAAAATCATTGGGATCTCAAATTTACATTTCTTCTATTAGAGTAAAACTCTCATTTACATTTTTCGAAAATGTAAAACATACTAAACGGCGCTTGTGTTTACCCTTTTTTAAAAGAAAAAAATTACCATTCATTTTTAGAATTCAGTAGACAACATAATTCTTATCTATATCAGAAACAAAAGAATATTTTGGCTTCAAGTTAAAGTCAAACAAATTCAATTTAATATTCGTTTAAATTAAAACAGTATGACATGTAAATATGATTTTTATTTTTTAAATTTGCATCTCTCCATTGAAAATGCTCTAAAGAGTTAAATATAACATTTGTATCTTCTTAAAATATGGATCCCACTTTTAATTTTAAAGTTATATCAAAAATCAAATATGACTTTGTATATAGCATCAAAGTCATATATGACCCCGACTTTTATGGTGCGTTAGAGATACCTACTTAACCACATATGCTGAAAAGCCATTGTTACTACTATAATAAGGTTGGTATTTATGTTGGGAAGGTTTTATTACACCATCTAAATAAGGCTATTGTCCATGAAAGTAATTACATTACAGAATCATCATTCAAATTAAATTAAAGATTAACAATACTATTTTTTCCCCTTAAGCGTACTGTAGAGTAATCCTTAATTAAACGACAGAACAGTAGTTTATCGAGGGTCAGGGACTCCTTGATTTTCTAGAATCTTTGAGGGGAAGATACATAAATATCAATGGGTGTAAATATCTCAAATAACAATGGGATTATAGTGATGATGAAATTATGAATATACGGTGTTATTATCAGAGGTGTGATTAAGGCATGATTTAAGCCATGTAAAGATGTTTGGTGTGGTGATTTTTACAATTTTCTTTTTTTTCTTCTGCACACTCTTATTTTTTGTTCAATCCAAAAGTTTGAAATTAAAAAAAAAAACAGAAGAGAAATTTAGGAAGAAAAAAAGAGTGAAAAAGTCATTAAAAAAAATTTCAAACTTATAAATAAAGGATAATGCTTGCATTCCCCATTAGCGGATCGGCTCATTCTCTCACTCACTTGTAACGTATTTTTACCGTAACGTATTTTTACCGTAACATATTTTTACCTTAAAACTTTCATAATCGAAACTGTTCAATCTTCTAATCTTATTCATACAAATCATTTCCGACCTAATATCGTTAGCTCATCTAAATTATGAATATGCTACTTGGTGTTTACATCGAATTTATTTGATACATTTCACGTACTATACGATATACGATTCGAATAATGCTTTATGCATTTATCTTCAAACTAAGATTACAAGACGTCATTGATTACAAAAATTTTACAATAAAGATTGAATGGAGGAAGAAGCCTGTCATTTTCAAGGAGAAACAGTCCCTTTATTCAACCGGGAAATTGTCAATATAAACTTATATGCATTGGTCGCATTGGGGCTAATATTGGTTATTTTGAAACCCGAATTAACCCAATGCAACGTAACATCCAAATGACAAAAAGACCCAATCCAAATCCAAATACAACCAGCCAAAGAACCACAAAGCAAAAGTGGTTTCCGTAATTAACAAAATTCGGCGGGTATTTTAAGCGGCAACGCCTCCCTTATAATACTCCCTCCCTCTCTCTCAAATCCAAAAAGATTCGATCTTTCTCGACCACCGCCCACTTCTTCTGGTGGTCGCGTTTCGCCGAGTCGAGCGTGTGCTGTTCGGCGATTTTCTCATAGTTGATTCAATTTTCCTGAGAAATGTCAGGTAGAAGAGCAAAGGCTTGATAATGGGAAAAAGCCCCGCAGCAATCAACAAGGATAAAGACAAGGGCAAGAAGAAACCCATCTCGCTCTTTCCGAGCTGGCCTTCAGGTGCGTTTTTCACTTGATTTTCTTCTGAATTTTAATCGTTTTTCCTTCGTGGTTAAATCTCCGTTTCTCGAATTTCAGGCGATCTGGTTCTTGATTTTGGTGAATTTTGAATCTTTCTGGGTTTTTATTCATGGGTTTTGCTTCTAAAGACCAGTTTTTTATTGTTTTTAATTGTTTAGAATTTGAATTTTGAAGTTGGAAAATCTGAATTAATTGAGATTTCATATAAGGGCTGGAGATTTTGTATTTCCGGAGCTCACGAGCTCAGAGGCCTCTGCTAAACTGTGCCTGATGGGGAGACACTTGTTAATTGTGATCAAATGTGATTGTTTGTTTGTAAAAGTAATTGTTCACTTTGGTTGAGAATGCACAGTAAATATTGAGCGTAGACGGATAAGCATCAATAATCTCCATTCTTCAGTAATCCCAAGTTGTTATGTGAATGAGCGCAGCCCTGGTATAATGATATAAGCAATATGCTGTCTTCTTCGGAATATGGATTGTCTCGAGCTTACTTTTCGTTCGATAGCGTTTCGTGCACTGGAGATGTCGAACGGACAGTTTACACTTTACAGTGTTCTTTCGAGTTTTTTTCGTTTAGTTTTTATGTTAAGCAACAGGGCATGGTAATGCAATTATGCAATGCAGTTGTTTTTGGAATTGCAGTTTAAGATATATTCTTCAACTTGACAAGGTTAAATTTCCCATTGAGGCTAGGAATTGATAGTGTTACATCTTATTCCCCGTAAAATCCAGGCCGATAGATATAGGGAAATCGGGTAAAGCATCTGTTCACTTGCTCTCCGACATGTTCTTATGTTGGATACCGACAGTGGGAAACATTGATCTGTATCTATCTACCCTGAGTGTGTCTTTTTTTTACCTACGTAATTTGTTTCGCCGTAATATGCTGCTGGTCAGGCAAAACCTGATAAATTGTGACTACTTCCTAGGAGTGTGCCTTTAAAATGTCTGCCTAAATAATCCTGTCTGTCAAAGGAAGATCACAACAATTGTGTTTGTGAACGAGATTGTAATATATTCAATCGTATTGTAGAGATTTTAGGACACATTTTTGTAGGCCGATTAATGTTTCAAAAGGAAACTGTAATGCTGGAGGTTAAATGGCAGTTTGCATTCTTTAATTTAACAACGACTACAATATGGGTGAGGTGCTGCAACATTACTTTAGATGGTAATTTGGGTTTCAAGTACAGGGTTGTGAAATTGTTCCAGGCACGATTTGCCCACGAGTTGATGATTTCGCTATTTTTTGATGTTTTTGTAGTTTTTAAGTGTTCCATTTTAATGGATATTATGTGGTTTCTGATAGACATACACCATTGTGTTCTTGTCGCTTACACGAATGCATATTCCTGCAGTTCCCAGTTGGTCGAATCTTCACGCCTTTTGGAAGACAAGGGTTCAAGCCAATGGAAGAGTTGGCAACAGCTGCTGTGTACTGCCGCTATCTTGAGTATCTGACTGCAGAAGTCGGAGCTGGCAGGCAATGCAAGCAAAGATTTAAAGGTGAAGCTTAATATCACCCAGGCACTTTGCAGCTTGTACCCGCGGGTGACGAAGAACTCGACACCCTGATCAAAGGTACAATAGCCGGTGGTGGCGTGATCCTCACATTCACAAGTTCTCATCACCAAGTCCACCAAGGACTAGTATCTCAGGTGGGTTCGTTTCCTTGTCAACTCGCCGCTGAAAAATGGAACTCCTCTGGACATTTCGAGATACATTCTGTCTATTGATACGTTCTTTTGTGGGTTGGCATACCGTTCTATTTGGAACAATCAGAGAGTATATTTTTCCTACTCTCTCTCTCTCTCTCGCCAGCATGTTACGAGCTTTTGTAAACCGGCTTAAACTGAACCAGACTGCTCAATTATATATTTTATTAAATTCGCCCGCAGTTTTGGGGTAAAACCGACCAGATCGTGGCCGGTTATAACTGGAAGTGCATTTCAAATACCAAAACAGGTATTGAAAGATGCAGGCAGGATGCCAAGAAACTAAAGTGGATATTAATCCTAGCAAATTGGGTCACCAAGAGAATAATGAACAGTACAAACAAAACATCCTGGATTAATTAGGGACATAATCACATTAATTAAGTCAAAGATCTCATATTCTCAGAACAGCCGATTGATTAGCCACATAATCCCCACTGTAAATCACCACTAACAGCATCTATCTCATAACTAAAGCCAATCACTTCTCTACAACAAAACCATACTTGAGAAAACATCATGAAACACATAGAAAACGAGGTGGAGGAGATAACCACCACCCCTGACAGATTGCTTGAGGGATAGGGAAACGTCGACGGTGATCAGGATAGCTGAGACCTTTGGAACATCCACCGAACTGGCGGATCTCATCCATCCAGCTGGATTCTTCTCCTTTGCTGGATTCACAGTTCTCAAAGCCTTCCAAACTGCACTGTTGCACGGAAGCCGACCCGAACGCTATCTGCCAAGTTCTGTCTCCCTTCTTCATCCTTCCCTTGGCTTCTGTATGCCTGTACCAAAGAGAGCTGCTTGAAGTGTTGCCAAATCTGTAAAGTGTCATCCTCGAAGGCTCCATGGGCGGTCTGAAAGCTGCAAGCTCTTCTCCAGTTCATCTTAGCACAGCTCTTCCTCCGGCATGAATGCAGAAGTGCTCGAAAGCCAATTTAAAATCCGGGGATGTAAGGTTTCACTTTCATCTTGGAGAAGTTTTCTCCTAACAAGCGTGGCAAAGAAGAGTAACTGTTCGGACATGGGTAACACAAGAGGGCCCAAGGTAGTGATGTTGGTCTTCAAAGCATCCCCAGCAACTGCCATAAGATCCTTTGACAAAGAAACTCCAATTTTCCCCATGAAATCCTCTTGTTGGGCAACACAAGAGAAGCATTCTGTCATCCAACCTTTGTGGGTTCGAACAGTGTGGCCAACTTGGATCGACGTCTGTCTGACCATTTGTTTGAAAGCAAATTGTGCAGCTCCTCCCAATCTAAACAAGCAGTTTGAGACAAGCATTGATCTATCATTCCCGAAATACCAATTCAATGTGATGTTTTCCATGCCAATGACCAAAGCATAGGTATTCGGTGATCAAGAAGATCTTTAGCAAGATCAATTGAGATCAAACCGGCACTACAACTTCATGCCACCAAGGTTATAACTACACAATATTCCTCGTAGCCTGTAATGATTGATAACCATAGCCGACAAAGACGGTGTTGGATTAAACAAGCTACAATTCACAATCAAAATACCAATGTCTTTCGGCTTAATGTAAGTTTTCTCAAATAGCTGATCAAGGGCACCAAACATTACCATCTCGGCTTTTCTCGCCTCTGCCATACATGGATTGGGAGGAAACCTGTATAACAGCTTCAGGGAGGTAGGTCACTCCCCAAGACCCGACCTCTCAAGAATTTTGCGTTGAAACGCTAGGTTTTCCTCGGTGAACCCTATCGAATGGGAACAGTCCATGAATATCTGGCCCTTCGTGACCTTCGCGCATCCTTCGGCTTATAGCACGAGAAATCAACAAGGTCAGGCCGTGGACGAGTGGGAGGAAATAAAGGGTCAATAAGAAGACCAAAAAGGGTCGAGCAAAGGACAACGGATATGAGATTGAACCTGAGGTGATCCCAGAGGTCATGGAGGTCTTGGAATGAGAATGTAGACAGTTGTGCCACAGTGAGAACGAAAAGAGGGGATAAAACAGGTACATTCCATGAGTGATATGTAATGGTATCCGAGCTTTACGTACTTCAACTTCACGGATTGTTTGAAATCGGGAAGCTTCACGAGGCCGGAGGACACTGATGATGAAGGCGGGATTAAAGGTGTTTAGATTGGAAGGTGACATTTTTCCGAAAATTCGAAGAGATATGTGATCCCTGACCTCAATAGAACAGTAGTGTTAAAGAAGCATGAACCCTCTTTTCCTCCAAACTGAATTAAACAACATTTCGGGTTACAGAACGCGATTTTTGCAGAGGAATCAAAGATCCTAGGGACTTGGAGTTCCTAGGGACATTCTGGTACATTTGGGGGTTTCCAGGAATTAGATTTCTGGATTATCAATCTTACACGAAATTTAACAACGGAAACAGCAAATGCAGCTCAAAGGACCTAAAAATCCCCTGCAAAAAAAAACCAGAAAGCCCATACCTTATTTATGATTCTATACACAAAAGCCGGCATTTTTTCACATTTTATACAAAAGATCGGAAAGCATTGCATGCGACCCAGATGAGGAAATTCAGAATTCTGAGAAAACCCAGATGAGAACTGACCTGAAATTGCAAATCTGATGAGAATGTTGGATTTTGCTCGAGAAATCGAATGGTTTCTTCTGCTTTCCAAGTCTCTTGAGTTTATGAGGTAGGAGGCAGAGTCGTGACAAAGAAAATGTTTATCAAATGTTGTTGCGTGTCTTGTGTTTGGGCTGACTCGTTAGTTTGCACCAAAATACCCATGATCTCAGAATCACACTGCAAATGTTTCTTGGGAACTTAATTTTTTTAAATAAAAGAAAAAGAAAAAAAGAGGAAGAAGAAGCAGAGTGCAGATTATAAACAAAACAATACGTGTTCACGAGATAGGTTACCAAGATACAAACTACCTTGACTTGTTAGACCAACCTAATACCGCGAATAACATATTTTAGTCTTTAGTTTTCATTAAATCGCTTTTCCCAATTAAGATAACCTAAATTTGCGCTAAAAATGTTGCTAATATCGCTTAAGATATTTTTTTTGTTAAATTTTTAAAATAATATTTATTTAAATTAATTTAGCTTATTTTCATAACATTTATACCTAAAAATATTTAAATTCCTGATAAAAGATTTAAAATCAGCTTAACCACAATTTCAACCTCTTCTTACACATACCCATCCTACGCATCTACACTCCCACACCACACATCCTACCAACGACACTCCTCACACCACACATCCTACCAACGACACTCACACCACACATCCTACCAACGACAACCAATTCATTTACCCTATTTAAGAAGAAGTTGAAACCCATTCCAACACACACCAATTTCTTCAAAATCATCTATCTTTCAACACACCTGCATTCTCTTTCATAATTTATATATGCTCAATGGGTTCAAGAAGGCAAAGTTTGGCATGATGCGTTGAAGCATGGTTAGATCAAAAATTTTATAATCACCACAAGAATGGTCACATCAAAAAAATTTTATAATGCTCCAAGATATGATGCTAAAGCATGGTTAGATGTGGTTAGAAATCTAATGAACTAGAATTCAACGACCAATAATTCTAAGCAGTATTGTATGAGTATATACATCAATACGTTGATACATATTAGAAAATCATTGATGCGAAGTTTTCACACATGTTTCTCATTAATCGCAACGTGTTGTTATATACTATCATACAAGAAAACCTCTATAAAGCTATAAAGTTGGGACCAAAACCAATTCTATAACTTTTAAAGAAGTTATTACTTAATAGAGATGTAGTTAAAAAGTATTTTCTAAATATGATTCTTGAGGATGATAGTATGGGAAATACTAAAAGTTTTCATGCCAAGTTCAGAATAAATATGCTTGAAAAGTTAAAATATTTTCGCTTTAACAAGAAGTCATCTATGTTGACGAAGTATTACACACCCGCAAACTCAAAGATGTGTCATTAATCCTAAAACTAAAGCATTGTCCTAAACAATTTTAGAGAAATATTTTAGTACATCTTAAACTTTATTTATATCGTATATTTTTTGTGCTCACGACAATTATTACTATACACGTGTGTTTAAGATGGGACCAAAATATTTATAACTTATTATAATACGAAGTTTATTTTTATACATAATCGATCTCAAAGCTGTACTCAAAAAGATTTATAACTTATTACAATACTATATTCCTTTATGTAGCATTACTTGTAGATATTTTACCGTAAATATTTTAATATAACAAGACGACACATCCGACACTTCAAAGAAAGAAAATATAATATTAAATAAGAAATATATCTATTAATACATAAAGTTAGGACTGATAACATCACGCGATCACAGATTTAAATGATCAAAAAATTAATCCTTGCATGATAATCTCATACGCTGATTTTGCTTTTTTTTTTTTTATTCCCAAGTATAGTATATGTAAGATACCCGTGTTTTTTCGGTTAAGTTTTTGTAGTAATTCACTTGTTCTTAATTGTGACTAAATTCAGATTAAATTCACTTATTCCAAGTATAGTATATGCAAGATACATACATAACACATGGATTATGACTAAGTTTTTGTAGTGATTTTTTCTGTGCTTTAACCAAATTCCTCGTTGAATGGTATAATAAAACAAACCCGAATATTTAGCCAAGAAAGAAGAATAAAACCTGGTTATTCGCTTCATGAAAGTTGTCACATGTGAACTGGTAAAAGTCTCTGTCATCGAATGATACTTGTACGTTTTACTTTACAATAGTACAATAACCCACCCTTCTTTTTTACCAGCTGTCGCTGTCTTTTCACAAGGAAACGTCTTCATCAACTCAGTTTTCAAGAACACATAGCTCATGACACCAAAATTCCGCGCTCCTGGAAAGACGGAAGATTTCGAATTTTTTAACTGCTGCATCTTAATTTTTATATTTGCAATAAAAATTTAACCGTTAAAAAATCCTCAGTGACTCCCGTATCCCCGGATAAGGTAGCACTTTGTTGGCACTCCGCCTACTATAAATATTGATCCAACAATATAATATTATGCATTATTAATTTTGAGCGCTACAGTAGACATTAACTGTTACATGGCAAGTCTCTTTTTTGAAAAACAAAACATATTCAAGGGAAAATATGAACTTATTCAAAGTTAGAATACTCTCAAGGCTTTTTCAGTTCGAAATGACTACTTTCGACATTTGATTATCAAATAATTATTTTTTACCATGACGTTATATCATTATTAAATCATTAATATATGATCGATTGGCCATCAATATTGATTTCGATAACTTCAAAGAACCAAATGTCAAAAATTGATGAGCATAACCGACTGTCTTCGGAGTTGATTGATGGAGTACCCGTGTTTCTTTTAGGGTGAGGTGAGGTGAATTTCATAACAATTAGCACCAAATTTCGCCTTCTCTCATCCGAACCGTATCTAAAGAAACAGAATGGCCTATTTTGTGGAAGAAAATAATCACTACTATTATTGTTCCAACATAAAATCAGAATTCGTTTAACGGCTGACAAAGCGCACGGAGACAAAACCAGAGGTCAAGGATCCAACTCAAAACAGGTAGGTCTGCTTAATATTGTTAGTCTTCTCCGGCATGCCGTTGATTAAACGGGAATCTATTGTGAATTTCAGAAGAATCGACGGCCATCAGCCACGAAGGCATACCAAATGGCAGAAACTGTTTGAATTGGTCCAGGTGACGCTGCGACGACTGTTCAATTCTAATTTTCTAGATAGCAACTGTAGAACCGAGTACCATGAAGATAAAAATATATACAGGAGGAGTTGCTGCAGAACCTGTGACTAGAAGCTCAAAGATTTTTGACAGCCGTTGCCGCAATTTCTCCGATTGCAATCCTCAGATGTCAATGACTATACTGCTGTGGACTTCTGTGTTACTTTATGATTGGTCAGAGCTGTTGGATGAATGCCAACTCAGAAGCCAATGCAATATGATCACTACCCCATTTCTGCAAAACCGTCCCGAAAAAATATACCTCAGAAATATGTCTCTCAAGTTCATTCATTCGACCAGATTAATCAATGTCATTTGTTATAAATTGCTTCAGTGAAAATTCTATTCCTATAAGGCTATAATCATAATTTAAACCATTCCCTTGCTTTCACTAAAATAGTAAATAGATATCGTTCTTGTTTAATATTCAGTAGAAAACCCGTACCTTGGTCGGGAACCCTGAAGTCCATTGCATAGCTTGCTTCGAATAGGAGCAAGCACCCTGACAGTCTGCAGACCTTCGGAACGCCCTGATATTTAAAAAAAAAATATTATAAGAAGCAAATGATAGTCTCCAACCTATTCGCAGGCTCAGAATAAGAAAAATAAATTATCAGACGATACTGGTACTACGAATTTTATTAAAACAGATGTAATTATTAAATGAGTTCTTGACTCAAAAATCTGATAAGCAGAATAGGATGACAGGAAATGCACAAGGAAAATCAGAACCATAGACAATTTACCAGATGTAATCAATCGTGCCCAAGAATAATTTATTATAACCTGGTCACCAGGGCTCCCATTTGGATCTCTGGCGCCAGAACTATCCCAAAAAAGATGAAACCAAAAAAAAAGAAAACGCCCAATTTTCAGATCCTTACTGAGCACTCCCTCTGTGAATTTTATTTAGATTGCAGATCAAACAGCAACGCTTTAGATAACGTTCGATAAGGATATTAGACAATATGACTACCTCAACTTCAGTATATGTGCTCTAAGCTTTAGAGGATGCTCTAAAAGAGTGTGATCAGCATTGCCTGTGGCAGTTTCTATTCCATCGGAGTCCATAGTGATGGATCATAATAGGTTCTTCCGCATTGGGTGATGCCGACAGCGCTGAGTTGGGAGTCACAGAAGTAAAATCAGATGGAAAGGCATCTTCCGTGTCATGTAGTGCAGATATAAACGCTTATCATCTTCAGCAGTATTTCCATCCCTGGAATGGCTTCATCTGGCACATTAAGAGATACACTTTCCATATTTTTCTGCAATTCAAGGTCAACACTAGCAGATGGACATGATATGTCCACTTGATATGAGGCTGAAGGGCTTTCCTCGTCAACACCAGAAACTAGTTCAGAAGACGTATGCCCTAAGTTTTCCAACGAAGAGACTTTAGTAGCATCGGTAATGAAGTTTGGTTAGATAGCTTAGACAAAGGAACTTCTGGAGTTGATAGGAACCACAGAATCTGGATCAATCCCTTCCCTAATAGAATCATTACCGTCAGAGGATGTTTATGGATATCACAGTTCATCCTTTTTTTTCTCTAGGAAAACATCTGAACTCAAATGTCCGCTCGACAATCCATGATTTGAATTTGGGGTGAAATCCACTTTTTCTTTGTATCCCATCTCAGTCGCATGGAATGCTGATCCGTTTCAACCTCGGAGACATCTAAAGCATTCTGCTTAGTTTCTTTGTTCACATCAACATCTTTGGAACCATCATCTTTTCCAAAATGCACATTGGTGCAAGATTTATCAATGACGTCCGGGAGTGTCAGTAGGCTGGAGACAAGTTGCTCACTAATGGAACACTCTCTGCACTACTTTCTGGATTACTTGGGTTCTGGATATCCAATGACAGATTGCCCAGGTTCAGTCCAGCTCCCTCCCATCTACAATTGGTGGACCTTGAGCTATATGACTAGCAGGCCAACCCTACAATATTTTGTCAAGTTTTCAATTCAAAATGCAAGAGGTAATTTGAAATACAAGAGGCCGAACTCCTACAAACCTTACCCATAATTAGGATCGTATGACCTTGGTGCATAAAGTTGAGCTGAAGCTTGTCCAGATACCTTATCTCTGTCAACTCCAGACAAATCTAACTGCAAAGTAGGTGTAAGATATATACTTGTAATTTAACAAACTGCAAGAATGTCCAAAATTGGAAATGAGCTTACCTTCTGTTCTGATATAAAGTTGTATAACGGACTCTGACAAAAGAATTAAGAAAAGTGTTACTGCCACAATAAAACAACAAGCAGAACTCCAATGACGCAATAAATATCCATAACATGTCACATTCAATATATAGCCTTCTCGAGAGTGGTAAAAGTAAACCTTGGGGCACAATTGAAATCCCCACAAAGAACAATTGGAGCATCATTCCAGATTTTGAAACAGCATGAGCCCTTTCCAAAAAGAGCCCTGACCTGTTCAAAGAAGGAAAATGTGATTTGAACTTTACGGCTGAATGGCCTGATCACAGGAAGAGAGAGGAGGCAGCAACTGACCATCTGGACAAACTTGAATGACCCACTAAGAAGAGAGTAATTACCTGGCCAAGCTTAAATTTCCCTCGCCTAGGATTGTAAAGCACATGAATGTTACAAATGACAACTTTATTAGTACCTGTTGAACTACAGATATGAAATAAACTCAGTTATACAATCGTATTTGAAAAGAAAGAACTGTCTCTATTGTTAAACTAGTAGGAACCCCAGAACTGGTAGAAAATTTCCCATATATACAAAATTAATGTTCATCTATATATTAATCAAACCAGTGCGTGAGGCATCCTAATGAAAGCATGCGTGTGTAGAGCAAGATGGATGAAGGTAAGTTGTTTAAAGATTCTTACATTACCTTGTTGGTAGCTGCAATATGTTTGGTGCTATTCTGACGTATTGACTGTCAACAAAGAAACTAATAATATTTGATCAAAGCATACAAACAAAATAAGAAGGAAATGAAAAGAGACAAAACCAATTTTGAACAATCAGAATTAGTGCTGGTTATAACATGGAAGTTTCAAGATATAATATTCAGAGTACCTCTCCAGCACACATTTGAGCAACATTATCCCTGAAGTCCAAGCTTATTGAACTCGATGGATTCCTCATGGACCAATTTGAATCTATAAAGGCAATTAAGGTAAGTCCATAGACTTCAGTACTAAATCAAATTTGTCAACATTAGCATATGATAGCAGCAGGTCAAGTCTGAAGAGATGAATACATGTTAAAACAACTACAAAAGAAATGCCGAAAATAGTTAAAGCGGTGCAAAAAAGGCCTAAATCAATGAATAGGATAAGATAAGAACTGAAATATCAGCGCAAACTACTTTTATTTTTTAGCTATTACAGGCACATATTTACCTACACTCAGATGATATTCACAGCAAGTAAATAAACAGCTCCTACATAAGCAGCATAGTAAATTGGATGAATGACTGCTCAGTGTTCATAAATCAATGATATCTAAATACCAGACATATCTCTACCTTGAGGATCGCCAAAAATTGCACATCCATCAACTGGGTTGCCAGTCCGCATCTGCACAAAACCAAAAATTGTTACAGTTCCACTATCCATGAATAACTATGTTTCTTTTGGCAAATAAATAACTTGTTAATGAACTGAATTTATCTAACAGAGAACCTTGAGTTGCTGAAAGTTAGCCAAACTAATCTCATTTCTGGCCTTCACTACTATAAAGAAATCTATCTGCATGCAATGAGAACTGAAAATGGCATCCTCTCCTAATAACATGCATCCTCTCTTTTTGGTAGAATTGGGGATAACATGCATCCTCTTACAGTTATTGTTTATGAGCCATCTTTGAAGTAATAGTTAACTATGGTATTTTTTCACACGATATAAATCCACCTGTATGTAAGTTATCCATCTAAATATCCTTAAAACACTCACTTTATGGACAGTTCATGTTCTTTAATCTTTTGTTTCTAACCTATCTAGTCAACTCCAATAAAATATTTTCATTGATGCTCAAAAAGGCGACACACAATCGAGCCTCCATAATACCAAAACATGTAGAGAGGAAATATTAACATACGATATGAATGTCCTTGCGTTAGCAAAACAGCAACATAAGCCTTTGCTAATAATCTTCCAAATGCCGAGGGTACCCTTTAAGCTTCAATCCTCCTCGTCCTCAAATTTATCGACTTCCTGCAATCAAAACCGGACCCCACAAAATTCAGTCAAGGCATCAAAAAAGCAGCACCAAATAAAGATATTTCAAACACAACCGCCTCCCAACATTCAATATCCTCAACAAAACTATACAAAATTAACAGAATGTTATCGAATATTGCACACATAAAATGAACACCTGAAGGCACATTATGTCAGATGACCACAACCGAGCTCGAAATCAAATTTCGCTTTCTCCACTGCCAGTCCATCATATGATGAGGTATGGTGATAGTATAGCTTACTTCCGGGTGATCATTCGCCAAGTAATCAGCCAGTATGTTGTATGACAACACCGTAAACCTCTCTGCCAACCCGAAACCATAAATTCAAAAACAAAGCTTAAAACCAAATAACCTCCGCTTCATTTATAAATAACGGTTCACAATACAAGTAGAGGACGGTGTCGGGCTTGCGCAAACTCCCAGTTCCGGTAGTCCAAGGCTTTCGGCCGAGGCCGAAATTGCTGCGGAGGCCGTGAAACCGTTGAGGGGCCGAAACTGCTGGGGGCCGGAATTGCTGATTCGGCCGGTACGGTTGATTGTGATCGAACTGCGGAGGGCCGCGGAAGTGGTTGGAGATCGAAATGCGGGCGGCGGAGTCCGATGATAGGCGGTTTGGCTGGGGAAGGGTCCGGAGTCGCCTTGCCGGGACCCTAGATTGGCGTCGCGACCGAGCGGAAGTGGGAGTCTCCGGTGACGTAGTTGCCTCTAACTCGCCGCCGGAGTAGGGGCGGCTGGAGAAGCCTCTGCCATGGCTCTGACCACCTCGTACTGTGAAAGAGAAAGCAACGGTTAGTTGAAAGTTTCAGAGTCTCTATTGAAATTAGAGAGAGAGAGAGAGAGAGAGTACAGGAGGGCGGGAAGACATGGTGGTGGCGGCGGAGTCGGTGGCGGCAGCGGCGGGAGGAATTGGAGGGAAGAAGGAGGAGCGCGTCTCATTTTGTCGAAAGGAAGTAACGGTTTCCCGGGTGGCAGTCACCGGGGTACACCCCAGCCACAAATATCGGCGTGACCCACACGTGCCTCCTACAGTCCTACTTATTTGATTTTTGTTGGAATTGAATTTTATTTTGTTTTCATATTGGTCCCAACTTTTACAAATATTCTAAATAACTACTTAATATTTGAAAATTTGACAGTTGTTATATCAGTAGCATTTAGGTAATAATGTAGACAAATATTGAAGTGAGTTTAAATATGAAGTCATCTATGAAGCTTTAAATCTCCACTTGACCACTTTTAGCCAAGCAAATTTAAAATTTAAACTTCACTAAAAGAAATTGATTTAGAGTGTTGCTAAAGTCACTCCTGTCTTATTTCTCCACCTACTTTTAATAAAATTTAATGACATATTTAACCTAAATGACTTTTAAACCCTAATAAAAAGCATAAAAAGCCATAAGAACAAAAATGGAAAAAAAGAAATAAAACGAAGAGTCAAGAACGGCAAACCGCCTAATTCTCTTCCTTCCCAATTTTTCTCTTCTCAACCCCTTCCCATTTTCCTTTCTTCTAAATCTCAGATGACTTATAGTTGGAGAAGATTTTGCAACTGAGATGGTGATAAGCTTCAATTCTTGACAAGAATCTTCAAAAGTTTGAAATGTCATATTCTTGATATTTATGCCTATATATTTGGATCTGGGTAATTGGGAGAGAGGAAGATAGATTACGCCTGACCCGGGTCGGCAAAACTAATAAATATAACCCGCACTCCCATGCGAGTTTAAAAAAGAAAATAAATAAAATAAAATAAAAGCAAACCGAAACGGAACTAAAATAAATTCCTCTTATATACATAACCAAGAATTTTTTACAAGGCTAAAAGAAAGAAATAACAACTTCTAGCTCGATATTTAATCCAATCTCATCCTATCTACTCTTGATTGTTTAATTCATAAACTCCGCATAAAATAATATAGACGAGCTTTACAAACAAGAGGGACATAACCTTACAACAACAAATTGATCAAATTAAATTAAGTGTCATGGCATCATACAACAAGTATCAAATCACATCGATAACAATGCATAGTGCCATGTGCGATTCTTCGTCTATACCCGTTAATTCGTATAACTAAACACCCGTGATCTCGTACGTCCCATTCGTACTTATACCACTTGGTCCCGAGCACTTAATTATATGAACTAACCTCCGTAACTCAATCATCCCCAATTTCCCTTTTGTTAGTCATCTTGCCAAAACTCTTTGTCGCCAATCCCGACTACCCTAAAAGAAATTGTGCACCGTGGGCTCACCTCGAGACTTGGTACCTACTAAGAATTTCAAGCCCAACTACACAAAAGATCCTTTCCAACTACCCTCATTTCCAATTCCTTTTCTCAACACCGAAGTTCCAACCACATCTCATACATAACTCGATGCACAAATAATTTCATTTCATCGTTCACATGTGCCACAATTATTCTCAACGGTAATAACATTCCAAATCTGTGAACACAATAATCAATAACAAATAAACATCCAATTGATCCAATGATGTACAAATATTCCAAATAACACCAACAAGATTATAATCAACCAATGAAATCAAATAATAAAGCACTTCACGAAATTTAATAAAATCAATCGTAAAGGTCTACCGTATTTCCACTCCGGATTCCAGCAGCCTCGCACTAGCGCCGTATCACTTGGCACCGTCGTTAACGTTTCCTCGATAAATAAGAAATCCTAGTCCATAAAAGAAATAATATATATAGGTTACTATATAATTCCTATATAGCAACTTCACAATCTAATCCTTCATTTCAAAAAACACATGCATTCCGATATCATCGCTAATACTTTTGAACAATACTGACCATTAACTTGTATAATTCTACTTAGGATCTCAACTCTTGAAAATATTTGGTCTGTCTCTAATCTGTACAGCAAGTACAATTTGTCCACAGTTTCTGAAATTGCAGTTTTACCCCCAAACGTTCTAGTAATTACATTTTGGTCCTTAACTTTCTGAAAATTACGAAATGGCCTCAAAATAGAAACTGTTTTCACAGTTAGGTCCCTGGTATGAAACCAGCGAGTTCAGCCTGTTTTTCCAGAAATTTCACTTCAACTTTCAAGCCAAAACACAATCTTTCAGGCCTTTTCATTTCATCTATTCCATACAAACTTCCATTGAAGTCCAAATTAAATGAAATTCGAATCAAACATCAAAAATCTTCAGACCAATATGCGTAAGAATTCTGCATCCTAATCATATGTAATCATTACCTTAATGCCTCCGAATTCGTCTCTCCAAATAACAAACAAGCTTCAAACACGCCTCAATCGTCCAAGAACAAGCTTGAAATCGGCACAGTTTAATTACTCAAAAATCTCAATCCGAACAAAATTATTCAAACCTAAATAATAATCTCAAGATTTACCTTAACATGGGGTTCGATTCACCGAGCATGTAGGCGAAACCGTTCAATCGGATTCCTGATTGAAACATGAATTTCAAAAGATTAATGGAAACTTTTTTCTTCTGCTTCTCTCCGTCGTCTTCGAAGCAGTTGCTCGCCGAAGAAGAAGAGACCACGCTTATGCCGCCTCACCGCCTCCTTTCTCGCTGGTCCAATGAGTGCTCCGATACGTGGCACAACTTTTTTTAATCCATCTCAATCTCTTTCTAAAAATACCTCTAAACTCTAAAAATAAATCCTAAAAATGCTACAAACTCAGAATTCTTCATCCACTTTCATCTTATCACCTTAAAATAATCATTGACCTCATGAAAAATTATTTAATTTCTCACTTAATTAAAATTAACCACAAATCGTATAATTCAAGAAACTACAAAATTCTCCAAAATCATAACAATATTTTCTACACTCCTTTAAAATCTGTGGTCTTACAAATGTAAGACGAGAAAGGGAGAAAATTTTAAGCAGCGCAAGGAGAACAAGAGTTGCTGCCGCCGAATGTGGTGGATGAAGCCTGCCAAGCACGCCTAATGAGTTATGACACACTCGACCCATGTCCCGAAGGATATCAAATTGGAGGCATGTTGGCCGACACCCCTGAGGGTGATGAAAGCCATGTCATGCGATGAAGAGGAAATTTCGAATAAAATAAAACCATAGTCCGAAATTATTGAAACCATGCGGAAGAGTGCATTGTAATTGATGTAAACTTTAATACACAACATGAGATGTTTAGAGCATAGTTAAAGTGTGTAGTAAAGTAAAAATATGAATTATTTCATCCGAGTAGGATGGATGAAACATACTAGTGGAAGAGGAAAAATCCCCACATTTATCTAGTGTGGAAGTCTTTAAACACCGTAACCCGTCTCGTCGCTACAAGTCTAGCTACTAAGTCCAGAGAGGTGCAAAACAAAAAGTGTGAGTGGGAATAAAATAATCATTTCTAAAACATTTACTTTTCGTAACATAAGGAACCTTCTTCGAAACCTCGTATAATTTTCCAAACCATACCGAAGGTGATAGAATGAAAATTGTCAAAGATATGGATAAACACATTTATCTCAACATAATATATAATACTCATCGCCAAATAGTATAAAGACATCATGGCCAAAGGTATGAGTAAACACCGATATCTCAACAAATATATAGTATGCTTATGAATATATATAATATGTTGATGTATATGTTCATCAACATATGCAACACACAAACTTCATTAAAGTGAAATTTCCATATGGAACATGCCGGGTATAATGTATATAGAAAGCTCGCATTCACGATCACGTGAAGTTGGCGCTAATCGCATCACATACGAGTCCTAACTACCTAATGCAACTAGTACAGTTGCCACCCTACAATGGATCCAAAGTGAGCATAACTAAGACGATGTGAACATACACGTGAAGGCCGATCTTTGGCTCGCATTTGTTACCAGGACATGTGGTGAATGGCCAAGGATGAGCAAATAAAATATACATAATTATTCCATCACTGCTTTCCACAAATTTCAACATAATATATAATTTCTTTATACTTAACTCGTAATTAAAAGCATGGCATGATAGAAAATAATTCATAAAACCATAATGGAAAATATAAATAATAATATAAGTTTCTCAAAACAAAACCCACTCATCGATATATGTAGTCAGGTCATAGCCGCCTGCCTTGCTTGACCGCATCTCGTGGTAAGTCGCACCTATATGAGATATCACTATAGTAATGATTAAACTCATAAAGGTTACTAGTTAAACTAATTAACGTTAGTTAACTCTTGTTTGCCCAACACGGGAGGTCCGAAACACCCCGAAAAATACCATACGTACTACTCGAGGTAGCACGCGCTTGTCACAAGTCACCTTGGCGCACAAAGTCAAAAAAAATCCCATGCATCCACACGCTGGCCACGCGCTCCGCACGTGCGGTCAAACTAAGCCGGTCAAACTAACGGAGTTATTGACGCCGGTTAGATTTAACGAAGATTCCAACATCTTCATAAATCTAACGGAATATTCCTAATGGCGTTAAAGGAATATACCTGAAATATTCCCAACTGACAAGGCTTGAATGTGTTTGCTGACGCCAAGGTCCGGCTTGGTTCTGGGAAACCAGCCGGTCCGAACTGGGCCTTGCCGCCGTAACTCACGCCGACCAACCGCCGCCGCAACCTCATGCCGTCCGCCGTCGTCCAAACTCTCCAAAACTCTGAAATTTTCTTAAAACTTCTAACTTCTTCATTTCTCAACCATTTTGCTAATGATCCACATGTCAAAATGAAGCTAGAGAGAAGGAGAACAAGATTATACCTATTTGGAGTTCGAAAGTTGTCGAAAATGGCCCAAATTGGCCAAAAAAGTCTCGGTTTACAACCGAGGTCCAATCTAGCTTCAAAACACGACCAAATCACATGATTTAGTATGAAAATTCATCTACTCAACACAAGAAAGCTAATGGTATATCTCACCTTGGTCGGAATTTATGAGAAACTCTCTAGAAAGCTCTGCTTCTTCCGTGTACGATTTTCGCTAAACTAAGTGGGGAGTTTGGGCAATTTTTTGCAATCAGTTGAACTTCTAGTGAATTACGAAGAATAAAGATGGTGGTGGTGGTTTGCCTGCTCAAGAAAGTGGTGTGGTTATCGTGTGCACAGCACGTGCTTTTCACAAGGAGAAAGAAGAAGCGTTAAAAGAGTAAGGGAGAAAGAGAGAGACCGAGGGAAAAGAAAAAGTTAAGAGATATTTTTTCCAAATTAAGCCGGGTACGGTCCCACATGGTACATACACCGCCATATTCCCATAACAAAAAATATTTAAACATATGTGTAACGTTTCCATTACACGCCGGATTTTCGCTCCCCGTTTGTCCTCCGTTAGTAGGAAAGAGTACTACAAGAATACGACAAGTAATAAGTCAAAATTAAAGAATTCAAATGGGCCTACGTAGGACTTCCACTTAGCCCGTTCAAGGGCATTTTTGGTAAATTCACAAGTTCAAGAAATAAAATACAATAAAATTAGGGACGTGGTCGTTACAAGTTCCAACGCTACTACTGCTGAATTTGTATTTTTTTTTCCATCTTCAATTTTGTTTTAATTTTAAAACTAACACAATTAGAGATATTTAGGAATAATAAGGTGTAGTTTAATGATTAGATTTTTTACACTTTTTATGGTGAGTGGAAAGAAGACATTGGGGTGGGTTTAACATCACTCTTGATTTATTGATTTAGAGCTTTAAGGATGACAATAAAAAAAAACACCTTTAGTATTTGGAATGACCTAACAAATGTCCAATTTTTTAAACGTTAGGTAGATATTTGGAATGAGATTGAGACCAATTTGGAATCACTCCTAAAAGTTGGATAGTTATTCATAATTAACCTTTTCTTTATATAGAAATTTAGAAAATATCCTTTTTGGAATCCAAAATTTTTTTGCTTCTTTCTAAATTTTTAGAATTTTGGAAGTTTTTATGTGCGAAACTAACCCCACTCTTATCTAACTATACATTGTTTTGTTTGATTTATTGATTTAGAGTTTTACTTGGATGACGATAAAAACACCTTTAGTATTTGGAATGACCTAATACATGTCCAATTTTTTTAAACGCAGTAGATATTTGAAATGATATTGAGACCAATTCTGTAATCACCCTAAAAGTTTGGTAGTTATTCATAATTAACTCTTTTTATATAGAAATTTAGAAAATGCCCTTTTTGGAGGCCGAAATTTTTTTTTTGCCTTTCTTTTCTAAATTTTTTAGAATTTTGCAAGTTTTTATGTGTGAAACTAACCCCAATTTCATTCAACTATCCATTGTTTTGTTCTCATTACTTTAGGACCATACTGAGAATAACTCAGCTCCTTTAGAACAACTCTAACCCATCTTAACACCTCTCGAGTGTGGCATAAGTAAATATAACACTTAAGACAAGTCAACGCTAATAAAGAAATAAAAGGCTATAAAATGCAAAGGTCAAATCCTTCTCATTTTTTAGTCCACTTAATTTAGTTGTTCTATGTGGTTGTCTCAATTTTAGTCTCCGTTTTTAACGAAAAGGCGATGTTACTCACATGTACACATTTTAGTACTTTGAACAAATGTTTTTGCATAATTTTGCTAATTTTCTTTTTAGTAAAATAATTTTGCTACTTTAAATATTGAACAATTCGCTTAAAAATGTTTTTTTGTGAAATGTAACGGTAACAATGCTTACAATAACAAATGCCACTATGAGACAAATTCATAAAACCTTAAGGCCATGTTTGCAGGCCTCTACGACCCACTACGCTAAATAAGCACTTCTAACCCATTTTTTTATATAATGGATTAATTTAAGTGAACGATGTCCCCGTGCATCAAAACCCTCATTCGCTCGCCTTCTATAACAGGTAAGAAGAAAGGTATCGTTAAATAAGAACAAATAAGCCGCAGTAGTCCGACGCTTCCATCTATGGTAATCCAACGATTCAACGCCTCGCAAACAAAAATCCTCTCTCTCGATTGATCTTCTTCTCTCCTTCGGTAAGGCCCTTTGTGCATCCTCTCAGAGAATTTTCACAAGGAATCGGGATCTCGATCCCGTCCCATATGAGTTGGGATCTCGCATCCTTCGCAGGCGTCCATTATTTCGCCGCTTTGCTTTCGATTTGATGCTCTTTATTTCTCTATTTGTAGAATTAATTAATATATGAAAATAAGAATGAAATTGAATTGACTGGGGACTTACGCTTTCCTTAACAAATCAAAAGTCATCTCGCTTAGCCCCAAAAAACCAAACGCTACCCTCTCTCTCTCTCCTCTTTCTCTCTCTCACTTAGAAATTGGAAAGCAATAAAGCACAAATCTCGTGGTTCTTCACCCTGTCCCCGTATTTTAGGTACATCCACTTCTCCTCGCTAGCAAGGAAAAAAACAAATTTGATATGTGATTATAGTTGTTTCAGCTTGTAATTTGCATTTTTTACCATAATTTTGGGTGAATTTGTGTTAAATTTTTAGTTAGGATTGGAATCTATTGATTGCCCGCCTTTTGTTATGTGAATTGAGTGTGGGTTTTGTGTTAAAAAGTCGTTAATTTGTGTAATTGTAAGTGGATTGAGTTTCAAAGTTGTGTGCTTTGTGCATCAATTGGTGAATGAATTTGATTGGTTCTGGTTTTTTGATTGAAAGTTGAAACAAAATTTTCATGCTTTTGTTGCATAAGTAGTGCAATGGATGAGTTCATGCCAATTTGGTTGCATAAGACCTGGATCATGCTAAATGGTGGAGTCTCGACTGAATTTGTGAATTACCTATTGCTTTATTTCTTGTTTGAGTAGGGTTTTAGTTTTCACATTCTGGAATTGCAACAAAGATCTCGTATAAAGTTAATGGATTGAGACCGATGCTGCTTCGTGTGAATCCACCTTAAGCCAAATAGTTATGCCATGAAGGCCGATAAAGGGTGCAGTCTCTGAATGCTCAAGAATTTTCTCTCACACAACAACCAGTTTATTTGAAATACTACGAGTTTGTCCTGATGTGTTTGAATTTCTGAGTAGTCTTGTACTGTGAGATACTATGAGATATCTTTAATTACTTGTGTTGGTAACTAAGTGATGTTTTGTTATGTTTGTAATGCATTATTAGATATGGATCAAGACAACTTTTGTTGATTTTGTTTTTTGAGCCGTGGCATATAGAGACCTATGTGCTTGCACATTACTTGTCATTGCATGCCGAAAATAAGTAGAAGGAAACAAAGACTTATGTAAAGACATACCCTCATTAACTGCCTTAATGCATGATAACCGTCATGTTATCTAAACAGCTTATCGGGGAATAATGTGGAGTGTGTGAGTGAACTAAGAATGGATATAAGGACATTTGGAGTATTGTGTGATATGCTTCACACAAATGGGAGGTTAGAGAATGATGGTATGGTGACTGTGAGAGCAAGTGTGTATGTTCTTACATATACTTGCGCATCATGTTAAGAACCGTACTATTAGGTCTAGATTTTGTTTCGTTCAGAGAGACTATTAGTAGGTAATTTCCCCCAACTCCGTGTTGCAAGGTACCTTTATTGAGTACCCTACAACTTCGTTGGTGATAACTCATTGCATCATAGATGGAAAAGTTTCAAGGTATGTTGCTTATGTTTCGCCTTTCTTTTCTGCTACAATTTGTGCAAGCTTTATAAAATTAATGAAATATTACATTTTTTTCCTGGAGCAGAATTGCTCGGGAGCACTGTGATGGCACATACATTAAAGTGAAGTAGAATGAATCTGACAAACCTAGATACGTATCTGGGGAAGCGGTGAAATTGCTACAAAGGTATTGGCCGTTTGTTCACGTGACATGCAATTTATATTTTGTCTTGTCCTATTGGGAGGGATCAAAGATCCGACTCTAGGGTCCTCTGCTGTGATGCCATATCTAGGCCTAATGGGTTTAAAGTTCCCACTCGGCGTTATTCAATTAGTGTTCTTTTGTGTTCGTTTGTGATTTTATGTGTATATGCACACTAATAGGGAATCTATATTTTTGGTAATTAGGTTATTATTGACTGGTGGATGGTGGCATACGAATGGTGAAGACTTTCTTGCACCTTTATGTAGAATAAGGTATCACCTTTCTGGAGTGGGAAGAAATACATCAAGAAACCATCTAGAATATTTTAATACGAAGCATTCAAAATCAAGAAACGTAATGTACGCTGCTTCTTTGACCGAAAGAAGGGAATATTAAGAAGTTCGTCCTACTATCTAATAGAGACACAATGTCGATTATCATGGCTTGTTGTCTTTTACATAATCTAATTAGGAAGGAGATGTCTAGGATCCAATAGAGAATCAACGAATAGAAATTACAAAGAGATGATGATAATGATGATGATGATGACGATGATGATGATATGATTAAAAATGCTCTGAGCATCCGTCGGACCTCGGAAGAATAATATGGCATTGCAAATGAGAATGAGTGGAGAGGAATGGGAATAACTAGTCAAGTCTTGTTATTTGTATTTGAGTATTGGATGCTAATTTGTATTTAAGTATGACGGATGTTATGTTTGTCAAGTACGATGGATGTCATTTATATTTTGCGAAGGATGTTATTTGTAAGCTTAAGGACGATGAATGTTATTCATGTTACATGCATATAATTACAAAGATCATTTGTACTTTACCTATTTTTGGTGTAGTTTTTATTTCTGCTGTACTTTGATGTTTTAAAGATACTCTGGCCGTATACCAATCAAAATACCAAGCGGGAAGTCCAAATCTGTAAGGACATATCTAAATTAAGAAGATGCATTTGCTGACTGTGCTTGAAGACTTTCAGGGCTAAAGGGCATTGTTGCGGAGACAGAAGCTTTAAATTCGTACTGATCCAAATTGAAAAGACTTTAGCCGTTATATGTCCCGAATCCGAGCTAAAGGCGACTCCTCACATTGAATCAAATTGAAGAAAATGGAAAAAAGGATTATAGTATGTGTGATGATCACCACAAGTGGATTTCATTGGAATGATGAAAAAATGTGCCGAAGCCGGTCAGTGAATGATGCTTTCTGCGTAATTATGTCTAGGTACACAAAACAATTCCCATTGTTGATACCGATAGAACTCTTTATTTTGTCAGGTATTCTTTTTAAACTTGTCACAAACTAGCTAATACATGCCATGTTTCCTTATTTTATCATAAAATCTGGCCAAGGAAGCAAATGAGTGGAGGAGCAAACAATTCCCACTCGTTTACGTACTTTGTAATATTTTTTGGAAAAGATTGTTATAATGGAAAATGAGCTAAACTCCCTCCGACATGGCAAGAGCATGATGATAATGAAGTTGATTTTGCTAATATTGGTGTAGGCAATGCATCTCCTTTGTCAATAAACAAAGATTCCAATAATCAAGAGGGTAGCAAGAGAAAACGAGTTGCACCTAGTGATGAAGACAAGATTGTGAGTTCTTGGAGAAACTGCATTGAATTATCCGGAAAAGGATGCAAGATGGTCACTGAGGCTATAGTAAAAGGAGGTGAAAATCGACCGAGACACAAGAATTAAAGGAAATGGGAGTTTTTGCCTTCGTTAACAAATTGCAAAAGACCGGTAAAATCATATTGAAAGCCACAAAAATATTTCATCTTCATGTTCCTACGTCGACACCAAGAAAGTGTATGTTGAACAAATTGCTTATTGATAAGGCTTGAGGACATGACATAGGTTTGGATGAAATTGATGCATCACATTTTTTGGAAGCACCACAAAATGTTATATCATATATGCTAGCATGAAAGCCACATGTTGTTTGCTTCAGGGTACGCATAAGTCTTAATCTTTCATTGTGGATGCTTTATTATCATGTATTTTGTAAATTAGTAATGCTAATCAATCTTATTACTATGACCTTCTGTAGTAAAGAATGGACTTAAACATGTAACTAAGTCATTGTGATGACTATTGCATATATAAAACTTATGACTTTGCATCCATAGTAGCATTTCAATTTCTTTTTCATCTTGCATTTCTTCTAAAATCAAGATCCACAACATAAAATTTACAAAACAACAAAATGTAAGTATGGAGTTTATTAAATTGTTGGTTATGGCTCATAAGTAATTCTAATTTACTCCACTCGTTATTTTTAATAAAAATTATGAAAATTTTAAATTAGATGCTCTAATAATTACAATGTTGAATAAAATTTAATGATGTAATAATAATTGCTAATTTTATAATATAAATAATAAAATAATTATTTTTTAGTCCGATGCAAAGACCAACATAGGTCATCACTATTTTGATACCAGCCTTTCTTAGTCCGCTGGGTGCACCAAACATGTCAAGTACTTAGTCCGCTTAAGCGCCCAAGGCACCCACTGGCTCGAATATACCAAATTCCGCCTCAAATTGATAAAAAGCAACGAGCCTCTACTTATTACACTGCATCACTCGTTGACAAGAAAAGACTATTACAAATTTTTTCAACATTTTTTAAGCGAATTATTCAATATTTAAAGTAGCAAAATTATGGTTTTAAAAGATTAAAAAAGAGTCATTATTACGTGCTACATGTGTCTCGTTACAAAAAGTTTAACATTTTCTTAAGCAAATTGTAAAATATTTGTCGAAAATTTATTTTATTAAAAATTGCTTTAATTATCGTAAACCTCAAAAAGCCTTAATTTTTTAAAATTACTAAAATGTCTATACATGCGAGTGGCACGTGGTAACATCCCGTAAAAGTTTGTTATAAAATATTTTCTACACGTGCGTGTTTATTTCGTACACGTGAGGGTGTGAGCTTTACCGTTTGATGGGCACAATACCCCCAAAACCCCATTTTGCCTTTTTGTTTCCTTCCCTTCCTTCTCCTTACCACTTTTCTTTTCCCTGCCATTTTTTCTCCTTTTTTTCTCACCTGCGTGCACAAGGCACACTTACTCAAAACCCTGTCAATCGAGGCGAACGAAAATCACCACCTTCTTCGTCTTGACGCCGCGGACTCAACGATGCAAACCGCTCGGGCCCAAACTCCCAACCGCCGGCAAAACGCAACCGGAAGAACCGGACCTTTTCCGACCATTTTCCAACCACCCAGACCGAGGTGAGGTTTCTAACTACCACCATTGTATTCTCCTTGAGTAGATGAATTTTCATAGGTCGTTTGCCTCGACGGCTGAGTTTTGACGTAGATCGACAAAGCTACAAGGAAACTGTGTAACTTTTGAGGCAATTACATGCCATTTCCCGAGCTTGTATGACCAATCCAAAGGTACACCGTGATTCTACTCTTCTCCACTCTTCATTTTGATATGTGGAACGTAAAATGGCCAATAAATGAAAAAGATATGTAGCTTCTTTAAAAATTTTCTTAAACCGGCCAAATTCCGCGACCGAAAAAAGTTACATCAGAGAGACCGCGCTAACGCGCAAACCTAGCCCGTACCGCCCGAGTGACATCGGGCCGATGACGCGCAAATCCTGGCCTGCACGCCTGTAACGCGCCGATGACGCGGCAAACCCAGCCTGGGGAGCCGCGCGACGCCAAGAACCTATCTGCATCCGCGTTGACGTCATCGTTGACCGCCTTGACTGAAGGCGTGGCCACGGCTTGCCGTTTGAGCGGCGCGTGAGCATCTTTTTTTTCCAATTTCTCTTCGCGAGGCGACTCCCGTGACGACGTGTACACCTAGGAGCAAAACACGTATGGCAGTTTTCGAGTTGTTTTGGACTCCGTGGTTGAGCAAACAAGAGATAGGTTTAATTAATTAGTTAATTAGCAACTCCTGCATGAAGCCTAATCATTACAAGATATCTCATATAGTGAGACTTATCCACAGGATTACCTGGCTACTCAGACAGTGGCTACGACCCTAGCTTACCACAGTGAGAGTGAATGGGTCTTTGCTTTGATAAATGTATATGTACGTATGGCTTTCAATGCTTTCTTAAACCGTTAGCATAACTCATATCATACGTTTGTCGTGAGGTAGAACATCTGGGATTATATCACATACATGTTTTATATTGTCGTCATCGCAGATGTATAACACCCCCGTAATAGTACTGGCCTGTGGCCAGGACTAGCCTTGACGCTTGGAGTAGTCACTACCAAGACCGGCCGCTACTGTACTGGATCCATTGTGTACTAGCCTCGTTCTAGGTTGCACCAGCAACTCCGAACTTGTGTGACGCAGCCTCGTGCACAACACTTAATGCTAGACTCACACACAGAAGATCAAACAACATTACTTATATATCTAGCTGCCTCGTAGTCAGCCACTTGGACTTGTGTAATACATATAAGTGAGCATGTCGTTAATCATTGTCAGAGTAAATTCGTGACATTATTTTGTTATAGTATTTCGGTGTTCATGCCAAAGGGTATGACGTGTTTTCAAACCATACTTGTTTTCCAAATGAGGGGTTAGTATACTCTTGAAAACAAAGGTCTTATCAAACTTTGCTTTTGACCCACTCACCGTTTATGTTTTGCGCCCTCCAGACCTAGAGGCGGTTCTCTCTTATCTGACACGAGGACTGGCCATGGGTCGCACTGGGTTTCCGACATTGCTTCAATTTATGTAAAAATTCACTCCTACTTGTAGTTAACTTTTATTTATCCATCCTCACAGTGGATGTGAATGTTTTTATACTCATGCACTATTTTACTTTGCTCGACCGTTAGGCATCCCGTATTATGGGTTTTAATCTCACCACACTTCTACTTCCGCACCAACTCTTCTTATTCTTACTCTTCACTTATTCATGCATAATTGACTTTCGTCACCTAACACGTGTCGTCGCACTCCCGACACCTAGCGTGTCCGTGGATCTGGATGTGTCACGTGGGTTTTCCCGTTAACGAATAGATGAAAATAACATGTCCTTGAATTTTTGCAAAACTACAAACACTAAAATTGAGATAATTGAAACTACACGGACCATGGCCAAATGGAAATCATTACAAAGAGAACAATATGGTTCGTGATCATGCATGTATAACCTTAATTTACATCCAATTTATTTCGAAAAGTATGGTTTCGTGATCAAGCATTTTCATTTAGAAGTAGGTATTGTTCGTGATCAGGCATTTAATTCATCTAAAAATAGGTATTGTTAGTCTCTAAGAATTTTTATGGGTTGCAGGACTTTGCTAATAGTGGGTATAGGAATAGAGTAGGACGATATAGAACTAATGATGGGTATTTATGTTGGCTTAATTACGACGTACGATATAGAACAAATGATAGACATTTACAAACACAAATGCGCTCATGATGGCCGCAATAATTCTACATCACCACAATGGGGCCAACTACAATTAGGCACTCATCACCACAACGGGGCCAACTACAATTAGGCACTCATCAATGTACATAATCCCTTGTCATCCATGTGTTGAACTTCAACTCCTCTAACCACGTGAGACAAATATCATTGGGACTAAAATTAGTTAAACAACTATGCAATTTATGTAACCTGACAAAAAGCTAAAAGTGTTTTAAGATAATCAAAATAATTCTAACAGGGTTTGGGATGGTACTAAAAATGTTTTTTGAGTCGAAAGCACCTGGAAGTGCTTTTCAGAAAAAAAAAAAAATTTGTGTGCTATTTTCAAGTAACACTTCAAGTGTTTTGTTTTCAAATTGCACTTGGAAGTTTATCAAAGTTTCAATGTGCTTTCATAGAATCGCTTCCCAATAAAAGCATTTATGAGCACAAGTAATTTTCAGAGAAGCATTTCCAAACTTGCATGTTAATTCAAGCCACAAACTAATTTCTATAAGGTAAACATGGACACATCTCAACAATAATGGATCATATTTGTGCCACGCAAACAATTTTAGTCGATTTGTTAGTACATTGGTCGTATGGCAAAATAAGACAAGAGTTGGGTAGTAGGGGGTTTGAGTGACAAAATTTGAGTTTCAAAAGTTAAGTGAGACTCAAGTTGAGTTTTTCAGGTATTGTTGTCGTAAATGAGCAAAATCTTCAAAAGTCATGCATTTGACAAACTCCTTGAAAGTTAATGGTTTTTTTTTTTTAACTTCAGAGCTCATTTGTTTAATTGGACTAAAAATTTAGATTGAGTTGTTTAACCTCAATTCAAGTTGGACCAAACTAGGTGTTAATTTAAAAAGTGGATTAATTAATTAGCATTGCATTAATTCACCAACATGACTAAGTTTAAGCCATTTAAAATGTGGTCTTAATGTACAGATAAAAAATAAATTAGGCTATAAATAAGGCTAATTCAAACAAGCTAAGTCTATCCAGGTGTTTCAAATAAACAAATAAGTAAAAAGTCTATCCAAACTACTCCTTACAATTAGTCCAAGCCAAAACTATACCGTGCAATGTACCTCCTTTTAAGAATTTTTAAAAATAACTAATATCGAATTTGTCTTCACAGTCTGAAATTTTATCCTTAAATTGACAAGTTGAGAAAATATTATTTACTCAATTCAATCATGATCGTCCATTTCTTTGCTCCCACGCTCTACCGACTTTCGGGCTCAGAGTATTGATGAGAAATTGTTAAATACCACCACTAGACCTTTATAAACGCTTGCACTTCTCTTATGTACCATTAATGCGTGCACGACCATGCCGTGGATTAAATTTGGACTAGCAACAAATGAGCCCAACCAAGATTAAGGTGGAACTGGACCATGCTTAGGTGGAACCGGGTCATGTCGTGGATCAACACAACCCACTTCTCTCTCTCCTCCCTTCGTCTTTCTTTCTTCCTCTTTCTCTTCTTTCTCAAAATCTACCGACTACCACCACCACCGCAGACCACCACCACAGTCCGGACCACCAATAGCCTAGTCTAACTTCATCTCCATCTCCTCGTCATCTTCCATGGCGTCCCTATCTACCACCACCAACACCTCGGGAGTACCTCCTCCAAAACCCGTAAAACTCAACAAATCAAATCATTGTAACCCAAAAAAACTCTCAAAGAAGACTCACCGAGTTCGTGAGTGAGAGAGCAAGAATTTGTTGGAATGTGCCCGCCCAAACCATAACAATCTCCCTAAACCATAACTTAACTAAATGTGCTCTGCCCCATAATGCTTCTTTCAATTCTTAATTTCAGATTTACTTGATGCAAACTTATTTTAGAACTTTATCATTGTAAACATCATTGCAACGAGTTCGTACAATTTTTTTGCAGTTTTTTTTCTACTTAAAATGAATTTGTAATGAACTTGACACCAAGTAACCAATGTAACACTTGTGTGATTCTTATAGTATTGTTTCATACTCAATTTTCTGGCCCACCATTCAAAACCCCAATCCAATTATGAAGTCCTTTATCTCTCACTTCATTGACCTTGGAACGCACCATTCTTATATAGAGAGAGTGCTTTCACATCCCTTAATCTAAAACCGATGAGATAAAGGTTCTCAACATATAAATAGATATTAGTTGTTTTTTAAATCCTCATTCATCCTAAAAGTTTTATCCCAGCAAAAGAAAAGCATTAAAATATTTACTAAAAGAAAGAAGAAAAAAATGGGAAGATTAAATATTCAACTGTTATGATCTTCATTTTCGTGATTGCACAAAGTAATGCTCATTCCAGGATTTGCAACCTTAACACCTTCTCCGTCTAATTATGAGTATATCGAGGAATGCATGAGACATTTTTCTACCAGTTGTGAAAAAGAAATATTTGATGCAGTACGCCTTGAAAAGCCAGCGGTTTGTGGATCTATACAGAAGGATCTGATTGGCCTTGGTCAATCTTTACACAAAGCATTAGTGAATGAAGCCTTCACAAAATTCATGCCAAAGTAAACAAAGATTATGCTTTGAAACTAAGTAAAGCAAATGTGATGATTGTGTTGGAAAATAAGAATGCTTACATGATTACCACTAATTCGATCATGGCACATATAATTAGAATCTTGCAATGGCATATTATCCTTTAACAAAGAATAATTAATTGTGAGTCAATTATGTATTGCATTCTGTATGAAGAAGGAAATACTTTGAAATTAATGAGATGAAATGTAAGATTTTGGCCCGAGGACTACAATTTAATCCAAACATAATCTCTAATCTTACTGTATATTTCATTTTTCTTACTTAAGCCTTTACATGGTGAGCACTAATAAGTTTGGATTTTGGGTCTTTATATATGGTAACTCAGAGGTTATGCTCTTCATTAGAATCCTAACTTTGGGTTCCATTTTCATTGCACCTCCCTTGGTGTATGTTTCTGTGTTTTCTTTCACACTCTTCCATGTGGGAAGTGTTTGAATGAAATTTGAACCCAGTAAGTACTGTTGAGATATAAGGTGTTTGAGTTGGAGATTTCATTCTGTTCCACATTGGTGGTGTGAAAGGAATTTCCACAATTCTTAATAAGTATCAGCTCTCATACATAATTAAATTGGATAATTAGAGCCTTACATGGGCTACATGGTTAATTGCATATATTCTGAGTCAAAGACAAGGGCCTTGGGGCTCTTGGACTTCTAGTGACTTAATTCTAATTTTAAATTATGTGTTAATTGGATGTAATAAGAAACGTTTTTAAACGGTTGCATTGTTTGAATTTGAATCAAACAAATGTGTCTTTCAACACTGCTTATATATTTAGAATTCCTCTTCTAAAAAAAAAAAAAAAAAAAACATAACATCAATTGCAGCCATTATTCATACAATCTCCTTTCAGAGAGAATCACAAAACGCATTCAAATTTCAAGCTCCTAGTGCTAGGACTCTGAAATATAAATAGTTGATCCCCGGGAGGCAAAGCCACCTATAGAACTTCATGTACCGAGAATGGGAGAAATTACTGGTTTCTTAGGACACCGCAACATTATGCGCCTCTATGTCAAATAATATCAAGTCAGCTTCTTTCAATTCATAATATATCATATCTATATTTGTTGTTGATTAATTTAATTCCTTTTGATATAAATTTAGTTTATATATTTGTAGTATTTGAATTCTATTTGTATACCTAAGTTAATTATTATTAATATTATCTAGTCATTGATTCTGTATTTCAACACCTCCATCCCATGCCAATCTCGGGCCTATGATGTTGAAGCATATGTTCGTGACGTGTAAAACCTCATGAAGTTAGATCCTCAATATTTTCAACCACAATAGAGAAAACTGAAAAGAATCAAGAAACCACACTTTATTATGTAAAAAGTGATTGATCAGCTAATTTAACATTCATTTAAGAGTTATGAAAAACATGCTGAACAAGTAATACTGTGAACGTATCTCTATCAATGTCAATGCTGAATTACTTGATTATTCCAAGGATTATTTTCCAACAGAATAAAAGCATTAAAATAGCAAAAGGAAAGAATATGGTCAAATTCAATAGTTATTCAACCTAGTTACGATCTTGATTTTGGGTGATTGCAAAAAGTAATGTTCTTTCAAGGATTTGCAACCTTCTTCCTCTTGCTGGATGATTGAATTCAGCTACGTTCGTAACGTTTCAGAATATTAATTGAAAATAGTAGAGAATGAAAGGAGATAGCATCAATCGCCACCAAATTAAATGGCTTCACAGACACCAAAACTTGACTGGAATATTCTTGCCATAAAGATATTAACTGTTTAATCCAAAACTAACTTTAGCAGTAATGCTGAATTTATAAGTCAGTAAAAAAGAGAGTAGTCGAGTAGAGTAGATGAAACACTGCAATATATATAAGTAATAAACTGTTCATGAGCAGTTTCAACATAAAAAGGCCTAATATGCTATTAGAGTCCGATGATCAGATAATGAATATTCTTATACAGGGCTGTGTTGTCTCCCTAGGCCTTATCATTGAGGAATTTGGAGAACCACTTTGCCGACTCTTTGGGAATTCGAGTGAGATTGTTCTTACGGTCCACGTAGTAAAGACCGAATTTTGGAACAAACCCTTGCCAAACTCAAAATTATCGAGTAGGGACCAATGAAAAGTATCCTCTCACATTCACACCATCCCTGCAAAACATCAGTACAAGTAAATATAATGGATACTCTTTCCTCAAACTGTAAATGCACTCAACTCTTGAAGTTGATCTAGATTAGTAATTTTTCATCACGTAATAAATTACTTACTTCATCGCCATCTTGATCCGGTACAGATGCTGAAGAATATATTGGATTCTATGGATCCTTCAATGATTTATCAAGCTTGGCCTCATGTTATTCCATTCCTCAGTAATATAAACTTTGGGCACTGGTAGTTTTTGTTCATGAACTCCAAAGTTTTTGTAATCCTTGTGGATAAGAGTACATAAAGTTGATTCCGTCACCTACAAGGAAGCAAGTTTAGTTTTCCAGAAAATATATGCTACACTTACATAAAGTAGTAAATGATAGATCCAAATTTAAACCTCAATCTGACCTAACTGATACACAGACATGGTGGAGTGGAAGGAATAGTTAGATGAGCTGAAGCTCCTTGAGTTTGTTTTTAATTTTTTTTCTTTTTCAAAAATATTCCAACCTTCTTTACAACTCTTAGAGCTAGTGCTCTTTATACAACTCACCCCTATGAGCCAGCTGACATTTTCTAACAGACTTTCCTAATAACAAGCAATAAACCAACTAATTACTGATTAAACCCCTTTAATTGTGATTAAGTTAAGATAATCACAGTAATTCCAGTTCATAACAGTAAACCAGAAATTTATTTTGGCAGTATCACTTTTCTTACCTTAGACCAATTAGGATCTCCATCTTTATCTGCAACAATAAAACATGGGCAAGAATATCAGTACCACTTTCCACCTATCCCCATCATTCATACATGTACACACAAACACATGGAAACAAACACAGAGACGCACAAAAGCACACACAGACCAGCCGTAGCAACAAGGTCATGTATAAGCTTACGGAACTCCTCAACTGTAGCAAAAGTATCATTGCGGCAGGCGATTGGTGCATCAGGTTTTCTTGCAGGTGCCGACCACAAATCTTGCAGTATAGTAGTTGGATGCCAATAAAATCGAAGGATCCCTTCATCAGTTTTTTCTCCGCTGTGGAAAGTCGGTATCCTTTCCTTGGCTAAGAGTCTCATAATTTTCGGGTATTCTCCGTATACTAACGGTTCCATGTACCTGATAAGGAGCAGTACAAAATCATCAATATGGAAAAACGTTTTGTTGATTTCAAAAAGAAAACAATCTACAGGAATCATACATGACAGACACAAAACATGTTATTCTATAAAATAGTGACGTCCAAATACAACATAACCGCTACTTAATTCATATACTACTTCTCTTACTAACCACCCAAGTTCAAAGTCCAATAGTCTCTTTGCCGCTGCCTTGTCTTCGACTGAATTTGAAAATGGCTCAACATACTGCCCTACCAGACTGGATTCGATTTGGCCGCCTTGTTCCTCCCTTTTTAAAAAAGCAAAATAATAAAACATTAGCCAAGAGAAGAATCCTATAGATGTGGATCTTAATTCCTGAAGTTTATGGTATGTGAAATGAGAGCGCCGCATGACTCACCAGAAACTTATCTCGGTAGAGGTTGATAACGGTAGCATGGGCTGGGCAGAAGGTTATGGCTCACAGTGTAAGGCTCAGTACCGGAATTACCACCTGTACATGGTGGAGCATGTGGATCTCCAGGAACAGGAGCACCTGGCCGGTGGACCAACCCCCAAGTCATAACCCATCTTTGGCCATAAGCAGCTGTGCTCGTTGATTGTGATCCAATTTTACCCTATCGCCGTAGGTTTTAAAGCACAGCTCGCAGTAGTCCTTGAAATCAGCCCTGAAAAATATGTGATATGATAAACACGAGTGACACAACTTTGAGAGATGAAAAGTAGTTAGCATCAGAAGGTGCTTAGCACAAAGAGCGGCTCAGACTCCTCCATACTTGTCCGTCAAGGCTTGTGGTGGGTCAGCAAAGAGGGTCACAAAGGGTTGATGCCTGTATTAAAACATAGAAATGACTTAATGAACGATCAACATATAGGAGATTGATAATTGCTAGCTAGTGGCTTGTGGTCACATATTGATCATTGCTAATTATTGCTTTGTTATAACTAAATTTACAGAGTGCAAGCAAACTTCTGATGAAAATCACTCACTCTGTGTGTAATTCTCCTTCACAAAGCATATATATATATACATATCAAATATTGTTTTCTTTTTAATCTTAGATTCCTAAAACTTCTTGAAAACTGGAAGGCATGTCATTGGTAATCAACACAACCATGAAAGTTTGACTTCACTGATTCTCTTTGTAAAATCAGTAGTGTCTTACCATTCTTGAGTAATTCATCGATCAAGTTGTTGTAGTGGTCAAGGCCCTCTTGATTTATTCCACCATTCAAGGTTCCGTCTATGTCCAGAATTGCAAACAAAGAGCATTAGAGTTCAAGTAGGGACATCATGTACATAATCGTGTTTGCTATTAAAACTTAAAGCCATTATTTTCGTTAAAGTTCTTACTAGGACAACCTAGTCCAGGCAATGGAAAATCTGTAGGCATCAACTCCAAGGTTCTTGATAGCCACCACATCTTCCTACAGTTACAATTAAGGTTGTAAGATATGCCAAACAGAAAGAAGAAAAGAAAAAAAAACACTCAACTTTTCTTTGCAGCTACAAAGTAGCAAATGGAATTTGATGATTAATATGTCTTCGCTCACCTTGTATCGTCTATATGAATCGGTGGCAGTAGACAGATTGAGTGGTCCTGAATCCTTTCTGGAAATTCACAAAATAAATAGGGTGGTAAACTATGATACATAGAAATAAGGGTATGTCAAAGAAATTAGAACAAACCAATAGTGAGTATATGTGACGAACCTGGAAACTTCTCAATATAGTTGTCCCATACACTTGGTCCTTTGCATGCGACGTTCGTTGCTCCTTCGTACTGCACCCAACTCATCATGGTGTATATATTACATAATTGCAGAGATAGAAAAATACATGTACAAGGAAAAAGATGCGGCGCCATAGTTAACTAAAGTTTCACAAATATACCTGCAGAGCAGCAGTAGCAACTCCAAAACAAAATCGCGGAAAGTCGACCTCGTAACATCGGCGGTGGATGATTCAACTGAGAAAGAGTAAGGCAATGACACATAAAATTACTAGTAAAGTGGGATAAACGATGCCATGGTTGATGGCTGTGCTGAACAGAGAAACGAAGCAAGAAGAAACTCATACGCAGAAGAAAATGAAGAGAATAAACAGAGATGAAGAATAATAGCTTCTGAGGCCCTGAGAAAATCTCAGTGAATATTACAAGCTATATATAGCTGAGAAACAAAGCTTAAGCTCAGCAAACCCAAAGCTACCAGGCACTTTTCTAATAACTTGAGCTGGAGCTGGCAGTTCACTATATAAGACAATGTGCATGCGATTTGTTTTAGGTTTTAAGTTTTAACTAATGGATTTGTTATTTAAACCCAAAATATTGCTGCAATTAAGATTATGATTCAATGGTGTTCCCGGATATTGTAGCCCTAGCTATTCATTTAGGCCAAGATAATTTAACACCAATCGATTTATAAGGACCAGCTATCCAGATAATTACAAAACACCAAGAACAACAGCATGAGATTCAACAAAGATAATTAAAGAGGGTGGTTCGGTTGTAGTTAATTACCCTAAACCCTACGAATTGCCAATCGTGGTGCGTTCGCGTCCATCACTCTTCCATAGTGTGGTGCTCTTGTTCTCAACTTCATTTTATTTTTGTTGGGCGGAATGTTCTGAACTTGGGTTTTCTTTCTAATCTTCCACCGTTTATTTTATTTTGTTGATTCTTCTAAAAAGCACTCAAACAATGTTAAAAGCACAAAATCAAATGTAAAACAATTTTATAAGTACTATAGTATATTTTTAATTATACATGGCCTATATATAATATGAATCTACCTAAACTAAAGTTATCAAGCTAGAATTTTAAAGTTATAGGCCAACATACGTTGGCATAACCTTAATTCACATCACCCATCTCTAGCTAAAGTACTGTTCGTGATCAAACATTTTCATCTTAGCGAGGTATTGTTCGTGATCAGGCATTTAATTCATTTCGAAGCAAGATGAGCAAAACAGATGATATTTTCATCCAACTTTGTAGCCGCCCTACCAAGCAATTCATACGCTTGTACTATATCTAAGATTACAAGGAAATCTAAAGTCTTGGAACGCAAGATAGGTTTACAACTAATAGCAATATTACTTTTATATAATTGTTAGTATCGTTCTTTCATTATTTATTTTTACTTTTTTTAAGGAATTTATTTTTACTTTCTAGAACACATCATAAGAGGGTTATTATTAACCACATATATTGCTCCTAAACTCCTATACAAACAAGTCTTTGACTTCAAATTGTCTTCTGATGGCCTCTCCCAACCCTAAACCTCAAAATGCTTGGTGAACTCGTCCCAGCATCCCACTAACAGAATAAATAATGTGTATAAGTGTAAATAACTCTCAACAAACTTGCTGCAAAACCAATAAGACCACAATTTATATACACGAAACATTTTCAATCATTATACCTATGAATCTATCAAAGCTGCCATATTAGGAACTTTTAATGCGCCAAAGTAGGATTTTAATACCCTCCTATTACATAACTAGCTAAACAAGAGATTATAGTGAGATATTTTGAGTCTCATGACTCCTATGAGTTGTAGTCAATAGGTAGTAATTGAATGAAAAGATTTTTATTTAAAATAGGATAATTTCTAGGAGTTGCAGGACAATAAGTTACTATATAAATGAAAAATTAGTTGTGTATGTCAAACTTGTAATCTCCTTCAACCAAGTATAGCTAGAGGCAAATATTTCCTACACCAAAAATTTGTTGTTGACCAATTACTTCTATATTAGCTACAACTAATTCTAGAAGGGAAATGTCATTATTAAAGTTTAAAAGTTTAACATTTTCGTAAGCAAATTGTTCAATATTTGTATTTGAAGAAATTATTTTATTAAAAAAAGGAAATTATCACAAAAATCTCAAAAAGTCTTGTTTTTTCCAAAATTACTAAAATGGCAATGCATGAGTGGGATGTGGTTTCCGTTAACTAAATGGATCAAAAATGTAATCTATATGTCCTTGAATTGCATCGCTAAGATATGGACCAAATTTTAAAATGTTGGGTTCAACGTATTTGAGCTTGAAATGGTTCATTTATTGATTTTTGAGTTCTAGGCAAGGATATAAAAGTTATGGTCAATAACTAAATGAAAATAATTTTGAAATAGTCTTTTAGTTGTAGAACAATATATTTGTAACAGAATGAAAATAATTTTGATTTTAAAGCAGGATGATTTCTATGAGTTGTAGGGCAATAGGTTAGTAATTAGAAAATGATTTATGGGCTTTGCTAGTGTATTAGATGTTGGCAAAAATGATAAGAATAATTTCAAAGACAAATGCACCCATGACTAGCTAAACAAGAGAAGGTTTGTGAATGCACCATAAACAGAATGAACCTTATGTTTGTCTTTCAATAAGCAATCAACAATATTTGTACTAGACTTTTCCCACACTACCTACCTTAAGGACATAAGCAAATCTAAACGTGCTGAACGCAAGATAGCTTAAAAGGGTCATACACGATATACTTGCGTTACATAAAATCACCCATATAATAGACAATATTATATATATAATTTGTAGCATCATTCTTTCATTATTTATTTACTTGCTTTTTTTTAAGGAATTTATTTTTTTACTAGAAACACATCATAAGAAGGCTATTTAACCACATGAATTGCCTTAAACTCCTATACAAACAAGTCTTCGACTTCAAATTGCCTTCTGATGGCCTCCTCCTTCCCAACACCAACCTCAAATGCTTCAAACTTCGGCATGAAAAAAAATCAATAGCACCATCCCCTTCACCATTTCTTTCACGCTGCAAACAAATAAAACCACAATTTAATTATACGCAACTAATGATGATCGATCACTATACCTAAGTGAATCTACCAAAACTTACTATATATACTAGAATTATAATGCGCCTAAGTAGGATTTTAATGCCCTCCTAAGTCATGACTAGCTAGTCAAGAGAGATTAGAGTGAGATTTTTTAATCTCATCGTATAACTTCTATGAGTTGTGGTGTGGACAATAGGTTAGTAATTGAATGAAAATTACTTTGATTTAAAACAGGATATAATTCTATGAGTTGTGAGGACAATAGGTTAGTAATTGAATGAAAATTATTTTGATTTAAAACAGGATATAATTCTATGAGTTGTAGGACAATAGGTTAGTATCTAAATGAAAATTATTTTATTTAAAATGGGATAATGTCTAGTAGTTGTGCATAGGACAATAGGTCAGTAATTGTTTGAAAATGATTTATGGGCTTGGCTAGTGTATTAGATGTTGGCTTAATGATAGGAATATTTTCAAAGACAAATGCACCCATAGAGCTACAACAAAACTATATGCCACCACAACGGTGGCAACTAGAATTAGAAATCGAACTCATAAAACTGTCTTTGTCATATGTCAAACTTATAATCTCCCTCAACCAAGTAGAGGCAAATATCATTACACTAAACTTCAGGCTTTACCCCTCCGTTGACACCACCCGCAATCCTCAAAACTTAAATAATCTCCACTGTTCTAGCTAAAAGAAAAGGTTTTTATTTGCTTCACATCATATTCTTTCTTGAAGGCATGGACCCAGAGAGACACTAATTAATTAAGAGCGTAAGGCAAGAACTGTATAGTATCATATAAAGTTCGAATACAGAGATCTCTATGTATGTCCAAAGCGAAACTGATCTATTAAAAAAAAAAAAAAAAAAAGTCATGCTAAAACTTATGGAGATAAATACAAGTCAATGCTAATAAAGAAATTCCTTAAAGGCCATAAATGCAAAGGTCACCCTCATTTTTAGTCCATGTAATTTAGTTGTTCATATAGTTGTCTCAATTTTAATCTCCGTTTAAAGGACAAGTTACTTTTGTATAGTTAATGAAAAGGCATGTATTACTCACATGCATAGGCATTTTAGTAATTTTTGACAAAGCCTGCTTTGTGATAATTTTGCTTATTTTCTTTTTAATAAAATTAATTTTGCTACTTAAATATTGAACAATTCGGTTAAAAAATGTTTTTTCTTGAAATAAAACGTAACAATAATGCTTTACAATAACAAATGCCACTATGAGACAAATTCGTAAACCCTAAATTTACTACACCAGACTTCCTGTTGCACAAGAAAAGACTATTACAAAATTTTTCAACATTTTTTAAGCGAATTATTCAATATTTAAAGTAGCAAAATTATGTTGTTTAAAAGATTAGCAAAGAGTCATTATTACTGTAGCAGTGCTACATGTGTCTTTTACAAAAATACACATTTGCTTAAGCAAATTGTTCAATATTTATAATTGAAAAAAATTATTTTATTACAAAATTGCTTAATTATTGCAAAATCTCAAAAGCTTTAATTTTTTTTAAAATTACTAAAATGCCCATGCATGCTAGTGGCACGTGGTTTTTTCTGTTAACTAAATAGATGAAAATAACATGTCCTTGAATTGCAATGTTTGCAAACTACAAAGACTATAAAATAGAAATAATTGAAACCACATGACCAAAAGTGAGATTTGGCCAAAATGAAAAATCATTACAAAAGAGAACAATATGGTTTGTGATCGAGCATGTATAACCTTAATTCACACTCAAATTTATCTCAAAGAAAGCATGGTTCAGATCAAGCATTTTCTATTTAGAAGTAGGCATTGTTCGTGATCTCTTTCACACATGAACTGCTTCTAAACAAGTCCTTCAAGACTTTAATTAGTTTGGTATATGAGTTCATCACATTGTTTCTCAGACGGCCTTCCTTCCCCAACCCTAGACCTAAATAGAATAGATACAAGGTGTAAGTGTAAACAACTTTATTCAAATCCTTGCACAATCCTTCACATCTCTTTCACAATACAAATCAAACCCAAAAATCATAATTTAATTATACGCAACATTGATCGAGTAATATACCTATAAATCTACCAAAACTTATCAGACTAGAATTATTATGCGCTAAGTAGGATGTTAATGCCTTCGGCAGTTCATGCCGACTAGCTAGTCAAGAGATTAGGTGTGAAATTTCTGAATTGTGCAAATGATTTTGATATAAAAACGGATAATTTATGGGTTGCAGGGCTTTTCTAATAGTGGTATAGGAATAGGGTAGGAATGATATATGACTAATGATGTGTATTTGTGTTAATAATTGATAACGATATAGAACAAATGATACACATTTACAAAAACAAATGCACTCACATGGCCAAATAATTCTACATCACCACAATTAATGGGGCCAACTATAATTAGGCACTCATCAAAAATACATTTTATTCTTGTCATCCATGTGTTGAACTTTTAATCTCCTTCCAATCAAGTAGAGACAAATACCATTAGACTAAAAATTAGTTGAACTAGTTAAACACTTATGTGCAAGGATTGGAAAGCTAAAAGTGCTTTGCATAATCAAAAGTAATTTTAACAGGCTTGGATGAACAAGTTATAACTGTTTTGAGTCAAAAAAGATTCTGGAAGTGCTTTTCAAAAAAAGCATTGTGTGTTATTAAGTAACACTTCAAGTGCTTTTTTCAAATTGCACTTTAAAGTTTATCAAAAGTTTCAATGTGTAAAAGCACTATTAGTTAAGTGATTTTCAGGAGAAACATTTCCAAACCGGCATGTTATCTAAGCCACAAACTACCTTATATGGGTAAATTTATTTGAAACTACTCCTATAAAAACAAAAAGGAAATTAGTTGTTTTGTGTACATTACAAACATGTTTCGCCAAAATAGGAAAGATAAAGCACACGAATGGATATTTTAACAACATAATATTGATATAATCAATTGTCTAAATACCTTGATAGATATAGTATTTATAAAGTGTAGATATTGATGGTACGCTGCTAATATAAATGGCCTATATGTTCATGATAATACCGATATTGTTGATAAGGATAATAAGCAACTGTCACAATATGGGTTGTTATGTTTGTCGATTGATAGTAATTTAACACACTCAAACTTACAAAATCACTTAAAAATACTTGCAAGATACAAGGTTATAAGAGATATAACTCAAGCAAGGTCGGTTCCACACATGGACTGAGCATAAATAACTATTTAGAACCAATTTCTAATTAATTATTTAATACAAAAGAAGATTTGTGATCATAAATGAAAAATAACACATGACAAATAAAAATAATGAAAATTGCAAGAATTTAAATAATTAAAATAAAGCTCACAAGAATTATCAAACAAAGATAAGAAACTTAGAGCTTAGCCATCACTGTAACAATCCTTATAGTTCTACCACCACTTTCAGAATTACACATGCACCAGGAGATCTTTGTCTTTGTAAGCATCATCATGAGTTTCTCAAGCTCGAGTCAACTTCTCTTCCTCAGGCATGTCTCCACTTTGGCAATGTCATATGTTGTCCAATGCAACAATTTTTCCCATATCCCCCTTATCAATTTCATTCGTATCACCATCGTAAAACATTCAGCAACCGATGTTGACGATCTCAAGTTAGAAAGTTGGCATGAACTAAATCCACATCTAATACTACGTCAATGCGCATGCGCTCTTCTTGCTTTGGCAAGTGTGCTTAGCATCTTCAAAAACTCAATGACGCATCGGGATCGGTCTTGAACTCAAGAGTTAGTGCCAAATTTTCTTACTTCAATTGTAGTAATGCTGTAGCCATGAATGGTCTCCCTAGAATGATAGGAGTTTCCAAGTCTTCATCCATGTCCAAAACTACAAAATCGGGTAGGTAGAAATTATCCACTTTGATAATTAAATCCTCAATTATACCTCTAGGATATGTAATTGAACTATCATCCACTGAAGAACTATGTTTGGCTTTAGCTCTCCTTTCCCAATCTCCCCGAAAACAAGAAGGTGCATTAAGTTTATGTTAGCACCTAAATCAATTAGCACGTTAAAATCAAAATTTCCAATAAGCAAGTGATAGTGAAAACTCCATCTTTCTTCGGCAAAAAGCAGCTAGGTGAACAAACCGCGCCTGATTGTTCTCGTTAAGACCACTTTCTCATTTGTGAACTTTTTCTTGTTAGTGCAAACGTCTTTCAAAATTTGGCATAAGACAGATGTTCTGATTGCATCCAACAATGGAAATGATCTAAACCTAGCAAGTGTCTGACAAAATCTCAACTGCCTCATCCTTAGTCTTCTCATTGCCTGTGGATAAGGCGGCTGGTGCCACACAACTCATGTAGAGGGAACAAATTGGGACTCTGTTTCGCATTCGGCCTGCTGTTTTGCAATCTTTTCTGGTGATGAATCGTCATTCGGCATCCTCTCTAAATTCTGGTCATTATTCCACACAGTTTTTTCACAACGCAAAGTTCTAACCACCGCACTCCTCCGAACCTCTCAAATGGCACAACTTGGACTAGGAACTCGCCTGTTTCGCATTACAGGCAATTTGCCCAACTTCCCGCCTCCACCTTAATCGAGGCTTGATATTCAAATTCCTGGTGCTTTATCAACAAATCATTTCTGCGTTCATGAATTGGAAAACGACTAATAGATGACTTAGGTGGTATACTACCTTGTCAATAGGTCAGCTGGAGATATCATTAGTTGTTTCGATTTCCAACTCCACTTGAAATTCAGGATGATCTCCACCCCAATTATGGTTAGAATAAGGATCATTCCTAAGTTTCAAAAATTATTCATCATGTTAACGTGTTCTGCACAAGCTCATGATATCCATCCATGACAAGCAGAAACATGTGTAAAAAACGCTACAAATAATTCAACATTAAATGCTCTAGTTGATGAATTGTTTGCCGAAATTGTGTGCATTAAATTATCAAACTTCTTCTCCAATTGTGACATTTGAGCTAAAACGTTAGGTGCACTCCCAGACATCTCATAAATGCCTCTTTTCGTTTGTTCCTCACCTATCATATGGGAGATTTCGTCATTTTGTCTGTCAAACAATTCAAACGTCTTCCTAGCTGATTTTTCCATCAAAGATCCTCCCGCTCGATGCATTCATATGACTCTGTGAGCACTTACAACAAAGCATCCAGACCGGGTGAGAAGGGCAATTGGATGTACCGTCTCTACCAGCTTTCAAATGGATGGCTTCAAATGCCTTTTTGTCAAAGGCGATTGCGGGGCTACCCAAAGCTCGAGTGTATTCCGAGCAAGAATCAGCTGGACTACGAGCTCATGGCCGGGGCTGACAGCCACGGCCTTTTTTTTTTTTTTTTTTTTTTTTTTTAAAATTAATTTAAAATTTTTTATAAATTTCCAATCATCTTTTTCTATTTCTCACATTACAACTCAATATTTTTTCCTACATCAACTATATTTGTTTTTCACCTTCCAAATCCTTGTTTTACAAAAAAAAAAATTTTATTTTTTAAAAATAATGACACGTGTCGTGACGAGAAAGGGTTGAAAAAAATGGTGGCAAAACATATGGGATAATCACAAGCCCCGAGCAAAGCCAACAAAAAATAATAATAATATTTTTCCTGCCTGCCCTCTTCTTGCCCTCCTTGCCTCGCCCGCACGAACGGGTGATGTACAAGGCAAGACCGCTCACTCAAGGCAATTGTTGCCCTTTGCCCTTCCTGCTCCTGCTCCCTGCCTTCCACCAACTATGGAAGTGCTCTCAGCCAGCATTGCCCATCAAAGAAAATATTCATCTCGCGTATATGCATCAAACCTCGCATGAGGACATCTCATGTATAACCCATTGTAACGTTCCCAAGCTTCATGGAAAACTTCATTCTGGCCTTCGAGCAAAAGCCAAAATTTCTTTCTTCAAAGCAAGAGTCTTAGATGCCGGATAAAAACTTATTGAGAAACTTCTTTGTTTACGCCTCTTCCTGTGTGGTAATGCTATTTGCCGGGAGTGAAAATAACCAGTCTCGCCTTATCCTTTGTGAGAAAGGAAACAGCGCAACCTCCACTGATTCTTCCTAAAAATCCTTGATCAAAGATCTTGCAACCAACCAAAAATTCTATAATGTGGTTATTAGGATCACTATTCGGCAAACCACAGTGAATACAAATTTCAAGCATATGGTGTCGACCAAAGCTTCATCATCTTCCATTGTTGAGACACAATACAAAGACTTAATGGCTGGCTTTCGGCCACCAATGATTCTAAGGACGCTCGCAATCGCTGGTCTTTCTAAAGCCATTGGTTTGGTGTTGCTCCTCTTCTTTCCAAACAAAATATGCAAAAAGTCTTTGTAACGAGGATTCCCATTGCAAATTCCTTTCCCGTAGCCTTTGTCTCGAATGTGCTCAAGTTCTGATCAACCGTCCAAGATATGTAGGGGTTTGCAATCGAAGCTTTGACCATAAACCTGCAAAAACAAAATAAAAAAATGAAAATGAAAGAAAGTTATATACAAATAATTAACCAAGAATACGATAAATACAAGTTATTATATCAATCCCCAAGAACGCGCCAATTTCTTGATAGCAATTTTACCACACTCAAATTTAAGGTAAAAATCACTTTAAAATACTTGCAAGAGTACAAGGTTATCGTAGCATAGCAACTCAAGCAAGGTCAAGCCTAATAGTGGACCATATAAATAACTAAGTATTTAGAAAACCAATTCTTAATTAATTATTTAATACAAAAAAAAATTGTGATCACGAATGAAAAATAATGAAAGACAAATAAAAATAAATGTACCAAGTAGAATTTAATTAAAAATAAAGTCACAAGAATTATCGTAAAACAAATATAGTTAAACTCTAGAAATTTTTTTTACCTTGTATCACCAATAACAATTCTATATAGTTCTACCAATTACTTATGAATATACATGCACTTTGAAGGTTAGGGCTTTTCCTATTCCATATTCTACTAGTGATATTCTATCTAGAACGTATTCAACATGCAACCTGGCCTGGTGATATTCGCATCAAATATGAACATGCAAGACTCATTAAGTTTTAAGAAAACCTTTGAAAAACCATGCAACTCAAGAGCGTGATATTCATGTGCTGAACTTACAATTATCTATCACAAGAAGCCTTGAGCCAATTTAAGCAAGACTTCCAACATAAATTGCATCCAATTACTTCGTCTACACATCCTAATGGTGATCAAGGATTAAGATAAACAGAGAAGTTTAAACCGATGATTGGATAATTCAAAGTACGTAGCATGCATGAATATCATAAGCAATTGAAAAGAAACTATATTCATGCTAAAGGCTCAAGGCCTCGCCTAGAAAAAAAGAATTAGTTACGCATAATCATAATTGAAATCATAAAATAAATTAATAAAAGCTTAAAACACCGTTGCAGAAAAGAGCCAGTTCTCCAGTTAATTTAATCTTTCAAATTGCTTCCTCCCCTCTCAACCCTGTAGACTCGCTATATATACTAATTAGAAAAAAACTTACTTAAAATATGCTTCAAAACGAAACAAAAACAAAAACAAATTAAGTTATAGACTCCTTTTTCCAACAGGATTTGACTGCTGCAGAAAATCCTCTTTTGATTGACCAAATCGCCCGAATTAGGCCCATAATATGTCATTGGAAAGCTAAAACCGTCTCTCTACAACTTTTAGAAGAAACTCCTCAGCCCAAAACGTCATCTTGAATCACTTATATGCCAAATAATCAAAATGAATCTGCCCGAATACATTAATCCATCTTCAATTATCATTACTATCAACCCAAGATAGAATTAAGGCTTGAAACTTTGACATGAACCCTGCTCCACTCCACAATTTGTCCATTTAATGCGCAAAGCCTATTCAATTCATCATATGATAAAAAACATACAAGAAAGTACCAAAATTCCCTAAAACAAACATAAAATATAATATAATATCGATCGATCATCGATATGTGCTAATTATGTTGTCTATATATTCTTAATAGTGTTGATATTGTTGTCCGCTCATATTCTACAACCTCCATGAATTTCTCAATCATCTTGCTCTCAAACATATTTCGTTGGGAAGGACTAGCGTCACCGTTTCTATAAATCATCCATGGTTGCTGTAGGAAGAATCAAAGCAACCAAAACTCGAAAAGTAGATGCAAAAATAAAAAAATAAAAAATGTGCAAAAACCAGTCACATATAACTAGTGCAAAATCCTTTACATGGTTCAATTTACACTGAAACTCATCGATCAAGATATTGGGGTCTCACTATAATATTTAAAGCTATTCAAAATTTTGAACACCGTAGTGTTTGAGATTTTCACCTTTAGGAATGCTAGATTGGAATTTGTCAAAATGTTGAAATAGAGTGTGAGCTAGTCATATCCGTCTCCAAATTCCTAAGATCCAAATCGTTGCTGAGATTCACATCTTCTTTGTTGGGATCCACCAACAACTTTAATTCGTCGAACCACCACTCGAAACCTTTCACCCTCCTCTCTTTGCGATTTCGTCGTGAACTCGGGTCTGAACTACCGAGCTACGTTGAAAGAGAGGATGAGAATGCATTGACTTATGACCAGAGACTATTAAGTATTTTCTCACACCCTAAAAAGTTCTATACCAAGAACAGAAGGTTGCAACATCCTACTACATCTATTTTTATCCTATAACAACCGATTTCCTAAATAAATTCCCTAAAAATTCAAACTTTACCCCTCCACGACACCATCCACATATCCCCAAAACTAAAATTATCCCACTGCCCCATGGGGCCCAAGAACAAGAACAAAAAAAAAAGGATTTGATTTGCTTCACATCATATTCTTTCTTGAAACAACTAAAGTAGATATCGTTCATTAGGCATTCAATTCGATACATCAAAGCGTCTATAATCTATATTCATACAAACTAACAGCCCTAGCTAGCTAGTTTTTTCGTTTTGGCTTTTGTTTTTGAAAAGCTCCGCTAGTTTTAGTTATCATGGATGAGCATTATTTGTTAGTTTGTATGTGATGCGGTGGCAATAATGTCCCATCTATGAATTAAAACGAAAATGAAAAACCGAAATTGAAGGACAGATGTGATAGATAATGGTCCACTATCTCCAAGTGAGTGGAGAGATCTCAAAACCCCAAAATAGTTTGATTCTAGTGCCAACCTACAACGTTATATGCCAACTAGAAAATAAAGTGAACAATCTCGCAAAGAGAAAGGCACAAAACTCGTGAGAAACACTTTATTTCATTAATAAAAATGTTCACTTCCTTCCTTTCCAACAAGAAGTGGGATTTATAGCATTTATAACTTACACTCAAAAGATTGAAATGACAAAAAATGAAATAAAGTGACTCGAAAAATCAAATTACATAATTAATGATACTATAACTACAAGCCAAAACACTTTCGCTTATTAAATGCTAACGATTGGCTTTAGTAATTCATTTTATCCAAACGCTCCATAAATGCACTTGCCAACAGATTCAAGACGTAAGATGTATCCATACCGAAAAATTCATTGATGCGTTTATATATATGTGGCGTATTTATATGAATGTGCAGTGACAAGTCTCACTTGGTCTATACTGTTTCTTTTGATTCGTATATAAAATTGTAGACCTATTTGTCGATTTGCCCCCGTAATTTGTATGCTGTAGCCGCCAATTTCCCTCCTAACTTTAATTTTAGCCAATTACCCTCCTAAACTTTTTATAAGTAGCCACTTCCTACCAAGTTAGATTTAAAATTTTTCATCTCAAGTTTTCCATCCATGTTGGTCACGTGGACATCACATGGCAACCGTATGAGGCAAAAGGTAATTTTGTTTTGAAAATTGGGAGCAAAGCTAAGATTTGGTGCTTACTAATTACACTCACATGGCTAATTCAAACAAGAAGTAATGAGTCAACTAGCGAAAGAAAAGAAGAAGAAAAACATAATATGCTATCTACATTAGGGATAAAACTACGTTATTCGCCCTCAAACATTTGTCATGTGCCATCCACGTGACCAAATGGATGGAAATTCAAAATCTAACGTCATGTGAAATTGGCTAATTATAAAAGTTCAAGGCACCTACTAAAATTAAAGTTTAGGAGGAAAATTGGTACCAGATAAGTTTGGGCAATCACAAATAAGCTGTAAAATTATAAATACACAAATCGGTTTCAATTTGTTAAATATTATAGAGTACAAGAAAGGTTTAGAAGCAATCTTATCTGTCATGCTTTATCTAGGTGCAAAGTATGAAGGTGGGAAGGCCATAGTCCAGGGCCTGCATGGAAGCTTGAGTTATGTGAAGGGCTGGAGAATGAGTTATCAAGCTATGAAAGTCACTAGAAGTCTTTTGTGTATAATTTACACTATTAAGTATTAAAGATTAATTATATTTATACTCCCTAAAATTCAATTTGAGTATCACTTATCTCTATCAAACTCAAACTTTGCCACTTAATCTCGAAACTCAACTCGTATCTCACGATCTTAATCGTCGCACTGCTAATAAATTTGTTTAAAGTGTTTAAGTAGCATAAAGGCCCAATTGTTGTTGAGATCTCCGTCACATAAGTACCATTTGGACATGAAAAATAATACAAAATATTTTTTTAATTCAAAATTATCCTTTTAAAATAGGAAAATAAACACTAACAAACTTTTTGGGAACACGTGGCATGTACACATCTCAACAATAATGGATCATATTTGTGTCACGCAAAACACTGACCCATCTTTTTAGTGGCCATTGGTGGTAGGGCAAAGTAAGACAAGAGTTTGGTATAAGGGTTTCGAGTGACAAAATTTGAGTTTTGCCGTTGCCGAGACTCGATTTGAGTTTCTAGGTATACTGCCATAAATAGCGAAAAATATTCAAAAGTTTATGCGCTTGACAACTCCTTAAAAGTTAATGGTTTTTTTAAATACAATTCATACTTTAGGCTTGTTTGTTTAATTTGACTGAATTCAGATTGAGTTATTTAACCTCAATTCAAGTTAGACCAAACTAGATGTTAATTTAAAAAGTGGATTAATTAGCATTGCACATTCACCAACATGGCTAAGTTTAAGTCATTTAAAATGTGGGCATCAATGCAGATAAAAATAAATTGGGCCATAAATAAAGCTAACCTAAAACAAGCTAAATCTATCCAGGTATTTCAAAATAATAAATGAGTAAAAAGTGGTATCCAACCACTTGCGCTTAGTCGAAGCCAAAACTATCTCGCACAACGCCCTCTCTTTAACAACAATTTTTTAAAATCATAACCGAATATCGAAATTTGTCGTAGTTCAGACTATTGGTAGTTCGAATTTTTATCCATTAAATTGACAAGTTGAGAAAAATATTATTTCTTCAATTCAATCATGATCGTTCATTTCTTATTCTACACTTCTACCGACTGGGGTCGTACTTGAGATGAAAATTGTTTAATACCACCACTAGACCTTTATAAACGCGAATTTCTATGCGGATCGCATTATGAGGACTATTAAGGCAGATGAATTACAACTATGGATTAAATTTGGATGGGCCATAAACAAATGAGCCCAATCATGGCAGGTGGAATCGAATCATGCTTAGGTGGAATTGGGTCATGTCGCTGATCAACACAACCCACTTCTCTCTCTCTCCTTTGTGTATTTCTTTCTTCTTCTTTGTCTTTCTTTCTCAATATCACAACACTACCACCACCACCGTTGCAGAACCACCACAATCCGACTACCACCAATAGCCCAATCCAACTTCCTCTCCATCTCCTCATCGTCTCTCCATAGCGTTCTGACTACCACCACCACCACCTCCCATAGTACCACCTCCAAAACCTAAAACTCAACAAATCAAAATTCCCCGTAACTAGAAAAACTCAACAAGACTCACTGAGTTTGTCGGAATTCGGGCGGCATAGTGGTGTAGAGAGGCTCTTCTGAGATGAGGAAAGAAATGAAGAAATGGGAAATGGGAAGAAGACGGAAAAGACGATGAAAGGAAGACATCCCACGTGAGAGAATAAAATTAAGATAATGAGTTTTTAATAATAAAAATTAAAAGATAGTGGGTGTTAATTAAGATAATAAAAAATAAAAGATGGTGGGTTTTTAATTATAAATTTTAAAATATTCTTATTAAATATATTTACGTCGAAAAATATTTAAAAGTACTACGAACTCGATACGACTTTGGTGTCGTCCCTACGACTTTAAAACCTCATTTTCATTTTGAAAAAATTAAATTAGTTGTCTAAGCCTACGAATTACGTACTACTAAGTAGATTCATAACTTAATCAAATGTGCTCGCTTTATAACGCTTCTCTCAATTTTAATTTTAGATTTACTTGATGCAACTTATTGACACACCCCGACCCGCATAGCCACGTGGACACCTGATTCGAGGCGTGCACCGACCACTCCGTAGGGAGTGACGAAGTCACAGGAAGATTAATTAAGGAATTAGAAATAATAAGCAAGATTTAATCGAGTTTAAAGAAAAGGATGAAGAGTGTAATGTGGGTAGAACCCATTATTACATAGTGTCGAGCTAGGCAGCAAGAAAGGAAATTATTCACATCCAGTGAGGATGGATATAGCACACAACAAAAGGAAATTAACATACACCGTAAAAGAAAATCAAGCTACCAAAGAAATGCCACTCACCAAATCGTCGCCAACTAAAGTCTAAGTCCCTTTAGGGCGAAAAACAAGGGTTAGTAAATAACATCGATTTTCTAAGTAAAACGTTTCAAAACTTTAGGTATAACCTCCCTCACTCGTAAAACCCGTGATTTACCAAAATATTTACTAATAAAATAAGCACCGAGCATAAGTAACCCAGCCAACGCCCACAAGTGATACTGTAAAAGCATTTATCACAAAGGAAATCAACATTACTTACTCACATGGAAATGATGCACACAAGTCATAGAAAGTAGCTACATGACAGGGCCGGGTGCTTCATTATATTACGCCTAGCACTACATGCACGTGAAGCCGACACAAAATGTGCGGTCACAACGAGTCTAGCCGTCGAGGCTTATTGCATGTGCCAAGACCTACAATGGATCCAGCTAGCCGTGTCTGGCAGGTAGAACATACACTAGTTCCTCGGTCCTCGCCCTGACAAAGGCTAACACCGTGCATAGTGTGAAATAAGCACATGCTTAAAATCATGTGTATGCATGCCAAGTTTCATCATAAAACCCAAATCATAAATCAATAATCAATAAATAAAGAGTTTATCACAAAATAATCTAAATTTCAAAAAGTGTGCATGCCACACATATATTTCAAAACACCATAAAACATATTAATATATAGTAAAAGTGGTAAGTACAAGGCCCACTCACCGATACGTAGCCCATCGTAGCCCCGTAGCCGGCCCGAGCCTCGTTGCTCTTCCTGACAGTCTCACTCCCATATGACAGTTTACTAAACTATCATTTAACAAGTCTAATTCAATTAAAGTAATGAAAAAGACTTGAAATCGCCTTGTTTGCCTCCTCGAAACGGACTTGAATTGGTCGGTGGTCAGTTCACGCGGCGCTGCCATGCCGCGTGGCTCCACTGCGCGCCGCGGCTCCACGCGCTCACGCGCGCCACAAGGCGGCATGCGCGTCACGCGCGCCCACGCGCCGCCACGCGTGCCCACGCGCCGCCACGCGCCGTCACGCTGCCACACGCGCGCTCACGCGCCACACGCGCGCTCACGCGCCACACGCGCCACGCGCCCACACGCGCCACGCGCCACACACGCTGCCACGCGCACGCGTCGCACTCGCTACCAATGCCAAGGCCACGCTGGCCACACGCTGGGCGCGCCACGCGCAATCGTGTGCGCCGTTAAAGCACCTGCGTGCCGTTAACTTTAACGGAATACTCTGGCTAGTTAATCTAATATTCTCTAACGGCTATTTGAATATTCCAGCTGCTAGGAATATTCCCTCGATCTGCCAAAGATGAAGGAATATACTCTTCTCGGGACAATATTCCCCTTTGCCAGATCTGCTGGAACTGGCTCCGACCGGTTGGACTCGAAGCCGCGACGCGCGAGCCTAAGCTGGCTGACGCCACGCCACGCACCCCGCCGCTGACGCCGCTGCTGCCCGCGTCGCGCACTAAAATTGGTATCTTCGTCTAATTCTAGCACCGCAACTCAGCTAAACTTCACCAAAATTCATGAAATTTATACCAATTTGAAGTCAAAAGATGAAAGGAACTCGTTTTTACCTAAACTCTGGGGACAAATTGAGGCTCTGAGACTTTTAATCGTCCTGTTCTCGCAAAGTTCTAACTCATCAACCTCGAGGTTTCCCACATGTGCTCCGGGTTCGATCCCAGTCCTCCGGTAAATCCACCCGTGGTGGTCACAGTCGATTCAAGGCCGGGATGACCGAGATCTGCCGACTCGAGTTCCGGCCTTAGAAGCCGTGTGCCATGGATCGTTTTCGAGTTTTCGGGTTCGTGAGCACCCAAGGCCGACAGACGATGACGCGGTACTCTGGGAGCCTGGGCTGAGTTCAGAGAGTGGCCTCGAGTTGAAGATGTAGTGACGTGGGTGTCCATACCCCGGGTTTTCCGCAACTCCTGGCCTTTTCCCGGGTTTGACAAGGCAACTCACTGAGGATAAAGTGTGAGGACTCGAGTCGAGGTTCTGCTCACCGGGGAAGCGAGCATTTTTTAGGCGGAGATTCGGGGTGCCTGTGAGCAAATCTCGTAGCTTTTGATTGATCCGCACTGCATGCAAGCCTATGGGGGACTCGAGGAGGAAATGGCAAAGAGTGGTGAGGATGGCCGAGTGTGGGGCAAAGAATGCACACCGATGGTGCCGGGTTTTAAACCAAGTCACCCAAACATCGGGCTCTTGCACAAATGTAGTTTGCCCAATGCATGTCAATTGCATGCAGAAAGAGCCGAGCTTTCCGAATGAAAGAAAAGAGAATGCAGCCTCGTGCCTCGCGTAAAACTACGGGCTAAGTCCACGCTTTCAAAATACCGCTAAAGTAAAATTACCATTTTACCCTACTCGTAATCTCATTCAAACAAGTCCGAATCGTGTTCCGTTCGTCAACGGATTCGTAAATTAATGTACACACCAAAGTACACCAAGATTTCGAAAATACTCCTCGATAGAAGGGACGTAACTCAATGATACATTATGCCACTAAGTGCATGTTTGGTCATTTCTGCCACCGCTTAGGAATAAAATATAATAAACTTAGGACTAGGATGTAACACTTATTTTATAACTTATTATCGTAGACATCATTGCAACGAGTTCGTACAATTTTAGTTTTTGCGTAAAATGAATTTATAATGAACATGACACCAAGTAACTAATGTAACACTTGTGTACGATACTTGTTTATGATAATTAATTTGTAGTCTATGTGATGTTGAAGAAAAAGTTATGTTGGGGTCAGAAAAGTTATGAGATGTTATTATCACCAAGAGGGATTGGTGGACAAATATTTGTTGTACATATATGGATTGTTATTTGTAGGTTTCTAATTAAACTTCTAAAAGGCTGTGAACCATGATGAATAAATGCGAAGATATATGAACTAGTATTATAAAAATCAAAATCAGAAAGGTTATGAAATTATACCATAAACCTCAAACCTTAGCTATGGTGTAAACTACCACTTGGCAAGAATAAATAATACAAAATTCTTGAAAAGCACGTTTAAAATTCCTAATAATTAAATTTCGCAGCTATATTTTCTACCTAACCCTAAAAATCAACGTGATATCAACTGATCCAAACCTGCTCATCTTTCTCGCATCATGTTTTCAAAAACAAAATCAAAAAATAAAATCCTATGAGAAGAATAATGGAGTGTAAATGTAAACGATAAATCACCCAAATATAAATTCCAGTGGATCATGGATTATAGAAGACTAATTTGTCACCTCTCACAAAAATTGTATTTGTCATTACAATAGAATTTTATAATATTCCTTAATCAAATGACACGTGGCAACTTCGTGATTCACTGTGGTTTAAGGTTTAATTTCATAACCTTTTGAAAGCCATCCCTTACCACTTCATATATCTTCACATATATTCATATATGAAAAAAAATGTCACACCTTAATGTTTTCTTCAGACCGACGATAATATCTCATAATCTCTACAACCTCAACACCCTACATCTCATGGACCTTGGCAAACTCGTTTATACTACTTAATTTGTAGTTTATGTGATATCAAGAAGGGTTCACAATGTGAGCTGCTGCTGGCGACATTATTGTTTGTCCAAAGGCTTTTGACAGCTTATTTGTTGTATATATATGGATTGTTATTGTGTGTTAAAACTTTGTGAAATGCTGTGAAAATATTATAAGATGGTGAAGATATATGAATCGTATTAGAAGGATGAGAACTTGTGAAAGGTTATGAGCTATATCCTAAACTCCTTGTGAATTTGAGTTACATGTGGCACTTTTGGATTAAAATATTAATAAAATTCATAATAATGAATTACAAGTGTGAAAATGTAAACATATATACAGTCTGCCACGACAAGCTCTACAACTTTCAGGAAGAGGTCAACGCTCACTGACATCATAATCCATGAATACTAGATTTATATTTTAACTATCTATTATCTTTACGCCGCTTACGCCCCATTCTTCTCAATCGGGATTTTGCTTTTTTTCAGCTTTTATTGTTTTTGAAAACATATAATTTGCAAGGATGAAAAGATTAATCTGCCAGATTGTTGATATCGCTCAAATATTTACGCTTAATTGAAATATGAGCCACGTTATATAGTTTCTAGAAGCTTTATAAATCCAACTATATTTTCACTAATCGTAAAAAACTAATGCATATCAACGATCCAAACTGCTTATCTTTTAGCATCCACTAAAAGATCATGTTTTCAAAAAGAAAATATGAAAAATGAGATTCATTAAAAGAATGGAATGTAAATGTAAAACGAAAATTGACTCAAGCAAATATAAATTCAGGTTCATGGATTATGGTGACAAAATTTCGGAAGTTAACCATTTCATAAAAAGTTTAGAGCTTGTCATTACTCTTCCCCAAAGATTTGTATATATATTTTTTTTCACATTTTTCACACTTGTAAAATAATAATTTGGTTTATTAATATTTTAATCAAACAGCTTGGCTAAGCACTTTTTGATGATTAGCTAGGGTTTAGGTCAGAGTGTACAATTTACAACTTTCACAAGTTTTCATCCTTATAATGCTAGTTCATATATCTTCTAAAAATAAGTTTCACCAAGTAAATTTGAAATTTTCAATAATGAGAAGCATTATTGATTGGGTTATGAATCTACTAGACAACTAAATTTATTTTTTCCAAAATGAAATGAAGTTCAAAGTCGTGAGGACGATACCAAAGTCGGATTGTGACATCCCACACATCGACCAATCCGAGGTTGATTTGTGCCTATGTATATGCCCACCACGAAAGTTACAATAGTCAATCACTCAACAAATTTGGGATTATCTAAATATCCAAGAATCAAGGAAGAAATTTACTACTCGTTTATTTGATTTGATTATAGAATAGCTTAATTAGAGGAGTGATTCTTTCATTGGTTGTAAATATAAACCCCTGTATAATTCTCTTTTCAATATAGAAGAAATAATTCTGCAGTATCATTTTCTTTAGATGGTACCAAGAGCATAAAGATCCTTTCTTTCCCTTTTTTTTCCAGTTTGTTTAGAAGCAAACCTTTTTTTATTGGCAATGGCAGATACCCTAAGGCCCACCAATGACTCCAGTGAGTCAAAGACTTTGAGCGATCTCAAACCTTCCAGTGATCCCTCTAGTCCTTATTTTGTTCATCATTCCGATCACCCAGGGATGATGCTTGTTTCGAAACCCCTAACGGGCGATAATTACAACACTTGGTCTCGCTCCATGACAATTGCACTCAACGCGAAAAACAAACTTGGTTTTGTAGATGGCTCAGTGACGGCACCGGATGAGACAAAGCCTACTGAACTTGCACTGTGGCAACGGTGTAATGACATGATCCTCTCTTGGATCCTGAACTGTGTCTCATCAGAATTGTCTAACAGTATCGTTTATAATCGAATTGCCAAGGACGTATGGGATGATCTTAAGGAACGTTTTTCACAGCAAAACGTTCCACGCCTTTTTGAGATTCAGCGCGACATTGCGCGGCTTACCCAAAATCAAGAATCTGTTTCATCCTATTTCACAAAACTAAATGGGCTATGGGATGAGATGGATTCTTACACCACTACACATGCATGCTCTTGTGAAGCCATGAAATCTCACAGTGAGCAAGCAGCGAGAACCAAGGTTATGCAATTGTTGATGGGCTTGGACGACTCCTATGCTGCAATTCGTGGTCAAATCCTTCTCATGCAGCCACTCCCTTCAACTCGCCAAGTCTATTCAATGGTTACTCAAGAGGAGAAGCAGAGAGGAATTGCTGCTCAGAATATCGTGGAACCTACTGCCTTAACTGTGAAAACCAGCAACAAAGGAGGAAGAAACCAAAATCGAAAGCCATTCCATTGTGATCATTATGATATTGATCACCATACCCGAGACACTTGTTACAAGCTCCATGGTTATCTAGCGGGGCATCGTCTGCACAAACCAAATAAGGGAGGCCGGAATCATGGCAAGGAGAGCACTCCAGGAGTCTATCAGGTGCAGACTCAGACATCAACATCCGCACCTACCTTTACAAGTGAGCAGTTCCAACAGCTTCTGTCCATGATGGGAGCCAAAGTCAAGACAGAATCCCAAGCTAATGCAGCAGCAGGTGGGATTTGTCATCATACTCAAGAGTGGATCATTGACAGTGGTGCTACAGATCACATCATTGCCCTTCCACTCTCACAATCAGTTCCAAACAAATCTTTTCCACCAGTAAAATTACCAACTGGCGAAAGGGTTTCGATTAGTAATATTGGCAATTTTAATTTTGATTCCAAGCTTTCCTTAACTAACGTTTTACAGATTGCTTCATTCTTAGTTAATCTCATTTCTGTTAGTAGATTAACTAAATCACTTCATTGTTCCATAACTTTTTTTCCTGATTTTTGTATCTTAAAGGACCTGGAGACGAGAACGATGATTGGATGGGGTAAACAACTCAATGGACTTTACTACCTTACCAACCCCACAAGCCGCACTCCTCCACCTACATGTCCCAGTGTTTTTTCTGTCTGTTGGCATCAACGCCTAGGCCATCCATCACCTCAAAGGCTCCAGTTGTTAGTTAAGCAATCTTCAGAAGTTAATTTTCCTTCCAATAAATCTTGTGATGTTTGTCCGTTGGCTAAGCAAACAAGAATGCCTTTTTCCTCTAGTAATATCAGCAGTACGCATAATTTTGAACTCATTCATTGTGACATTTGGGGGCCACACAAAATTGCATCTTATACTGGTGCTCGTTATTTCTTGACTATTGTTGATGATTACTCTCGCACTACTTGGGTGTACCTCATGAAAACTAAATCAGAAACTCAATCTTTATTACGTTCCTTTTTGCTTATGTTCAAACACAATTTCACCACAAAATTCAAAAAATCCGTACTGATAATGGGAGTGAGTTCTTGTCGTTACATGATTTTTTCCGAGAGAATGGTGTGCTTTTTCAACGTTCATGCACTTACACTCCACAACAAAATGGCGTTGTAGAGAGAAAACATCGTCATATTTTACAAGTAGCTAGAGCGCTTCGCTTTCAAAGCCAAGTACCTCTACGTTTTTGGGGGGATTGTGTTCTTACTGCTGTTTACCTTATCAATAGGCTGCCCACTCCTCTTTTGTCTAATCAAACACCATACGAGAAGCTTTTCCATCACCCACCTTCATATAAACACTTACGCACCTTTGGTTGCTTAGCTTATGCTACCAACGTTCATCCCTCACACAAATTTGATATGCGAGCTCGTAGATGTGTTTTTCTTGGTTATCCTCTTGGACAAAAGGCATATAAATTATATGATATCACCACCCGACAAGTTTTCACTAGTCGAGATGTCGTATTCCATGAATCCATATTTCCCTTTATCACTAACTCTAGTGAACCAGCCAACATCACCCCTGACGGTCCACCTATTCCCATTGCAGCACCAGATACTCCCATTACATCTAGTCAGCCCATTCCTATCCATGTACCTTCACCTGTCGCAACCTCATCTGAGCCTCTCGAAACTGACCACCACAGCAGCCTTCCTACAACCGAGCAACCTATTGCTGCCCCTGCAGTTGAGCCCATTCTTCCACCTACGTCGCAGCCATCTTTGCGACAATCCACCAGAACAAAACAACCACCTGTTTATCTCCAAGATTATGTTTGCTCGGCTGTTGCGTTACCCCCTCCAAAGGCTTCATCGTTGTCTTCGACAGGTTCTCCTTTTTCAGGAACTCGACACCCACTATGTAACTATATTTCTTATCATAATCTCTCTTCCTCCTATCAATCTTTTATTGCCAATATTACTCGGTCTGTTGAACCTAACACTTATGCAGAAGCTATCAAAGACCCCAAATGGCAAGAGGCTATGGCCTCTGAACTTCGAGCTTTGGAAGCCAACCATACTTGGACTCTCACTTCTCTACCTCCCGGCAAGGAGCCCATTGGATGCAAATGGGTTTACAAAATAAAGCATCGTTCTGATGGCACTATCGAGCGCTACAAAGCCCGTTTGGTGGCCAAAGGTTACACTCAACTTGAAGGGATCGATTATAACGATACCTTTTCCCCCACTGCGAAGTTGGTCACATTTCGCTGCCTTTTAGCCCTCGCTGCTTCAAAAAATTGGTCACTTCATCAGTTGGACGTTAATAATGCTTTCCTCCACGGCGATCTCCGTGAGGAAATTTATATGGTGCCACCTCTTGGTCTCAGGCGACAGGGGGAGCACATGGTATGTCGCCTGAATAAGTCTTTGTATGGCCTAAAGCAAGCATCTCGACAATGGTTCTTCAAGTTTTCTGAGGCTATTCGGGCTGCCGGATATACTCAATCCAAGTCAGATTATTCCCTCTTCACAAAGAAAAATGGTAATTCCTTCACAGCCCTCCTCATTTATGTCGATGACATTTTGATTACTGGTAATGATCCGGTTGCTATCAAGAAGCTCAAAACCTTTTTGAATTCACGTTTCCGCATTAAAGATTTGGGTGATTTGAAATATTTCTTGGGAATAGAAATTGCCCGTTCCAAAAAGGGTATCTTTATTTCCCAACGAAAATATTTGTTAGACATTCTCAAAGATGTTGGTGTGTTGGGTGCGAGACCTGCCGGATTTCCCATGGAGCAAAATTTGAAGTTATTACCAGATGAGGGTGATTTGCTTCATAATCCTTCAAAGTATCGACGATTAGTAGGAAGGCTAATCTATCTCACCATCACTAGGCCTGACATCACCTTTTCTGTGCACACTCTGAGTCGATTTATGCAACAACCACGCAAGCCCCATTATGATGCAGCTCTACGTGTTCTTCGATATCTAAAGAGTACTCCGGGCCAAGGCATTTTATTCTCTTCACAAAGTTCTTTACAATTGAATGCTTATTGCGACTCCGATTGGGCAGGTTGTCCAATAACTCGAAGATCTACTACGGGGTATTGTGTTTTTCTTGGAAATTCCTTGATATCATGGAAGAGTAAAAAGCAAAAAACAGTTTCGTTGTCTTCCGCAGAAGCCGAATACCGTTCCATGGCGGCTACTTGCTGTGAATTGACTTGGTTGCAAAGCCTTTTTCGAGATTTACATGTAGGTGACATGGGTCCAGCAGTGTTGTATTGTGATAATCAAGCAGCCCTACATATTGCGGCTAACCCGGTGTTTCATGAAAGGACACGACATATAGAGATTGATTGCCATTTCGTGCGGGATAAAATCCAAGAAGGTGCAGTGGTGACACATTTTGTTCCATCCTCAAGGCAGGTAGCTGACATATTCACCAAGGCCTTGGGAAAAGAAAATTTTCAATCCTTATTGAGCAAGTTGGCGGTTCATGACATTCACTCACCAACTTGAGGGGGGGTGTTACAATAGTCAACGATTCCCTAACAGATTGGGATTATCTGATAT